>JAWNNX010000624.1:600000-1193766 GCA_035044505.1 Zaprionus lineosus | reverse complement strand
ATTTGGGGCCTAGGGCTGTATTTTGACCAAAAAAACGGCCTCGGTCTGTATTTTGACCAGATTTGGGCCTACGGCTGTATTTTGACCAAAAAAATGGGCCTATTTTGACAAGATTTGGGGCCTAGGGCTGTATTTTGACCAAAGAAAAGGGGTAGGGCTGTATTTTGACCCAAAAAAGGCCTAGAGCCGTATTTTGACCAGATTTTGGTCCTAGGGCTCTATTTCGACCAGATTTGGGGCCTAGGGCTGTATTTTGACCAAAGAAAAAGGGTAGGGCTGTATTTTGACCCAAAAAAGGCCTAGAGCCGTATTTTGACCAGATTTTGGTCCTAGGGCTCTATTTCGACCAAAAAAAAGGGGTAAGGCTGTATTTTGACCCAAAAAAGGCCTAGAGCTGTATTTTGACCAGATTTGGGGCCTACGGCTGTATTTTGACCAAAAAAATGGGCCTAAGGGCTGTATTCTGACCAGAAAAGGGGCCTAGGGCTGTATTTTGACCAGATTTTGGCCTAGAGCTGTATTTTGACCAAAAAAATGGGCTTAGAGCTGTATTCTGACCAGATATGGGGCCTAGGTCTGTATTTTAACCAGATTTGGGGCCTAGGGCTGTATTTTGACCAAAAAAAAGGCCTAGGGCTGTATTTCGACCAAAAAAAGGGCCTAGGGCTGTATTTTGACCAGATTTGGGGCCTAGGGCTGTATTTTGACCAAAGAAACAGAGCGTAGGGCTGTATTATGACCCAACAAAAGGCCTAGGGCTGTATTTTGACCAGAAAAAGGGCCTAGGGCTCTAATTTCGACCAAAGAAACGGGGCTTAGGGCTGTATTTTGACCCCAGATTTGGGGCCTAGCGCTGTATTCTGACCAGATATGGGGCCTAGGGCTCTATTTCGACCAAAAAAAAGGGCCTAGGGCTGTATTTTGACCAATAAAAGGGTCTAGGGCTGTAATTTGACCAGATTTGGGGCATAGAACTGTATTTTGACCAAAAAAGGGCCTCGGGCTGAATTTTGACCAGATTTGAGGCCTACGGCTATATTTTGACCAAAAAATTGGGCTTAGGGCTGTATTTCTGACCAAATATGGGGCCTAGATCTGTATTCTGACCAGATCATGGGCCTAGGGCTGAATTTTGACCAAAAAAAGGGGCTTAGGCCTGTATTTTGACCAGATTTGGGGCCTAGGGCTGTATTTTGACCAAAAAAAAGGCCTCGGTCTGTATTTTGACAAGATATCAGGTGGCCTAGGGCTGTATTTTGACCAAAGATAAAGGGCGTAGGGCTGTATTTTGACCAGATTTCGGGCCTAGTGGCTGTATTTTGACCAGATTTGGGGCCTAGGGCTGTATTTTGACCAAAGAGAAGGGGTAGGGCTGTATTCTGACCCAAAAAAGGCCTAGAGCTGTATTTTGACCAGATTTTGGTCCTAGGGCTCTATTTCGACCAAAAAGAAGGGGTAGGGCTGTATTTTGACCCAAAAAAGGCCTAGAGCTGTATTTTGACCAGATTTGGGGCCTAGGGCTCTATTTCGACCAAAAAAAAAGGGGTAGGGCTGTATTTTGACCCAAAAAAGGCCTAGAGCTGTATTTTGACCAGATTTTGGTCCTAGGGCTCTATTTCGACCAAAAAAAAGGGGTAGGGCTTTATTTTGACCAATAAAAGGGTCTAGGGCTGTATTTTGACCCAAAAAAGGCCTAGAGCTGAATTTTGACCAGATTTTGGTCCTAGGGCTCTATTTCGACCAAAAATAAGGGGTAGGGATGTATTTTGACCCAAAAAAGGCCTAGAGCTGTATTTTGACCAGATTTTGGTCCTAGGGCTCTATTTCGACCAAAAAAAAAGGGGTAAGGCTGTATTTTGACCCAAAAAAGGCCTAGAGCTGTATTTTGACCAGATTTTGGTCCTAGGGCTCTATTTCGACCAAAAAAAAGGGGTAGGGATGTATTTTGACCCAAAAAAGGCCTAGAGCTGTATTTTGACCAGATTTTGGTCCTAGGGCTCTATTTCGAACAAAAAAAAGGGGTGTTGTTGTGTTGTTGTTATTGTTGCTTGTTATTTGTTAGTTATTGTTCAACGTTGTTGTTTTCAACGTGTTGTTGTTCAACGTTGTTGTTGTCAACGTTGTTGTTTTTTGCATTGTTGTTTTTAACGTTGTTGGTGTCAACGTTGTTGTTTTCAACGTTGTTGTTGTCAACGTTGTTGTTTTTTGCATTGTTGTTTTTAACGTTGTTGCTGTCATAGCTGTTGTTGTTGTTAACGTTATTGTCGTCGTCGTTGTTGTTATTAACGTTGTTATTGTTAACGTTGTTGTTGTTAACGTTGTTGTTGTCAACGTTGTTGTTGTTAACGTTGTTGTTGTTAACGTTGTTGTTGTTAACGTTATTGTCGTCGTCGTTGTTGTTATTAACGTTGTTATTGTTAACGTTGTTGTTGATTAACGTTGTTGTTGATTAACGTTGTTGTTGTTAACGTTGTTGTTGTTAACGTTGTTGTTGTTAACGTTGTTGTTGTTAACGTTGTTGTTGTTAACGTTGTTGTTGTTAACGTTGTTGTTGTTAACGTTGTTGTTGTTAACGTTGTTGTTGTCAACGTTGTTGTTTTAACGTTGTTATTGTTATCGTTGTTGTTGATTCAACGTTGTTGTTGTTAACGTTGTTGTTGTCAACGTTGTTGTTTCAACGTTGTTGTTGTACGTTGTTGTTGTTAACGTTGTTGTTGTCAACGTTGTTGTTGTCAACGTTGTTGTTGTCAACGTTGTTGTTGTCAACGTTGTTGTTGTCAACGTTGTTGTTGTCAACGTTGTTGTTGTCAACGTTGTTGTTGTCAACGTTGTTGTTGTCAACGTTGTTGTTGTCAACGTTGTTGTTGTCAACGTTGTTGTTGTCAACGTTGTTGTTGTTCAACGCTGTTGTTGTTAACGTTGTTGTTGTCAACGTTGTTGTTGTTAACGTTGTTGTTTCAACGTTGTTGTTGTTAACGTTGTTGTTGTCAACGTTGTTGTTGTCAACGTTGTTGTTTTCAACGTTGTTGCTTTCAACGTTGTTGTTGTCAACGTTGTTGTTGTCAACGTTGTTGTTGTCAACGTTGTTGTTGTCAACGTTGTTGTTGTTAACGTTGTTGTTGTTAACGTTGTTGTTGTCAACGTTGTTGTTGTCAACGTTGTTGTTTTCTGCGTTGTTGTTTTCAACGTTGTTGTTGTCAACGTTGTTGTTTTCAACGTTGTTGTTGTCAACGTTGTTGTTGTCAACGTTGTTGTTGTTAACGTTGTTGTTGTTCAACGTTGTTGTTGTCAACGTTGTTGTTGTCAACGTTGTTGCGTTGTTGTTGTCAACGTTGTTGTTGTTAACGTTGTTGTTGTCAACGTTGTTGTTGTTAACGTTGTTGTTGTCAACGTTGTTGTTGTTAACGTTGTTGTTGTTAACGTTGTTGGTGTCAACGTTGTTGTTTTTTGCATTGTTGTAGTCAACGTTGTTGTTGTTCAACGTTGTTGTTGTCAACGTTGTTGTTGTTAACGTTGTTGTTGTCAACGTTGTTGTTGTTAACGTTGTTGTTGTTAACGTTGTTGTTGTCAACGTTGTTGTTTTTAACGTTGTTGTTGTCAACGTTGTTGTTGTTAACGTTGTTGTTGTTAACGTTGTTGTTGTCAACGTTGTTGTTGTCAACGTTGTTGTTGTCAACGTTGTTGTTGTCAACGTTGTTGTTCATTGTTGTCAACGTTGTTGTCAACGTTGTTGTTGTTCAACGTTGTTGTTGTCAACGTTGTTGTTGTCAACGTTGTTGTTGTCAACGTTGTTGTTGTTAACGTTGTTGTTGCCAACGTTGTTGTTGTCAACGTTGTTGTTGTCAACGTTGTTGTTTCAACGTTGTTGTTCAACGTTGTTGTTGTTAACGTTGTTGTTGTTAACGTTGTTGTTTTAACGTTGTTGTTGTCAACGTTGTTGTTGTCAACGTTGTCGTTGTCAACGTTGTTGTTGTCAACGTTGTTGTTTCAACGTTGTCGTTGTCAACGTTGTTGTTGTCAACGTTGTTGTTTTCAACGTTGTTGTTGTCAACGTTGTTGTTGTCAACGTTGTTGTTGTTAACGTTGTTGTTGTTAACGTTGTTGGTGTCAACGTTGTTGTTGTCAACGTTGTTGTTGTCAACGTTGTTGTTGTCAACGTTGTTGTTGTCAACGTTGTTGTTGTCAACGTTGTTGTTATCAACTTTGTTGTTGTTACCGTTGTTGTTATCAACGTAGTTCTGTTAACACTGTTGTTGTCAACGTTGTTGTTGTTGATGCTGCCGCTGTTCACGTTGCTGCTGTCCATGTTGTTACTGTCGACGTTGTTGTTTTCGACGTTGTTCTTTTTCACGTTTCTGTTGTTCACGTTGTTGTTTTCGATGTGCTTGGTGTCCACGTTTGTGCTATCCGTGTTGTTGTTATTCTCGTTGTTGTTGATGTTGTGGCTGGCCACATTGTTGTTGTTCACGAAGTTGTAGTCTACGTTGTTAGTGTTTATGTTGCTGTATGAGTTGTTGTACTATTATTATTGCTTAGCTGGCTGCAGGCGTTGTTGCTGTTGTTTGTGCTGTCTTTGTTTTTATGTTGCTGTTGTTTATTTTTTTATCGGCTATTGGTGAGTGTCCTTAAAAAAATACTTATGTTTTTATATATATTTTTTTTATAAAATTATTTAATTTTAACAAAGCTAATTTTTAATATTTAATATTTTCATAGCTTGTTATTGCCTGAAGAGGTGCTAAGGTGTTCGATGTATGACGCTTGGGAGCCACATTTATTGACCTCAAGTCTTAGTGATTATTCGACTATTTTTAATAAGATAAGCCGAGCTCCTTGAATATAAATAATAGCTTGTAAAGTTGTTTGGAAACCCAGCAAGAGCCTTCCAATGATTAGTAAAATCTTTGGAGATTATTTTTATAGCTTAATTGTACTATAAGCAACCGGTAAATTGTTTACGATAAGCAGTCAGTCGGTCAGTCAGTCGGCCAACTTGAAGCGTTAAGCATGCAGTTCTTTGAACTATTTATTTTGATGGCATTGATGTACTTGGTGAATGGTAGGATTCTGAAAAGGAAACAGGATGCAAACTCTAAAGTTGACTATAATGGCTACAGTGTCTATAAAATAAAGTATACAAATTTAACACAAATTCATTTGCTAAATGATTTTGTGGAAGACAATGAAGGGGTAAAATCTTTTATAGCAGTTAAACAATAATAAATAATAATATAAGCTCTCGCAGTCTTCCATTTGGTACGAGGACAATAAGGAGATCCAATCGATGGTCCATTCAAATACCAAAGGAAATCTTGAAGACGCTTTGAGCAGTATCAATGCTACAGCTGAGTTGCTCATACAAAATGCTCAGAGGTAAACAAACTGTGCGGCTTTTTTAAAAGTGAAACCTTTTGTTATTTTTTATATTTTTTTTATAATTAATTTCCTTGCAAGTCATTGATTGTTTTATGGTCCTTTAGTTTGATAAATACAGTTCAAAGTGTGGGTATCGGGTCCGAAACAAGATTTGATTGGACACGGTATAATAATTGGAACGAAATGGATGCTTGGCTGGATGAAGTACTCGTTCGGTACTCGAACGTCACTGAAGGATTCACAATTGGTCAGACTTATGAAGGCCGCGACATTCGCGGTATTAAAATCTCCTACAAATCGGGAAATCCGGGTGTGTTCATCGAGTCCAATATACACGGATGTGATTGGATAACGTCAGCAACTGCCACCTGGTTAATCAATGAGCTGCTAAGCTCTAAGGAGGAGCTGCTACGGGAGTTAGCTGAAAATCATGATTGGTATATTGTGCCGGTGTTTAACATTGATGGGTTTGTCTATTCACATGAGAAGGTAAGGATCGGCTCCTCTGCCTACTTCACGTTTGACTAAATTTCATTTGCAAGGATCGTCTCTGGCGCAAAACACGAAGGCCTTCGAATACTTCAAGTTGTATTGGGGTTGATGCCGATCGAAACTTTGGATCAAATTGGATGAAGAATGACGGTGCCTCGGATAATCCTTGTGATTACAACTATGCAGGTCCTTATCCGCACTCCGAGCCAGAAGTAAAGGTCATGTCTGACTTTGTCAGTGGTATCAAGGATAAACTCAACGTTTTCTTGTCCTTTCACTCGTTTGGCCAACAACTGTTATTGCCTTATAGATATTCAAAGGACATAGTGCCCGATAACTTCAGCGATCTATCTAAAGTTGCCAAGTCCTTCACTGATGCCGTACAAGGACTGCCCTATGGAACCGTATACAAGCGCGGATCAGCAGCAGGTATAAAACTTCTAGGCGACAATCTTAACTCAATAATAAAAAACTTTGTTCTAGACATTGCGTCAGGTACGACAGTAGATTGGGCATTCATTGACCAAGACATTGCAATATCCCTTGCAATCGAACTCCGTGATGCAGGAAGCTTTGGGGTCGTCCTGCCGCCTGCCTTCATAATACCCAACGCCGAGGAGGCGCTGATTGGTATCGTAGCACTGCTTGCCGAAGCGAAGAAACTTGATTATCTGGAACTGAAGTACAACCTGTAAATAACTGGAAAGTCAAAGCCAATAAAGTAATTAAGTTCTGACCAAGATAAACCACTATTTAGCCATTATTTAGGTATCAAGCGGCCAACAAGCTCAAAATATCAATCAGTCGATTGTCGATATGCGTCTGATTTTAGTGTTTGTCGCTCTGGTAGCTCTGGCTGCCGCAGGTCCTGAAAATCCACAGGACTCGCAGAAACTGAGATTCGATAACTTTAGTGTCTATCAGCTGACGCTCAAGAACAGGATACAGCTATCGATTATAACCAAGCTCTGTGAGCTCAACCCAAACGTATGTAAAGACAAAATCTGCAAGGAATCAAAGTTAATATAAACATCATTTCCAGTATGATATCTGGAAGGATTATGATAAGTACTCAAAGCAGCTGCACGTCATGGTCAGTCCCACAGAGAAACCTCGATTCGAGTTCTTCCTTCAAATGTATGGAGTCAGTAACAGCCGCATGATCCCCAATGTACAAAGGTGAGTATCACAAGAGAAGCCTCAGATGGCGATTCTATGCCCACTGTTTTTTCTCGATTATTACATAAGCCCTTCGGAATGGGGGCTCTTGTGTTGGATACCATAAAGATTATTATTCATTAACTAGGCTAATCGATAACGAGCAAATGGGCAGTAGAGATAGCGGAACATTTGGCTGGACGCGATACAATACCCTGACCGAAATCGAAGCGTGGCTGGACACGATCTTTGCAACCTATCCAAGTGTCACTGAGGAATTCATTGTTGGTAAATCCTTCGAAGGACGCACCATTCGAGGTATCAAGATTTCCCATGGAGCCAACAAACCAGGCATCTTCATAGAGTCCAACATTCATGCACGAGAATGGATAACCTCAGCCACTGCCACTTGGTTCATCAACGAGCTGCTCACCTCCAAGAGGGCAGAGGTGCGCAATCTGGCAGAGAGCTACGACTGGTACATCGTTCCAGTCTTCAATGTAGATGGCTTTGAGTATAGCCATAAGCACGTAAGTCCGGAGGCAAAGCTTCTTTTTGTGGTGGTTAATTTATATTTGCTGTATTTGTTGTAGAATCGCATGTGGCGCAAGACTCGTCAAACTCATCCGACTAGTGACTGCATTGGAGTTGATCCTAATCGAAACTTTGATTCCTTTTGGATGGTAAATGAGGGCGCTTCCAAAAATCCATGCAGCGAAACATTTGGTGGCGAGTCTGCCTGGTCCGAGCCGGAGACAAAGGCGCTATCCACTTACCTAACGAGCATTAAGGACAAATTTAGTATCTATCTCGCTTTTCACTCCTACAGCCAAGTGCTGCTCTCCCCTTTCGGACACATAAAAGATGTGTTTCCTGATAACTATGACGATTTACAAGAAATTGGCGCTGCCTTCAGCGACGCCATAGAGAAATTGCCCTACGGCACAAAGTATCGACACGGCGCCACATCAGATATTCTCTGTAGGTTCTTCACAGCATTTCCTATGCCATATGCTTTATATATATTTATATATATTCCGTTTTGCAGACATCGCTTCTGGTAGCTCCGCTGACTGGGCCTACAATGAACTAGAAAAAAGGGTGAGCTATACCATCGAGTTCCGAGATGAGGGACACTTTGGCTTTCTTCTTCCTCCTGCAATGATATTGCCCAACTGCGATGAGTTGATGGCTGGAATGATTGCTCTCGTAGCCAAGTCCCATGAGTTGAAGTACATATGATCCATGGTGTATTTAATATAAACAATAATGATCAATAAAGTATGTCAGCAGTTCATCCATTCGTTTTCTTAAGCTGCTTTGCCAAGTAGCTCCTCAGATCCTGCTCCGCCAATGGACAGCGCCTCGGTTTGCAATGAGTACAAAACATAAGGATCTTTGGCGATTAAAATTAAAATAAAACTAAAAATATTCAAAGATTAAAAAAGACTAAAAATTAAATTAAAGATTATTGATTTCTGTTTCCACTCAAATCAAATCAAATCAAATATTGATTCCAAGAGAATTTCCACAATGTGACTCAATGTTAAAAACAAGCACAAGCAGCGATTTGAAACTCTATAAAAATCTTAACTATCGCACTCAAGCATTAATTTATTTATAATGATTCAATAAAGTTTTATCTGCAGATAACGATCGTTCCAGGTATCCAAAGGTATTATTCGAGTAACTTGACCAAAGAACCCATCAGTTGACTTTGGATATGCGCTGGCTTTGGGTGTTTGTCGCTCTTCTGTCTTTGACTAACGGAAGTCCCGGGAAAGATGAGGACTCCCAGCAAATGCGCTACGATGACTATAGAGTCTATAGGCTGACACTTAGGAACAGGATACAATTATCCATATTAACTAAGTTGTGTGAGTTTGACTCAAATGTAAGTAGACAAGAAACCGCAAAAGGACGCAAATTAATTTTAAAATCCTTTGCAGTATGAGATTTGGAAAAACTATGATAGACAATCGAGACAGATACACATAATGGTGAGTCCTTCGGAACAGGAGCGTTTCCAGTTCTTTCTAAGACTCTATACAATCAGCAATCAAATTATGATAACCAATGTGCAAAGGTGAGTTAATAAAAGGACATTTTAAACAACTTAAAGATCGTTTTTCCGAACTTTTACATAAAACACAATTAAAATCATATCTGGCCATAAGTGCGCTTATTTCGACTAAGACTGAAATAATGATAACGGTTCAATTTTTAGGCTAATCGATAACGAGCAATTGGGCAGTAGAGATAGCGGAACATTTGGCTGGACGCGATACAATAACCTGACCGAAATCGAGGCGTGGCTGGACACGATTTTTGCAACCTATCCAAGTGTCACCGAGGAATTCATTGTTGGTAAATCCTTCGAAGGACGCACCATTCGAGGCATTAAGATCTCCCATGGAACCAATAAGCCAGGCATTTTTATAGAGTCCACCATTCACGCAGCCGAGTGGATAGCCTCAGCAACGGCCACTTGGTTCATCAACGAGCTGCTCACGTCTCAAAAGGCAGAAGTCCGCAGACTGGCTGAAACCTACGATTGGTACATCATTCCCGTATTCAATGTGGATGGATATGAGTACTCCCATGAACACGTATGCCTTAAATAATGTTCTTTAATGATCCCAAAGGCTGATGCTCGATTTTCAACAGAATCGTCTCTGGAGAAAGACTCGTCAGCCCAATGCTGACACGTCCTGTGTGGGAGTTGATCTTAATCGAAACTTTGACAGCAACTGGATGGTGAACAATGGTGGATCCTTGGATCCTTGTAGCAGATTCTATTCTGGCCCCAATGCCTGGTCAGAGACCGAGTCCAAGGTGCTGGCTGACTACCTAACGAGCATCCGGGATAAGTTCAGCGTTTACCTCGCATTTCATTCCTACAGTCAGATGCTTCTCTCTCCTTATGGCCACACAGAAGATGAGTTTCCCGATAACTATTCGGATTTACAGGAAATTGGTGCTGTCTTCACCAGCGCTATAAGGAGCTTGAGCTATGGCACGGAGTACACACATGGATCCACAGCCTCGCTGCTCGGTACGTGAATCTAATTTAAATCTTCTAAAGAATTTACATGAAATATTTTAATTTGAATGAATCAGTGATCGCGTCTGGATCTTCGGTTGACTGGGTCTTCAATGAGCTAAAGAAAAAGGTGGCTTTTACTGTTGAGTTCCGGGACAAGGGTGACTTTGGTCTAGTGCTGCCACCCGCATTGATATTGCCCAACTGCGAGGAGCTGCTGGCTGGAATGATTGCACTGGTGGACAAAGCCCATGAGCTTGGTTATGTTTAGTTAATTATGTATTTGTATTGGTTTCTCCTCATTAAAGTATTTTATGTAGGATGTCAGCAAATCATCCATTTTGTGTCCTTGAGTTGTGCTGCAGAGCAGCTTCGAGGCGCCAATCATGTTGCCAAAGCGAATATGGAAATGGTTTTTGCCGGCGCTCCAGATACCAAGCTCTTCGTAGCTGTAGCTGTGCAGCAGGTTCTTTGTGTGTCCATCCAACAGGTGGAAGCCGGATCGATTGATGGCAATCAGTAGATTTTCGGGAAGCGACTCTTCACTCAGTTGCTTCACGGAAAAGAACGTCGACCCAAAACAGGATTGCTTCACCAGGATGTTCAGAAACATGAGCTTAGCATTATCTTCGCTTAGCTTAGTGCTCTGGTCAAGGCTTGGTAGCAGTTGATGGTGCCAATCGGCCAGGGTTTGCAGTGGCAACAAGTCTTCAGGTATCAAGCGAGGCAATAGCTCCTGCAGGGGAAGTCCCTCGGCACGTTCCCGATCTGCGCTGTATACGAGCTTGGCCAGTTGAAGGGCCATATCGAAATCAATGGCGTAGTAGCCTTTGAGGTATTTGTGTAGCTCCTGCGGATAGTTGAAGATTAGATCCGCATTAATGTCTGCTCCAGGCTGGCAGCTCAGCCACAACTTGCGCATAAAGTGCAATTGATAGTGACTGTCCAAGCTTGAGCGGATAGTCTTCTGCTGCCGGATGTACTGCATCAGCTCAGTGATGAAATCGAACACAAACTCCGACTCGGGCATGGAGTACACCTTGTCTCCAATCTTCAGAAAAATACTAAAGCCCAACTGCGATTTAAGCCCCAGACGTTGTCCGATCTCTGTTATAAGCTCTGCTCCCCGCGTATGGGACTCTATTTCGAAGGCTTCCACGGTGTCGTCCGGGAAATAGATCTTGTGGTAGATATGCATGCACCGCTGCTGAATGCCTTCCACTTCAATGACGTGCGGCGGCTGCTTCCTTTGACCGTATAGCAAGGTGCGCTTAAGGCGTTTCAGGCAGGCATCCGCCAGAGCATCGGAGCGCAGGCGCAGAAGAAGAATAAGTTCCCGCATGATTAGTACACTTGGAGCTACGATTCCTGTGGCTAAGTATAGGAGATCCCAGCCACGAAGTTCACTCTCTTCGGTCGGATTCTCGATCAGCTGTTTCATTATCTGACAATAAAGCTCATCACATAGCAGCGGATTCTGCAGCGCAGGCTGGAAGATCAGGTCCGTGTTGACGGGAAGATTACCACGTGTAATGTCTCCCATATACTAGAGGAGAAAAAAAAACCTGCTTAGTTATATCAATGTGGGCGGTGTCAAGGATATGCTCACCTTCAGAATGTGATGGTTAATGACAATCGCCTGTTGGAAAAACTGCGGCTTAGAGTTTACGCATTTTAGGAGCGGCGCCTTAAGTGGCTCGGGGAAATACTTCCAAAGTGGCGACTCCTCCGAACTGCGGAAGAATTAATCGTAAGAATATTTAAGTCTTTTTGTCAAAGGACTTACTCTGTAGACTCCCGGAACTGCGACTTCGCAAAGTGGGCGAGACTGTGTTGACGACGTCGTGGAGCATTCGATAGACTCATCCTTCTAGGCTGATTAACCTGGTTGTCTTCAGCACGCTCCTTAAATATTTGCTGCAGTTCCGAGCTCGGCTTGGTAAGCGTGGCCAGAATCCGGATATTGTTGGCATCAAATTCACCCCATTGACCGTTTGCACATCCACGCCAACAACGTTGGGTATTGGTTTCCATTAGCTGACCACCAGTGACTCCAGGCTCGAATTGGACAAGATCTCCAGCTTTGAGTGGCAACAATTCTTCGTCCTGCTGCTCCTCTGGGTGAATGCTCTCGATGGCTATACCGTAGCTGGAGCGCTGTCGAAGATTAATGAGCATATAGTCCAACAACTCAACTGCATCAAGAGCTTCGGTGCATTGCAGCACGAAGTTCTCCTGCTGAGCAGTGAGGAGCTGCATCTGATCATTGGCCTGGTGGTGTACACTTAGTAGCTCCGCATAGCTGCAGGAGGCGAGCACTTGCTCCATGTCATCGATAAGCGAGATGCCAGTGGCGTTGATGGCCAGCATCAAATCATCGCTTTGTAGCTTGGGTCCGGACAAGCGAACAACCTCGTAGAGACGTGAGTGGCGCATGGGCCAAGAGAGATGAGCGAAGAGGCAGATATCCTCTTTGGCTCGCTGCTGAGCTTGTACATCATCGCCCTTCTTCACATAAGAGCTTCGCTCGTACGTGGACGCAATAAGTCGGCTCCAGTTCTGTACTGCACGTTCACCTGGAGCCAGTAGATCTCTAGGTACAAAGGCAGTTAGTTGGTTATTATCGAACCTCTCAGGAGGTCCTGCACCATGCTCGATGTAACAGGCCAGGGCACAGACCATAGCAATGTCCTTTTCAGACCGACATCGATACTCCCCGCACTTTAAGCCATTTAGAATCTGTCTGTAGACAAGATTCGTGGCCTGGGGATCCAGAGCTGGATCGTACCAGGGCTCAAAAAGTTCCTTGCGCAAATAGAGCTTCCACGGGGCATCGGTCAATCGTTGCTCGCAACAGGATATGGCGTCCAGCACATGTTCACGACCACCTCCAAGTGGCATCAGCTTCTCATGCAAGGAAAGCACCAGACCGAAGCCAAAACAATCTCTGAGTCCCATGCCATCGCAAAGTTGCTGCACTGCCTCCCTGGCTGTGCTCGCCGCATCCACTTGCAACTTCTGACTCTGACCATCCATCAAATAGATAATCAACTTCAAGGGCTGGCGTAGGCGTATCGCTTGTAGCTCTAACAATGATGGTGGCTGCGATCGAGAGCGGTTCACCAAAACACGCTCCAGGTTTCGCAACGAAGGACCCGCTTGTAGCTTGGCAGTGCCCACCTTCATGAAGCTGCGAAGATATGGTTCCAAATTGGTGCTTGGAGGGAAGCAGCTGAGGCAAAGAGAGAGCAGCAACCAGCCTCGAGATATGGATCCACGACTGGGATTGAGGTAAAGTTGCTTACAGATCTGAGCTAGGATTTCGTCCCTAAGGAAAAGAAAATATCTTTAAAATCTTCTCATGTTAAATCCCTCTGCTTGCTCACCTTAAACTTTCCTTAAGGATTCCATGGCCAATTATGAAGTGAAGCTTATCCAAGTGACTGCTGCTGGCATTCAGCCAAAGTTGGTAGAACTCCTCCGCCTCCCGCTGCCCATTACCAAGTAGCTTCGGTTGACGCTTGGGGGTTTGGCGTATGAAGCGACGTGACTTGGCACCAAGGATACGTGCCAGATCCTGCATAAGCTGTGGGCTGCGCAGATTGTAATCGGTGGGAGTGGCTGAAGCCTCTGGCAGATCGTTCATGAAACGCAAGATCAGTATCCAAATGGTCTGAAAAGAGAGAGGATGAGCTCATATTTATAGGAAAATATTTACTTACCTTGGCGGCTATTTGGTCTACGAAGAGATCATGCTTTAAGAGCGGCTGCTTGAGGGGCTTCCGTTCGTGCTGTGGATTGGAGCCGCTGCAGAAGTAGGTGGATGCATACTTCTGGAAGCTGAAGTCAGAGGTGTCCACGGTATTCGGCACCAGCTTGGGCAGACGAATGGTGCCTCCGGATGCAATGCTGTTGCTCTTCTTCAGTACAATCTGCTTTAACAGAGAAGCCAAAGTTAGTGCTGATTTTCTGTAAGTGTATTTGAAGTTCGGTTATCCAAACTTAAATGTAAGCGCTTCTCTTATACGCATCCATCCATGTCTATTATGCGTATAATTCACCCGACTTAAGAACTCGGACAGCTTTAATCTATGCGGGTGCCACCTTCTGGAGCTCCATGCAGGTTGTCTTCATATTCTACCCGAAGATATGAGGTGCCGATAAGAGGCCGTCGGTTATTTATGATCGCGTTTTATTTCATTTATCACTTTGGGTATTTGCTCTAAATTCCCACTGCCATCGGATAGCGATAAGTGAGTCTCCCTCCCATTGGGTCTCTACTTATAATAATTTCCATTCGCGGTTCAGTTGCTGCCGCGAGTGCTTTGTGCGAGAATCTCGACTGACGGCAATTGAGGAGCTACTTAAATATTATTTAAAATAAATTTTAAAAACTGTGTGTTTCATTGGAGGTTACAGGGCAACACTTTTGGGCACTAATATCTTACATAATATACAAAACACTATAGTTATTAAAATATATGAAATCCTAAAAATAAGAGAATCTTAGGATTTTCATCAGGATCGTTGAGGGACACTTTCAGACAAACAATTTCATGTTGTATCCAAGTAAATCTTGGCAAATTATTCAAGATTTTAGTTGGCTTAGAACTTAGCTAGTCCGAGTCATTTAGGTGAACACGAACTAGTTCCTGCCTATATTTAAAACAAAGAAACGATTAAATATAACACTAGGTTCCACAATCAAGTTCTTAAGGTTAAGTGGTTATAATCTACAGCCCTTTGTAAGTCAATGCAAACAGAGACAAGAAGTTGGCCAAGGTTCTACTTTAGAAATGCTTAACTAATTGAAAATCTTATCTTAAAGTATAATATAAATAATATTTTTATATGTGCATTAACATTTAGACTGTTTCATAAAATTCATCAAAAATCTATTCACAGTTACGTTTTATTCCCTTTGTGGAGTTTAAAGTCTTTAGGTTTGCGTCGGATTTCAAAGAGTTATCCGCAAAATATCAGAGCTTGGTCTTTGGACGAGGACTATGACACAGGACATGGATGATATGGCCAAAGCTGTACAACAAGACGAATAACAACTGAGCTACTGGACTACTGGACTACTGGACTTGGACTACCATAAACCACAAAGGAACACAGGAGCAGACATCGCAAGACAGTGAAGAAAAGACGTATGAATTGCTTATATCTCTAAGTTCCTTAGAAAACACCGAAACGGGTTTATTTACAAAAGTTCTTAATAAATATTAAATACATAAAATATACATTTAAAAATAGGAAACTGTAAAAAAGCAAAGCATGAAACGAATACGAAAGCGATCACAAAGCAAACTCATGCAAGTCGATTGTCAATTATCGAATATCGAATATTTACATATCTTTATAAAGATCCATAATATATAAATATATATATATATATATATTTAATAATATATATAATTATATATATAATAATAAGAGTACATATAAATACAGGTTGGCATCCATACAACAGTTTAACGGGTGCCATAACATAACCCTACCCGATCCTCAGTGCTTCATTTCGATGCATCAATTGAAGGAGATTCTCCTCCGGGGAGGGGAAGAAGGAATCTCCTTAAATCGCCAGTCGTAATATCAGCTGGAAGCTACTTATCGTTAAGTCTGGCTACGAATTAGAGAAGGTATCTAATTTGTTCAGGGCTGCCCCAGCACATGCAACTGCTAGAGACGCGTCTGGTTGACGAATTTCCGAGGCGCTGCCTCATAGTAGTTGACGGGTCGGGACAGCAGCTTGGTGGGCACATCTTTGCGCAAGCGCAGCTCCCGTTCGAACATCAAGGACTTCTCCTTGACATTCGGCCCCAGTGGACCACTCACGTCGGGTTCGTCGTTGAGAAAACCGAAGACATCATCCACAATCTGCTTAGACGACTCCACGTCCATGTAACCAGGACTTTCCACTGCATTGCCATTCGTCAGGACTACACCATTGCTGGCTGGACGATTGACCATCGGCACAACGACAATGGGTGAGATTGGGGCGGGCGGCGGCAGTGACGATCGGACCATTGGCGGCGGCAACACCGAAACCCCTATACTTGGCGGCAGATCTGCTCCTTTTATGGATTTTGTGCGTTTTGGCTGCTGTACTGCAGCCATGACTGCGGCATTGCGAGCGGCCTTCTCCTCTTTAAGACGTTGCTCTTCTGCCTGCTGCTTCTGCAGACGCTGTTGTTCCAGCTCTTTCAGACGTTTTTGCTCCAGCTCCTTTTGTCGCTTTAGCTGTAACTGTGCCTCCTGTATTTTTAACTGTGCAACCGACTCCCTCTTGGCGGTGACTCGTTTCCTTACAAGGTAACCACGACAAAGTGCCTGTAGCTTAATCGTTCGACTGCGTATCATGGTAAACTTGGTGGTCAACTGTTGGGCCGCTATGCAGGCACCAAGTCTATGGAAGCCCAACCGCATTATCTGGTATTGACGCCTCTGGGCACGTAGTCGCCAATGGCGCTGTACTGTGATGATGGCCTGGCGGTATTTCCGCAAGAAGCGGAGGAAGAGCACACGCCTAATGGCTCTCTGTAGGGTCACAATTGACTTGAGCATCGAACGGGAGCGCTCAGCCTCAAGCAAGGCGTCATCCTTGTCACGCAGGAACAGTTTTGTGCGTCCGAACTGCCGATCCGAGTCCGCAGGTAGAATTGTTTCACAAATCTGACGGGTGATCAAACGGCAGTCACATTTATCCAGTGGTCCAGTGCGAGGAACAAGCAATCGATAGCGTTCCACAAAGGCGCGGTAGGTATGCCGTATGGGATACCCAGCACGACGAATCCGTGCCGTTTCCATCATGCCCGAGTAGCGCAATTGCCGCACACACAGCTCTTTATCAAAGTTCTGGAAAGGAATGGAGATTAGTGAAATATGTTTTCAAAAGGTTTGTCCTTTTCCAAAGGATGCACTAGAACTCTAGAGTGACTACTAACATTGGGTTCCTTGTATTCATTGGGCTTGATGCAGCGTATAAAGTAGGGATGAGCCTGGGAAAGAGTGCGCATCAACATGTCCAAGGAGTTGCGGAACTTGACGCACAGTGTGGGCTGCTTCTTGGCCGTATCCATGGGCATTTCATGGGGAAAGATGTCCACCAGATATTTATTGCTGGATCGCTGGACCAATGACCGCAGATCCCCACTAAAAGAATCGCGATTCTTTTCTAGGAAACCCAAGGGATTGTACATGACGACGCCGGCATAATGACGGATGCCAAAGAGCGAGGTTTGAGTAGTCTTTCCCTTGACATAGATGGAGCGGTTGCCATGTTGAACGTGCAGTTTGTCCAGCAACGTGTGATCCGTGCCCTTGGGGAACTTGGATTCCTCATCAATCAGGGACATTATGTTGATGGGCTTCATGCCAATAAGATCGAGAATATCCTGATTGTCCTGGAACTCGATGTGCTGCCAGTTTATGTGATCCGCTTGGTACTCCGCTTGCTCCATCTGTACAAAGGATTCATTAGAAACGTGAGCTGGTGTTGGACTTAGTTCGGTGCTTACCTTGAAAATGTGTCCAACGAAAAACTGCTGAAGATTCTCATTGGCGTAGTTGATGCACAGCTGCTCGAAGCTGTTGTTTTCGAAGTTCTCGAAGCCGAAGATGTCCAAGACTCCAATGCTGTTTACCGGCTGTGCCGCCTGCTTGTCGATGGTGTCATTTATACGTCGCACAATCCGAACGAAGATGCCATCGTAGAGCGACTTGACGAACGCATCCCGACCCTCCACAGCGGCTTCCTTGGAGAGACTCGTGATCACGTGCTCTCCATGCACAAAGATGGTCCTTTGTGTAAGTGCCGCATTCAACGATGCCGCCGTCAGGCCCAAAAGTCTTGCCACACGCTGCAAGCTATCAGTGTCCTCCACCTCAGCTGTGGCTAAGTTAGCCACTTCGGTGGCCTTAAATCGCAGGTTTCCGAGATGTAGGATGGCCGCCAGGAGGCTAAATATGCACCACACTTCTTCGGGCTTGAAGGAGAGCACGTTCATAGCAGCTCGTATGTCGGCAAAGTCCTTGGCATCTTCCTTGCCAGGCAGCGTGAAGCAACCACCTTGGGCCAGGTAATGATACTGACTGGGTGACTGTTCCTGTAGCTGTAGACGTTCCCGCTCTGCTGCACTCAATCCCGCCAGCATGCAGTAGAAGATGTGATAGTTGCGTTCGTCGCGGCTCTGGAACACAATACGCGACTTCTCCAGAAGGTACTGCTGGATGCGAGCACCTTGAATGGTGCCTTCCGGTGTGAAACGAATGTCAATGTATTTACCAAATCTGGAGGAGTTGTCATTGCGTACAGTCTTTGCATTTCCGAAGGCTTCCATAATGGGATTTGCCTCAATAATCTGCTGCTCGATCCAAGAGTGTTTGCCGCTGATCGCTGCCAGATACTGAAGAATCAACTTGGTGCTCTCCGTCTTGCCTGCTCCGGACTCCCCACTGATGACCACACATTGATTCTCCTTGATCCTCTGCAGTCGCTGGAAGGCGTTGTCACTGATGGCAAAGATATGCGGGGGAAGATCATTGAGTTTTTTATTGCGATACAACTGAATCTCGCGATGCGTGTAGATGGGCAGGATTTGATAGGGGTTGATGGCCACCAGCATGGATCCCGTGTATGTCTGCAAAGAACACTTGCCTTAACAAAGGAAACCTAATACGATTTATTCTTTACTTACATAAATCAACTGCTTGGCATAGCGAGCCTGTAGATTCCTTAGGATTGTGTACTCCTGGAGATCACCCAGGGTGATCATGTCCTCGACATCCTCATGGGAGGTCAGATGCATGGCCTTCAACACATCCCCAGCCGGCACCCAATACTGTTTCTTGTCATCATCACAGATCAACGTTTGGGTCTTCTCCGTTCGCACGATCCTCGCTCCGAAGGGAACCGCGAACTCGCAGGTCGTGTTCTGTGGCTTAACCCACACATATTCACCCTGCAATTGAATGAGCGATCTTATCGATGTAATAATCATATTAATCATTGATGAACACGCGCCTATGATTAGATTCCTGTTTTTCTAGCAACTCGCAGCCCTCTCTCTCCTAATATCAACCTATAAATAATGAGGAGAACGTCTCGCATGTCGGAGTCTTCGATGAATTATTACAAAATGCCATGGAATTCGGCGTTGAAAATGCTGATTGTAACGGTATTTGTATTGTAAATGTTTATGATATCAGCAGCTGAAAAATGATATTACCTGCAACTACCCAATTTATAGACTCCTCACCTCACAAATGCGACTCGTGATAAGAAACTGTAAGATCATCACTCTCAATAGACACTCGGGAAAAACTTGAGATCGCATGACAAATAAGCTGAAGAGGCTTTTAACTTAATAAATTATTGATTTTACTTCTTTTGTTTTTTTTTTTTAGTAAATAATGATAAGGGGCGTAGTCTAAGATAAGTTCTAATACAAAAGCATAAATAAATAAATCGAAGATAAGAATTCCCATAGAAATCTGTATCCATATAATCGTTTACTTCCTTTCCATGAATCAGTTTTCTTTATTTGATCATCGTATAAATATATATATATATATATATATATATATATTATTTATTGGGTGATCTATTAAAGGTTTCATTCAGGCAAAAGAAAATCTCCCTAAGTCCTTCGAAGAACTCATTTAAATAAAGAAACTCAAACGGTAGCCGACAGCAAACAATTCGGCCCCCAACTACCTATGTTTGAGGTTTTATCTTATCGTTCGAATGCCGATATAAAAAAACACAAAAATTCTTATCGATAGTTTACAATCGACACGGCAACAAACATTAATGATTGTCAAAGGCAGGAAAAAGGCAGACACTAAAATTAGTTATTTTAAAATAGTTATCAAAATGAGGCAAGAAGTCAAAAGTCTTGTAAGAAGTTACTTCATATCCATAAAAGTTACTAACTGAATAAATAAATGCGAGAAATTGGACGACCTTGTTTATCTTTAATTAGCCAAGACCCACCTGCCCCATAGATAAGATTATGACTAATGTTTTCGGAGACAACGAACTAAGCAAATAAATATTTCTGGGGCTCAAATAATCGCAGAGTGATTTGAGAATTTTAATGGAATGAGAATTTCCCATTCTTCTATTGAAAATCCAAAAATAAAATTAAATTAATAAATAAGGATTCCAATAAATGTCTGCCAAAAATGTAGACTGATTAACAACCTGAAGTCTTGCAAAATCGAGAATTAATCGAAAAGTAATTTTTACGATGATCTAATCATAGCCTTCGAGTGGTTAACAAATTTCGAATGTCGTACATCGAATAAGAATATGAACTCGGGAAGTATTTATAAAATTGGAGCTACAAATGACATCAGTTCTGGGCTCGGTCCCGGGGCATGGAGGTAAATAATCAATTCAGAACCTTTCGCTGCCTCCAAATGATATACTTAGGATTCCAGCTAGTCGCTTGGTTTGGGCTTAAGTGTGATTCCAGCTAGTCGCTTGGTTTGGGCTTAAGTGTGATTCCAGTTGCATTCGAATTCCGATAAGGTACCTCCCCACTTGACCATATCACGTGCTATAAACGGCGACACGAATTCGCAATACCCCGGAGAAAACACTCAGTTCCGCTACGTGCGGAATTTCTCTCCATACGATCATCTAATCTATGTATTTATTGGGCACTTATGTGCTCCCTGCTCCCTGTAGACGAAGCCAAACTCTCCCGCAACTCGATGTTTATTCATAGAAAATATTTGTTATATTTTTTTTTTTCTTTTATATTGGCACGCGTGGCACTGATGAGCAACTAAGTCCGTAATAAACCAAAAATTGGCATCGGAATGTGGCCATAATATCCTTATCACAGCAAATTTTCTGATAAGCACAAGACAAAAGAGCTTAGAACCCTTCAAGAACTTACATGTTCCCGCAGAAACTCTGTCATATCTTTGATAATATATTTTGTGTATGAAATTCGTCGTTCCGGGAACCTTTCGCCTCGCCTCGATATAAAAACAAAAAACTGCACACACGCGTCGAGGGAGGTCGGCGGGGGGTGTTTTTTTTTTTTTCTCTTAATTGGCTAACAAATATTTGTCAAACAATTGGGCTTTTATTTTTACAGCCGTTTTCACTACTTTTGGGTTCTGTTTTTGTATTTCTTCTTTTTATTATTATTATTATTATATTTGTATTGTATTTGGCGACCGTTTTGTTCCGTTAGTCCGTTCGTCACGGAGTCTCTTTTACTTGTGAATCGAGCTGCGGCCTGGCACCTCTGCTGTCATTTTACTTTCTTATCTAACCCACCGACGGCTCTGCTGATATCGATAATGAATATTAAATGCTGTTTCGCAGTGGCGGCCGTAGCGGCTCTTATCGGCGGGGTCTTACCTAGCGCCGTCGCCCAGCCATATGGCTGGAAAAATCAGGTGTGTGAAATTAGTATTGGAAAATCAGAGAGTTCTGACCGAGAACTTGACCAAACAATCCAAACTTTTTGGCCGTAATGATGATTATGTGGGTGGTGCTCGTTAACATTCACAAGTTCACAGAATATAATCGATCGGGTCGGCTGGGGTCTTATCTGACGATGAGCTAAGCTAATCGTCTGGTATAACTGACCACGCCCATGAGTCATGCAGGTTGTCAATTTTTGCCATAATCTATAAATACTTAAAATCGATAAGAATTATCCAACTTCCGAATTTTGTTCTTAGCTCATTCAAAATCTACAATCGAAAGTACAGTGCAAACTCGCTAAAAAGAACATAAGCGGTGCAGACAAGATGTGAAGTCAACCACGTAAGGTAATCCCTTGGAAAGACCCTGAGTGAGCCACAACTTATTAAATCTAATATTAAATTAAATACACTATTAAATCTATTACTACATTTAATCCACTAATAAATCTATTAGCTTTTTTTAACTGATTTTCACAGCGAAAAGTAAACACACCTGAAGATTTATTGAAGGATTGGAACGAAGACTAATCACTCAAGGTGAACTTGACAGGTGCTCAATAAGTTAACTTTCTACTACGCAGTTATATGTCCATCATTCGCAAATATAACTTTCCTTGACATTGGCAATAAAAGAATGAGTATTATTTTCGGAAACGAGAACTCAATCTTTATATGCACATTTATTGATAGATTGTTTAATGGACAACTTCCCCGAGTCCCATGTAATTCGTACTGCAAAGCTCGAAATTCAAAATTCGACGACGGTTTCAAAGTTCAACTACGCAACTATCAGTGTCCAACAATTTGTCATACTGCCTACATTATCAGAATGGGCTTGTCATCCATAAAAGTCATATTCAAACAGCACTCACACGCACACACACACACTTGTTCACATAATGTGATAAATGATTTATAAACAAATTAAGCTGAAAAAAAAGTTCAGGTGCAACAATGTTTATTGTTGTTTGCAAGGACATAAAATGCAGCCTTATCTTCAAATAAGAGAAATGAGGAAGATAAAGAATTGAATCAAATATAAAAATTAAAAACCATTTAAATATCTTTATGTCGATTAAAATACAATTATGTCTTTAAATGTTTAAAATTTGGTATATTTAAATGAGTTTATAAAAACTTTTCTTTTATTAAATTTCCCCCAGTCATCAACTTTGATAGTAATTTATTAATTTGATAAGTCATCTCGATTTAAAAGAGTTTTCTTTGATTTATTAAAACGCCTTGTTGTGTATTTAATTGATTAAAATTATCATCATTTAAGAAGCCAATCCCCAAGTTGCGCCACTTTTAAGTCGAATGCAAAGAACACTTTATTTATTGGCATTAATTAATTATGTTTTATTCATGGCACAGACACAGGGGAAGCTGTCCTCCCCGAGCGTTGCCAAAGAAGGTGGAATTATCATGACTCGTTTTTTTGGGTGGGCAAAGAGCTCGACCGTCGTTTTTTAGTCAATAAATTTGTTGAATATTCAGCCAGTGGCTAAACAAATTCTTAAGCGATAAGCGTTTGGGAATTTTCAAGAGGTTGAAGTGAGTTTCATGGGGCCCCAGGGTGGAATTAAGCAAGTGCGTTTCAAAGGGCGAAAAGGGTGGAAAGGGTGGAAAGGGTGGCAATTGTCTAGCTGTGAAGCACTGAAATGCACGTGAGCTTCGGCCGGAGCAACGCGCTGTTGTATCCTTGAGGCGCCTGGCTTTCTTCTTGCACATTCACCGAGGCGGCAAACACGCCGACATGAACAAGCTTTTTGCTTTATCCCTTAAACAAGTCCTTGGCGTAATGCAACGAACTCGATAACTTCCACGTTGACGTTGGCTTTGAGCATTGAAGGGGCGTGGCTCGCTAATGCGGTGGAGCAGTAAGGCAAGATTCCCCCTCACCTCCCCACCCCACCCCACCCCACCCACCATTGCCATTGCCTTAAAAGCACAATTAAGATAATCCTAAAAATGTGTGCTAGCAAAGGAAACAATCCTCGACCAGCAGCTGCTCAGTTCAACTTTTGACCCAATTCCTCGAAACACAATGACGATGATTTCACCGCACAATAGGATCAAAAAATGAAAATATCTCCAAACGGAGCTGTCAGCTGTCATCGCATTAAATTCAATTATTTCGCGAACAAAACTACAATATGAATCATGACAAATGCACCAAATATTTGTGAATGCCGACAAGGCCATAAATTCAGTCATTGATGATAACGGGGCGTATGCGCGATGATGTCGTGCAAATTGTCGTGAAATGTTCAATGGCGGCCGCAACGACTTCTGAGACCATTTACATTGTTTGCACAAGCACGCACACGAATACAGGCACTCACACTCACACACACACTCACACACAAAACTAACCTTACGCGCACACATACAAGCAAGCACGGGCATAATAACATAAGAACAATGTTAACTGCAAAATGGCAGCAGCATCGTTCCCGTTGCACTCAAACCACAATCCAACAACAAACGCCGTTTTCTTACTGTTCACTGCTCACTGCTCGCTATTCGCTGTTCGCTGTTCGCTGTTTTTGCTTTTTGATTTTACATTTGTTTTGCCTTCTCCCTCATCCGCTCAGCTCCCGCATAACACATGTTGACCTATATTTGGGCATCAATGAAACGCGAGCAGCACAGTGCAGGCTGCCTCTTGTCGAGTAAAAGCTTCGAGTAGCCGACTATTTGTTACTTGACTGGAGCAAAAGCTCTGCGTGCTCTCAGGTAAACGAAGAAAGCTTTAATTGGAAGTGCACAGCGAATGGTGGACTTAGCGGCTTTTTAACAATTTGCTAACTTTTCAAATAATTTAAATTATTTTAAAAGCAAAAATAATTTTAAAATATAATAATTATATTATTATTTAAATATATTGATATAGAAAAAATATATAAAATAAAAGTAAGTTAAGAAGTCATTTTCTTACTTACTTTGGATTTCTATTCTAGCGTGGAATACATCTAGCAGATAAACCTCCAGTAAGTATGCAACTCAGCTGAAGAAACGAAAGGAAGGCAATCAGCTGAGTTAGCAATGCGAGCAATGCAATAAATACTTTCAGAGCTGATGAGTAAAAAGCTTCTATTGTTGTTATTTTTGTGCATTCTGGAAAGTGTAGAGTAAAGGCAACGCAAACAGCTGGAGCGCCACGAGGAAGAGAGCGAGAAAGAGGGAGAGAGCGGAGAGCGGAGAGCGAAGAGCTTTGGTTAACATTGCTCAAATGTTCGTTTGAAACGAAATGAAAATGGAATACACGATGTACGTGCTGGGCTTCTAGGCAAGCGGGCGGGCTGGCCATGTGCACTTGGGGAAAGGGTGTCAATGGAAATATAAACTTTATAGATACGAAACACATACGCACGAGGAGCGAACATCAAATGTCGGCACTTGAGAAAATTGTGAGACGAATTTTCCACCAGACAGAGGCAGCGCTCACAGCTCGAGGTTGCCAACTTTTCAATTTAGTTCGAGCCACGCTGCGGAGTGGACGTTTTCATATTCACTCTCCACTCGCCTGGCGACTCGCGCGTTCAGTTTTTACTCAACAACGTGTCCTGGCGCTAACGGTAACTCTTAACTCCCAATCAAAGTTATAGATCGAAGTTCATTTTGCTCGGATACATATACAAAATCGAACGAGTTTTCCCAGAGACGGGGTCTAATTGTTGCTGTGTCTTGTTTGTGTTAATTTGCCGTTTGCTTCATCGTGTTCTTATAGTTTGATTCTCTCTTCGTATTCCGCTCTCTCTCTCTCCCTCTCTCTCTATTTCTGTCTCTTTCTATCGTCCTCTTTGTCGCCCAGTACCCCCCCCCCCCCTGTGTTACTTCGTTGAATACTTTTAAAATGCAATAAATTATTTAAAGCATTTATTTCGTTTTCCTTTCGTTATTACTGTGCTTTCTCTCTCTCCCTTTGTTGCTTCTGTTGATGTTTGTTGTTGCTCCGCTGCTGCTGCTGTTACGTTGCGCTCGCACTTGGCCCATTGGCCCAGTCCCAGCGCCGAACTCAAATTGTTCGCTCAACTTGCGCCAAGCAAAGCAAAACAACAATATTATCCGCCCCATCGGCCCCGTCCCGAAACTAACCAAAGCCATACTAACTTCAATTACAACAACAGGCACGTCCAAGAATCCGAGTACCACAACGAACACCCTACCGAACACTGAATACAAAAAAGACCAAATACCGAGCACCGAACACCGAGCACCGAGCACCGAACACCGAACACCAAACACCGAACACCGAACACCGAACACGGAAAGCCTGCAGCGAACTCGCGAGTAGCCTATTGCCAAGCGTCATTCATCAGTCGTGCGAGAGCCACTGACCACATCTGATGTCCATTATCCTAGAACATAATTAAGGATCGTTGATAAACTTAAGACACGAACAGCCGCGGTTAAATTCTTAAATCCATTTAACTAATTGGACGAGCGAAATCAAAATAAAAAAAAAAAATTACAAAACTAATTAAAAATAAAGAAAAAAAAATCGAAAAGCGCCACCTGTCGTCCATCGTCAGCTGCCGGTCACGTATTCTCCTCTTGCCAGCCCGGTTACAGGTGAGTTTTCCGAAATGTAGCTACTCATACAATTAATTGCAACATGGGGAGCAACGACCCACCCAATGTGACCCAATTGCAAGTGCATTTGGCAAGGACTCTAAATCAATTTAGAAGTTATCCTTTCAATAAACAAAACTTATATTCCGATATACGTGTAATAAGAAGCTATGGCATTTCATTGTATTGCTTTGAATTGAAGGGATTGCAAAATGCCAAATGGCATCACACATTGGGGGCACATAAATAAGACGAAAAGAGAATCAATAAAACAAAACTCACAATAAAAACATAACAATAAAATATTCGATAAAAAAAATTCAGGACTCTTACGCAAAAAGCACTTGCTGTGTGTGACCCAAATCTCTGCTCTTTGGCAAACTGGTCATCCTAAGGATGCTGAGGTTCAGACATGGGCTATTAATTGAGCCATGATAAGGGTAAAGACAGTCCCGGCTGAAGTTTAAGGATGTTGATTAATAGCTTTCAGTGATTTTCCTCCAAGGATGTAACTTGTTAAGTATTCGTTTCTGAGTTTGTCCATTTGGGAACTCGAGTTACCAAGCAGTCTTAGTCACAGGGAAAGTTAACTATTATTTCACATAAACAAGTTTCTTGCCTCAAGAAAATGTACTTAAAAGCAAAGGATACTCCTTGCCTTGGGTTCCACTTTGAGTGGTACAAGTTTTAGCTCTCAGGACTCATCTCAAACTCTGCTTGCAGCCAAATTTCTTACTCGAAAAACGCATTTTCTCATATTCGTGTCGTCAGACCGCACGCTAAGGGTTATGGCTGCACATTACGTATACGCCCCACTGCACGAGCTTAACTGCAGGCAAAAGATCCCAAAAACTTGAGCTGTAGTTCAATTAAGTTTTACAGGACGGACCACACTTGGTTTTATCTAAAATTCGCTTGAATTACTCCTAATGAGACATTTAAATCGCAATCCTCGAAGCTGACATCGAGCTGTCCTTTGAAACTGAACGCCCCACCCATCCTCCTTTCCCCTTCCCCCTTCCCTTGCCCTTCTCTACACCCACCAACGAGAACACTTGAGTGGCTCGCCTGAAATACTTTGAATGCCGTTTGCTGTTCTTAGAATCTTGAAGTGCATTGCGCCCAAGGACATGAGCAGCCGTGACGACGACACACTTGCCGTCGGCTAAATTGAGTTTCCGCTCCCTGGGCGGGTATGGGGCGTGGCATGACTGGGCTAATGTTGAATTTTAGTTAAACGCACTTGCCAAAGGGCAGCCGAAAAACTACGCAACCAACGAATGACGAAATACAAACTTTTGGGGTCTGGTCTTTGGTTGAATGTAGTGTGTGTCTGTGTGTGTGTGTGTGTGTGTGTGGGGTGTGTATGTTCTGGTCCCTGGCTAACTTTTTGCTCACGCAGATAGTCCCCTACATTTGAAATGCGCGTTTGTTTTTAGAATTTTCCTGCTGCTGTTTGCGCAAACATTTTCATTTTCATTTTCATTTTTATTTTCATTTTCATTTTCAATTTCGGTATTTTTTATTTTTGTCGCTTTTTGTTTCATTTGTTGATTTGATTTCCATGTTAATTTCGAGTGTTTCGCCTGAAGTTGGGTCGATATTCTGTTTTATTTTTATGCTGAACCCCAAAAACACAAAAGATCCTAAAAACCAAATCCATTTCGACTACACTTAGACGCGCCCAAATGACGCCCGCATCCAGTAAGCCCCATACAAAGTGCGTGGCTGTGGGTGGAGTGGGAGGCTTGAAGAGGATGGTATTTATGACATTTATGCTAATTATACAAACGCCTCGTAAGACCTCGCAAGTGAGAGCGCTCCGCACCCCAAAGACAAGCTAAGAAAATTTCATAGAGCGTTGCTTACCATAAAATTTGGTTTGAGTTTTGCTTCTTGCGCGACACTCGGCGTATGCGTAATTTTTGGCATTTTCGTTTATTTTTAGACATAAAACAGAATCAACAGAATCGTTGTTCTCTAATCTGACAGATACACGTTTCCCAGATACTTCAGATATTTTTATTATTCCATACGTAAGTGGTGTTCGTGCAGTGCAGGATGGCTCAATGGAAATCAGGTTTACAAGTAAGAGAAAAACAGTTTAGCATGACTGAGTCCTGTTCATTCGTCCTAGAAACCTCTATAAGCATCCCGAAAGTGTCCAATTTAATACAAGTTATTTCAACTTTTGGCTTTAAACCCATTTCTTGATCCTTACTCAGCTTATAACAAATTGTTTGACAAGTTTCCTGTCACTTGTGTGTCTGTGTGTGTGTGTGTGCGTGCGTGTGTGTGATTTATACGGAGACGGCGGAATAAAAATTGTTTTTTTAGCCTTCACATTTTGGGAAAATTAGTTCATGTTACTGATGCCGCCCAAGTGGCACGCCCATGCGTTTTTGGGCGCCAAAACAAACACAGGGAACCTCAAACCAAAAAGTGAAAAGTGAAAACACAACACCCACAGACACAGGCACAGACCCCGCCTTCTCCCACCCCCAACCGCCTGGCCTCTGTGTGTCCCCTTTGCTCCTCAACAACCCGATCGGTGGGACATTTTGTTTTGCTTTTTACTTTACAGGCGGCTTTATTCTGTGTTCTGCTTTAATTTGTTTGTTTATTTCACTTTTCGCATAGTCACAAAGGTCAAAGGTTGGCCAATTTTTTGCCTTCACTCTGTGTGTCGCTCGGCGCCTACGGTGATATGTGACTGTGTGTGGGTGTGGCACTGTGTGTACCTTCTTATTTATGGTTAAAGACTTCAGTATGTCATCAAATGGAAAAGAAATCATAAATTTCAAACAAAGCTTCGCAAGGACTACGAATGCTGGTAAAAGTCCTGGAAAAAAGTGAATATAAAAAAGGATATATATATATAAATAAATATACACATCATAAATGATATATGGAAATTTAATTCGTTGTTTATTTAAGCCTTTAGTAAGGTAATCCACAGGTAATCATCATTAAAAAGTTCATAAAAAGCGAATAAAAATGAGAGAGTCCTGAATTTAATGAAGGAAGGAAGGAAGTAGATTTCTGATCTGATACACGTCATATATAATTTCCGCATATATAGCCCGACATTCATTTATGCATTTTTCATGAAGTATTTAATTATTTATGCCGAAGAGCTCATAGCGATTTTTTCAACCTCGCGCAGAAAATGAAACCTGCAAGGGGATTATCGACCTACCGCTTTTAGTCCTTAGTCCTTAAATATTTATGAAACACTTGAAGCCTTTATCTGCCTTTCGGTTGTGTTTTGAAAGGTCAAAGGCTTGTCAGTAGGTAAGGCATACCTGCTCAAGAATTTGAAGCCGCTGCCACTCCCTAATTACCACGCTAAGCACCACCACTCACGCTCCGCCCTGCACCGCCCTCAAATTGGCTAATCAAATTGAAACCAAAGATTAGACAATATTTTGTTATAAATGTCAAAACCTCTGCCCGAAACGCTGACATTTCAAAGATGCCACCAATAAAATTAACTCAAACAACGTCTCAAGTTACACAAAACGACGGAGGATGAGGACGATGGGGACGATGAGGACAGCGATGACTCGACGGGCGGCCATATAAAGTGATTTGTGTGGGTGGGGCGGGAGGTGGGTGGAAATTGAAGGCACAATAAAAGCAAGGCTAAATACATCGTATCGACGATTGTATACACTTGTCTCGCCATCGATAATCGACCAAAAGCCCAACAAATTGCGTTGATTTATTGGAGGGAATAAAAAAAAAAAAGAAAAAAAAAAAAATAAATAAATAAAAAGAAATATTAAATTCGATGAGCAGGAAGCTCGTTTTTCAGTCCTTCCAGCCGAGGCAAAGTTTTGTTTGCCAATGCTGGTATATAGCCCTATATAAACACCAATACAGACTTATCAATATAACAGGATATGCGTATGCTTATACGTATGCGCGTGTGTGTGTGTGTGTGTGTGTGTAGGTTGTTATGACCTCCAGTTGATTCTCTGTCAGCGTAAAAGCCTGGGTGACTGATATATGAATATGCTAATTTTTGTGTCAACATATTGACAGAATTTTCGTTGTCATTACAAACGCCCTCACACACTTGCACACACACACACACACACACACATGCACATGCATATATACGCACTCATAAAACCTTACAATGTTTATAATTTATGCAAGATTTAAATGGATTCGAGCCATTTCCAAGATAATGTCCCATATGTGACCCGCGAATCACAGAGGCCCCAACCAGCGACTAACCTTCAACTAACTAACAAACAAGCTAGCTAGTTTACAAGTTAGTTAGTTAGTTAGTTAGTTAGTTAGTTAGTTGGCTGGCTGGCTAAGTCCTCAAAGCTTTTCGAGTGCTTCGCTCTGTGTAACTAATTAGAAAATTTCCAATAGGTTTTGTTTGCTCAACTCATAAGCCGGAGACCGATGGATGGATGGATTTATCATCGGCTTGGATGTGGGTTATTTTGTTTGCCAATGTCTATGGCACCACCACAAAGCACAGACAATGCAGAAAAAATTAATGAGAAATGAAAATAAGTATACGCATGTGTGTGTATGTGTGTGTTTGTGTGTGTGCATTGGAAACAACAACAAGCTGTGAAAAAGTAGTCCATGAAAATAAATGGAATATCTCATTGATGCAAAAGAAACGATTGTTCGTGTATTCAAGAGATAATTTCTAATTAATTAGCATAAAATAATTAATAAATAAATAAAATTAAAGTTTTCATTGTTTCCAATCGATTCCTTGGCTCCCCGCACAACACAAGAATAATTGCAAATTCAATTAGCAGTCGATTGCATAACAAATAAACAAACAGAGAGACCGCAGGGTGGCCGAGTGGGCGGATGGGCGGAGGGTAGGGTAGTTGGGTGGTGGGTCGAATCGTTTATTTATGTGTCGTACGCAAATTGCAATTGTTTAAATTATTGAAACTTAAAATGCAAACTCAAATGGAAGTGCAACATTAATGAGTATTTTCCGAAAGGGTTTTCATTTATTGACAAGCGAACAACTTCCGTTTCCGCCGCTCAAAACTGAAACACAAATTGCATTTCCGCCTCAGATCGTCAAGGGCTCGAAAGGCGTACAGGCCGGACTCACAAATTTGCTGTGGCAACGACTCGCAGGACAAATTTATATGCACATGCACACTGGACTACACTCACACACACGCACACACACACAGACACGCCTGGCAACATTAGCCATCATTTGTGTGTAATTAAAAAATTAAATATGGGGTCCATTCGAAATGAACATTTCCGGTCTGACGCACGAAGCGAGGGGCGTCGCCAGGAGCCAGCAGCTGCTCCCCTGCACAGGGAGTTTCATTTATTTATGCGTTAGCCCTGGAGCCACCGCGGCAATCAGCATGACCAGCGGGCAGAAGTGTTTAGAAACCCGCTGGGGCACCATGAACTGGGCCAACTTTTCGCACTGCTTTTTTCTTTTTGGTTTTCAACAGTTGCCATTTCGTTGTTGTTGTTGTTGTTGTTGTTGTTGTTGGCGGCACTAAAAGTGGTAATCATCACGGCAAGCGAAGTGCGAGAGGGGGGGAGAAGGCGGAGCGAGCAGTTCAAGTCCTTTGAATGGCTTAGTTTACAGGTGTACACTGATGACATTATTACGACTGTGGTTGTTGTTGTTGTTGTTGTTGTTGTCGGTGTTTGGCCTGTCGTCTCGACTTAGCAGGTAATGGACTCGCATTGTCCTTGTGGCTTCCGCTTTGCATATTCGACTCTTTGTCTTGCTGCTTTTGTCATCACCTGCTGCTTCCTTAGTGCTACTCGATGCTCGTTTCCCCTCCAAGTCTCTTGCTGGGTCAATCAATGTCTGAGCTTTTCTTGGATTTTCTTTGTTTTACGAAAAATATAATCCGAATAGCGGCAGACCAACAGGTCAACATGCTGCGTATACGTAATATTTGTGTAGCATTAAGTTGGGATGGACTTTAAATGGATACGGATTACTGGCTAATGCGCTTCATCCGATGGCTGAGTGGGTAGGTAAGCGGGGGAAGTGCAAGTATTAAATGGCCAAAGGCGCGGACTTTGAATTTATTTAATAAGAACAAAAATGATGATGTACTTTTCGAGCTCTTCAAATGAAAAAAAAAAGTGGTCAGTAACTAAGCCCAGGGGACATTTTCAAGGTTTTTATTTTTGATAGGAACAACATTAACCGCAACCGCAGCGCTCAGCGCTCATCCTTCCCCACTGACTACAATCTGCACATTCACAAACCATAAGCTGAGAGCTTCAATGCTCGTTAGTCGCCGTCGACTGCTACAAAGCGAACTTAATGCTGAGGGCCACCGGATGGCATGCAAAGCGCATTTAGGCCATATACGAGAGTTGGCCCAAACATCCACACACACACACATATATATGGAAAACAGTATAGGCAAAGATAAAATATGTAAAGGACGCCCTCCTCCGATTCCTCTGCTCGACGTGCTCCGTCGTGTCGAATAGTTCAGCGATGCATGGCAGGCGAGAGGAAGAAAAGATGAGCTGAGAATTAATATACCTACACGGATGACCCAGTAGCTGGGATTCACACACACACCCACACACACATACACGTTCATAGGTACACAGTTTTGCATAGTTTTCCATAGTTTATAGTATAATTACTTAGCCTCAAGTTAATACGAAACTAGAGCAAAAAGTCAACAAATATCCATTTGCATAATCCTGCAGCAAACGGTGAATGGCGAATAGAAAATGGAATTAGCCAAGTTCTGTTCTGGTCCAGGACTGTGGATTAGCAGGTGCAGCACTTGGCGGCCCATTGGTGCGCATAAAGTGCATTTAATTTCACATTTTTATTCCACTTTTACGACTTGAGTTAAAATAAGTACATTTATTGCACTTAACACTTGTCGCCAACTGGCGAGCTGAATGGCCGTTGCTCTGCTCTGGGCCACGTTTATGGGCCGCCAATAAACAGTTGATATTTTTGCCTTAATATAAATATGAATGAAAGCCAAGGGCGAATCAGAAATTTAAAGGCGGTAGGGCTTATACGATGATTGCCTTTGGCAATTCTGATAAAGGACTTGCCATGCGGCACATGCAAAATCGAAGCAGATTTGCCCGCAGGATCTACACACGGAGATGATGGCTAAAAGACTTTCAGCCACAATGCATGAAATTGCTGTGGGTAGCCGAGTAACCAAAACTAATGGAAACAATTCAATGGAACCATTGCCATTGATAGCCAGCCAGATGTTGAGGAAGGACCAGAGAAAGAGAGAGAGAGAAAGGGAGAGAGAGGGAGAGAAAGGGAGAGAGAGGGAGAGAAAGGGAGAGAGAGGGAGAGAAAGAGAGTGACTGATAGAAGGGGAGAGCAGAAAGGGATAGGATAGCAGCGTGTGTGTATTTAATTATGCATACGCCGTGTGGCACCAGTCTGTGTGTCTATGCTGGTCCCAATGATCCATTGCCCATGGCCAATAGACGTTCCAGCCAAAACAGATTCAATCATCAATCATTTACATATGCGACCTTATTAATTGGCTACGTTTCCCGCATGCAAACACCTTTAATGAGCGCATGTGTGTGTGTGTGTGTGTGCGTGTGTGCGTAGTGTGATTTATATATAATGCTTCAAGCGCTTATCCAAGCACAAATTGAATTCATGCACAAGGAGTCCTTTAATGTAAATCGGTGTAATTTACGAGCAAAAGGCTGTCTCCGTATGGGCGCACGATCCTTCAAGGATAATGGGGCCTGCCTTTGGCCCTAATAAACTGAGTTGGGTTCAAAGCCATAACGAACTTTGGAAAACTACCAGAGGTTATAGTAATCGTAATTGGGATTAGGAAAAGTTCAAATATATTAATAGTATCCCATTTTGGGGGCTATACGCATGAAGTCAAGGACATCTTTGCATGGATGAGATGAGATGCCTGACAAAGGCACAAATTTTATGCTTAAACAACATAAGCAATGATGAGCCATAAAGATTGCCGAGCATAACTGTCATCTAAGTGGCAGTGGCTGCTCATCAAGAGAGATTGAAATTTTCTTGTGTGTCCTGTTAATCCAGATCCCAAATAGTTGACATGCAAAACAAAGGCACTGACAACTGTCATCAGATCCTTCCGACAGTTTTAGTTTCAGTTTCAGAAAAATAATCAAAGCTGTTGCCACTCACCCCCTCCCCTTTTTGACGGCCACAGACCGGACATCACTTTGCGGCTGACCATTATGGGAAACGGATGCGATGCGATGCGATGCGCTGCGATGCGATGCGGAGCGCGTAATTGACTATTGTCCTGGCCAAGTGCCTGGCTGTGGACTCCAAGTGTCCTGAGGATGCTTTGTTTATCCTACACGCTGTGCTGATTGACGTCAGCAGTTTGTATAGTCCTTTCGAGCGGCGCCAGTCTCACACTTTCGCTGTCTTTCTCTTCTCCTTTCCCCTCCCCCTTGCAGTTTCATATTCCATGGGTTGGGTATATGACTGAAGCGCCTTCAGCCTCACTAATTAACTGTGCGCGATCCTGACAGGAAATGTGCTAACTGTCGGCAGGATTTGGGTAATTAATCTCTTTACCGGTCCACCCAAAGAAGTTGAACGCGCGTTTTGATACAAATTTCGCCGGGTTTCTGGGTTTATCGCTGAAAATGTGTGTCAGGGACGGTTAGGAGCCCGCCAGTGTGTGTCCTTGGAGCGCAAACCTAGTCAATTTAATACAAAGATATGGATATATGCATATATATTCAGCTGACAGCCGGACAATGTTTCACTGCATAAGTAAGCCAGCGGCAAGAAAGCAAATAAAATAAAATAACATTTGAAATTCGTGGAGAATTTGAAATGCAGGACGAGAGAATAACAAACAGGGATAAGTGCAAATATGATATATATCTAAAGGCATGCGCGTTATCCTTGCCCAAGAATATACCCTAGAATTGAGCAGCCAGGTGACAGGACCAATAAAGAACGAAAGTCCATTCATAAAGGATATCAGGATATCTGTATATACTCGCCTGATGCTTAGTTCATAGAATATATCATAGCTGCCAGATTTGTTACTTTTCGTGAAAATCTCACGTGTCACAGGACACTTTTCAATTTCGACAGAAAAAATAAGAAGAAAAATAACACCTAAGGTAAAATCCATTGTATGTCGAGTACTGGGAAAATTTACTGTCAGGAGAATTGCTGTTTTCGCTGTGCCATAAAATAATAAAAATGTGTGAGCCATACACACACACACACACACACACACACATTGGCAACTCAAAGAGATTTCTGTTGAATTCAATTTGGTTTGTCGACGTAGGGAAAAAGCCCAGAAAAAAATTCAAAAAAAAAAAAAAAAAAAACCCCACATAACGCAAAGCATCAACAAGGACACGAGGCGCCACATGCCCACACGTCTCACGCCCACAGTCAAGGCGCAGAGCGTGGAGGAAGGGGAAGGATGCAAAGGACGCCGAAGCCGCAGGCCAACGACAGCATGAGCTGACATTTTAATAAAAATAAATTTGATCAACACTTTGTTTGGTCTGTTCGAATTCGCGTTATATCAGATATCGATGTCAGTGAGTCGCGTCCTGCCCCAGCCCACCCCTCCCCAGCCGTTTGCGGGCTTCAATTGAACATAAATATGATTTATAACAATGACAGAGTCTCTAAATTAAAAAGGAATTTATGTTCCAACTAATACCAAGAGTCAGTACGATGGAAAACAGATCAAGTGGAAATCAAGAGTAAACTATTCAAACCATTCAAACCATTCAAACTGTTCAAACTATTCAAACTACTCAAAGGATACTCACAGTCGAGTCGACAAGCTGTTAATTAGTTCCGATTTTTATACTCAATTCGAACTCAGTTGTCCATCCTTGAGGCAAGTTTATTTGTTTCCCAGTGAATCATTTAACTCATTCGAAGGCTCAGCTACAGAGGATACTCCTGGCAATGGAACTCGAACCTTCTGTCTATGAAAATTGTTTAAACAAAAATTGGAAAAATCTTACTTGGAAAATTATTTAGAAAAAAATTATGGCTCTGCTGCAGGCAGCTGCTTGATTAGCTTATGAGTTGGAAAAGTTTCATGAAAACACAAATATTTCCAACGATTAGTTTTCCCTCAACTTTTAAGTTTTCCCCTCCAGACACAGAAATTCTTATTGTTTGTTTTTTTTTTTTTCCCCCTTCCATTAAATGATATAAATTTTAATGCTAAAAGTCATGCGAAATCAAAAGTTTTCCCCGAAGCAAGTTTTTCTTTTATGTCGCTGCATCGATGAGAGTTCAAAAATATCTGATTTTGCTTCTGATATGAAGGATACTAAGGATATAATTTATGGAGATCTGAGTGTAATAAATATAAACTTTGGTAAATAAGTTTTTCAAGCTATTTGCTATTCCGATAGCGATACTCGAGTCCTTGGACAGTCCTTCTTAAAGTCATATTTTTTGGAAGCGATAACAAAAACATGTGTATCCTTGGGGCAATTATACCTTCCACCCTTGCCACCTGCCACCTTCTACTGCCTGTACACAGCTTTAAATATATGCATATAATTTATATTTATATGTATGTATGTTTATATTGCTATGTGTGTGTGTGTGTGTGTGAATGTGCCTATCAGCACATAGTTGTGCAATCAAACAGACCGTAAATAATCAAAAAACCCCGAAACGCGGAAGGCCTGTCATGGCGACAGCCGCTGCCACTGCAATTGGCACTACCGCTGCCACTGCCACTGCCACAGCCGCTGCCACTGCCACTGCCACTGTCACTGCCGCCATGGGCACAAAATTTACGAGTACATATCGAAATAAAGGGCAGCACAAACAATACGCAACGCAGCGAAGTCAAAGCCTTGACTGCAAGCGACTCCCTGCGTTGGCCAGGAGTCGAAAGGCAGGCTTGTTGGTTGGTTGGATGGATGGATGGATGGAAGGATGGATGGATAGGGTTATATGGATAGTTGGAAGGTTGGTTGAATGGATAGTTGGAAGGTTGGTTGGTTGGATGGTTGGCTGGCTGCTTGGTTGTTTGGCATATGGTTTGACGTGAGTTTTGCTGTTGATGTGCCAAGGGACGGTAACCGCCTGCACTTCCGCTGCAGCATGTGGCTCTGGGCGCCTGCAACTTCTGCCTTTACTCTGAACGCCAACTTTTGTTTCTTTCTCCTCAGCTGCGGCTGCAGCCACTCCAACATCTCCTGCCCATTCCCCCTCAACATCTCCACCTACTTTTCGTATCGTTTTTATTACTTCCGGCAGCTGTTGCGGTTGCGGACACAGCCCTGGGTCGAAGTTGTTCACGACATGGAAACGAAATCGAGTTCACATCCGTGACCTGGTCACTCTGATTAGCAGGTTGCCCGGCACCGGAGAGTGTGCGCGTCCGACAGTAAAATCGCATTTAGATTCGTCCTTTTTATAGGTACGTACTAAGCTCTTATCGCAGAAAGCCAATCCACGCCGTTTTGGTCACAGAGTGGCCCCGTGTCAGAGCTTGGTATCTTATCTGGAGGACACAGGTACACGTACACGTACACGTACACGCACACGCACACGCACACACACATTGAAGCACTTGTAGAAAGGAAAACTCGAGCCAAGGCCTCAATATCAACATTCCTGACCTGCCCCATGCTCAAACCGATTCCGTTTTCAATTCCACATCCGGAGGATGCAAAAAGTCCATAGAGTCATAGAGCCGTGGAGCGATATTGAAAGCATTTGCTTTTGTCCGTTACCTGTGTGTACGTGTCTGACTGCAGTGTAACTGTGAGTGTGTCTGTGTGTATGGAGAGGTGGATTGGGTTGGCTGGAAGGTGTGTATGGGGTGTGTATGAGGTGTGTGTGTGTGTGGCACAGTTTGTTTACTTTCCACTTTTTAGCTGCCACACATTGCGTTCTCCTCCTTTTTTTTTCCTTTTTTCTTATTATTTTCCTTTTCGCTTTGGAATTTCCATTCAGCCAGCAATCAATTTTATTGATTGCATTTTCAATTGCAGCTCAAAGGAATGCGAAAAGCGTTTTTCATTTACTTATCCATGACATTTGCAATTTCAATTACACTTTGCCGCCTATCCCGCCTATCCCGCCTATATATCACCATACACTTATTTATTTATAATTATTTATTTTATTTTTATTGCATTTTCATTTAGTTTGCCAAGAAAATTTACATACTTTTCTTCGCCAAACGCCGGCGTCCATTTTCAGCGCTCACTTCTGCGGAACTGACCAAGCGCCGAGGTTTATTTTCATTTCATTTACATCACATTATTCACACTATTCACATTATTCACATTATTCTTTCGACCAACGCCTCTGGCCATTTCTCTTTGCCATGGCCATTATCGTTGCCATTTGTACTTCCCGGCCAGCACACAGCAGGCGGAAGTGCTCACAGTCCCAGTCCCAGACCCAGACCCAGACCCAGACCCAGTCACAATCACAGCTACAGTTACAGTTACAGTTACAGTCACAATCACAGTCACAGTCACAGTCACAATCCCAGTCACAGTCGCAACGATCTGTTGACAATTTCCACTAAGACAAACTCAATATTTGCATTCAATGGGCTAAGCTCCGAGCTGCAAATCCAACAATTTATTTGTCTTTACAATTTGAGCCCCAAAATGATTATCTAGACAAAATAATGGAATTGAAGTGCCTGACCTTATGAACATTAAAGTAATCAAATAACTGCGATTAACTTTCAATTAAAATATCAAAACATAATTAAATCTCTGGCAAACAGTAGGATAAATAATTAAAGCAAGTCTCTAGACAAGCTGAGAAGCTGTTCAATAATCCAAAGCCCCTACCCAACATGATTTCCACTGTGTGGATAGCTGGTATTATATGTAGACAATATAAATTGAAATATAATCAATGATTATTTTTCTATAAAAAAAAATAATATAATAATTATTTATTAACAAACTAAAAACACTTAACACCTTTGCTCTAAAAGCCAAGTATGTATTATGGAACCTTATGTAATAAATGGAACCTTTTTTAATATAAAATATACAAAATTATTAATAAATAATAAAAATGAATTGACAATTATTTTAATTATTTTTAATTATTATTTATAATTATAAAATATTATTTGTTAATTTATTATATGTATTGATAAATAGGCAGACTTTCTTCAGACAACAAAGCCGAAAAGTCATACTTATTTTGCTCTAAAAAAATTCTAGCTGTCATTTTATATTTGATTTATGTAGTTAATAAATCAAACATTTTTCAAAATGCCAGCTACTAATTATAATTACTTTTTGGAATACTATAATTTATTTTGTACTTTTTCTTGAATATTTATAAGAGTTTTCCCTACCTTTTCCAGACTTGGGTGTCATAGGTGTTACATTGGTCGACGTGCCTGGCGAAGGCTCTTAAGGGTGGAGGGCAGCGAGAGTGGCGTTAATTAATGTTATTAACTTGCCATTTAGGGGTAATGTCCTTCTAATTTATGTTTTAAAAATTGTAGCCACAAAGCAGCCACGCCCACACGCAACTAATTGAGCGCTTTGATTAGAACAAAAGTTTGTGTGCCACAAAATTATGACTTTTTACACGCAAGAGCTACAAAACTTTGGGAAATCAAGTGAAGCCATCAAAAACGTGTGACACGCGTCACTTTATACCCCGCACGTTACCCGTCACTCGTCGCTCGTCACTCGTCGCTCGTCGCTCATCGTTCACCGCTCCCAACCTTTAGCCAGCACACACAAGCCACACACATAGAACCCACACAACCAGGAGAAGCTCAGAAAGTTGATTTGGCTGGCGCCTGGACAAATCACAGCCGAGTGGCTTAACATGACAGTCAGTTTCATGTGATGATAAATGAACCCACGTAGAACGGAATAGACCTTCGCTTGTGGCAGTTGCAGTTGCCGCACTCTATTTGCCACTCGACGCGGCGCACGTTGCGTATTAGTAATATTCTTGCTAAGCAACTTTTTAAGCTCGATTTGCGTGAGTTGTGTGGTGTGTGTGTGTGTATGGTGTGTGTGTGTATGGTGTGTGTTGTGTTTGCGTGTACTTCTGTTTATAATGTCACATTATTGACACTTTTATTAGAATAGTCGTTGCTCGTAAAGCAAACTTGTTAATTCCTGGCCCCCCTTCCCCCTCCCTTCGCCCCACACAAATGGGAAATATGCGAGGTACACATTTCCACACATTTTGTGGTGTGAATAAAGGCACATAAGTTGACATAAGTGACCAACTGGGAAATTGCTTTGGGGACATTCTTGTTGTTGTTGTTGTTGTTGTTCGTGTTGTAAATGGCAGCTCAGAATTTGATTACAATTCGGTAGCTGAAATATTTATGTAATGCAAGTCAATTGCCGCTGGCGTTTTCCGTTTTCCGTTTTCCGCGTTTAATTACGTTAATTGGCAGAAAGGAAATTGTTGAGCGAACAGTTAACGCAATCAGATGGGAGTGTTTATGAAATTAATTAAAATTTGTTGTGCCGAAAACAACAAACACGCAAATTTTCGGGGACAGATAGAAGAAGTTTAGTTGTTGTTGTTGGGAATTGTAAAAAGGTAAAGGTCTGCTGCGACTTCAAATTGTGCGTAAATTGCCGTGAAATTAATCGAAAATAAGTTGGAAAATTTTCTCTCCAAAATATTTTTGGCATATCTGCATACATCTGAACTTAAGCCGAAACACGCAGAGGTTGGAGGTTGGAGGCTGGTGAAGAGTACGAAGATTCAAAGTTCAAAGTTCAGGCGCGTGCTGGGCGACAGGGACCCGGCGTGAAGCTGAGAACATGACTGGCATTTCCGAGGCTAAATCAACAGTTTGCCATTTGCTCATCTCCTGCCAGCGTTGTGTAAATGCCAAAAGCAAGTAAAAACATTTTGGAAAAGCCAAAAATGTTTTCCCTCCCACGCACAAATATATACATATATATATATACACACACAAATACAAACATAAACACACTCACCTCACATCCCCGCCCGGCGTAGACACGTTTCCTTCATTCGCCTGTCATATTTGCATTGCTCTGCTGCCTCATGGTCAAACTTGTGATGATAATTGCGCAGGCATCGCACTGGAACATTGCGAACACTCCATTGAGCAAGTCCTCGTAAATCAAAAGCAGCCATTCCTTTTGGCCAACGCCCACACCCCCACACCCGCACCCATACACATACCATACACATTCCCATCCACATCCATCCACTCACGTCCACGGCTACGGTAATGCCCATGTTCATGTCCACGCCCATAATCCTCCCAGTCGCCCAGGCTGAAACTTTCCTTTCTTAATACTCTCGCCCGTGCGCCCAGCTGGACGGTCATCCATTTATGCTCATCTTGAAATTAAGTGCTCTTGAAATTCGATGAGGGAAGCTAATCTTTGGGCTCACTCAATCAACGGAAGCGTCGATGTTGACGCCACTGTTTACATTTGGCCAATTATTTTTGCCAAAACAAATCCCCAAAATATAATGGATCCGATATTTCGATATTTCGATATTTATGTGCACATTAGCACACTAAATGCTCGCTCATTAAAGTTAAATTACAGGCGGCTAATAAAACAATTAGTCATATGAGAAAGTAAAATTTAATTACCAAAAATAATTCACTTTTTTTTTCTTTTTTTTTTTCGATCAATCAGAATTTGAGATTCAAAGTAAAATCTGTGACTTGATCCAATCCTTAGTTTAATTTTTTGTTTCTTTAGACTCGAAAGTTCACAAAGTTTCGTCACGAAGTTTTTGAAGAATTTTTCGAAAATAAACTTTTCCCCCATTTTCCTTGCAGCAGGACCAACTGTGACGTGCATAAATGAAAGGAACGTGCGATGCAACTGACTCCAAGCAAACAAACTGAAACGCACTACTGGATTGTGAGTATTAAACGTGTTGCCTTGAACTTTGCTTTATACTGATTTTTATTATAATATTTACGGTCATGCCAATGGCGATGGCGATGGTGATGGCAGCTGCGATGGCGACAACTCGAAAAGTTTATCCCGAGCCAAGTTTGCGCCACATTCGCCGCAATTATGGCGCCGTTAATATATTTGAGGCGGGGTAACAAAACGTTTGGAATCCTTGCCCAAAGTGCAGGAGGCACATACGCCTGACGCCAGGCCACAGGCTACAGGCTGTAGGCTACAGGCTGCAGGCGGGCATGAGAAGATTGGCGAACTGCCAGACAGAGAATTTCACTAAACAGTGGAGTGAGGAGCGGGGAGTGGGGAGTGGGGAGTGAGGAGTGGGAAGTGAGGAGTAGGGAAGTAGAAGCTAGGCAGGAGCAGTCACTGTTAGCTACGGGAAACTGAAGGATAAAGACAAAAGCCGACTAGGAAAACGTCTGCACACACAGAACTGACGATAGAATTTTATTGTGCAGAAATTGTTGGAAAATTGGAAATTGTCGAGCGACTGCACACGCAGTCCAAACACAAGCGTCAGCCACAAAGGGTTTTCATTTAGCGGGCTTTTCATGGACTTCAGTTTGTGTTTTGGCAGGGATTTCAATTAAAACAATGTGAGAAAAACACACAAAAACTTTTCCAACGGCCGATGCACTCAATTAGTGGCTAGGATTTTCCTGATTTTCCCGCCTGCTCCCGCCTATTTCCGCTTCTCCCACTTTCCATTCCTGATGCAATCAGTTGGCTGGATAAATGATGTCCCCAAAACAAGAAGATTGACATTTTTATCTCGGTCTGTCGGGGGAACAATTTAATAAATCATCCCGTCCAAGCAGTGACTCAATGTTTTCCATCTCATTTCTATGGCCATGTGACATGTTGGCCTCGTTCTGACCCAAAATGCCAATGCAATTGACATTTTTGGCTGCAAAATTGATGATGTGACCTGCTCCTGTCTGTTCCCGTCTGCCAGCCACAACAAAACTTGGAGATCGTTTCGAGTGTTGTGGGTGAAAATGATTGAATTCCTTTTGGGAAACTTTCCACAAAAGTTGCCAACAATTTCGCTAAAAGCCGTAGGCGTGGCATTATTTGCAAAACCTAATGAGCCCTTAAACTTTGCCATCAAGATGTTAAGTAAGTCATTGACATTTTCGGGATTCGCAGACTTTTCAGGACAATCAATCAAATACATTCAATAAACACCCACAGAAAAGGAAAAGGTTGTCGCCTAATGAAGCGCTAAAAGGGGAAAAACCCATTAAAAAAAAAGGAAAAACAAAAAATGGAAAATTCGAAAATTAAATAAAAGGTACTCAAGTTTCAGGCGCAGGATTATTATTTCATATTTTGGAGTACTTTCCCAGACGCAAAAAAAGTGTGTAAATATTTGAAAGGAGTCAAAACTTTTCTTAAGAGGGAAAAAATAAATAAGTATCCAAGTCACAATTTAATTAAGTATAAAAATAAAATAAATAAATGAAAATCATTGAATTTTTATTTAATTTTAATTTTTCCCCCTTTTCTTCTCTTCATTTCAGACACTTGTTTGGTGTGCCTTTGGAGGCTTAATATTGGGTGGAATCGTTGTCATCTCATACTGGATAAGACGATGCAGGTATGTCCCAAGCAGCAAGAAAGCACTCAAAATATTGAAAAACTCATTTTCCCCATTCATGTATATGAAATTGTATTTCGTGGAAATTGTGAAAATTGCGTCAAGCTGAAGGCAAAAGAAAAGCCCGATCCAATTAGAGTGTGGCACGTCTTTTGTTTTTGGCCAATTCTACGCATTTTTTACTCGCCCTGCCTCTCTCTCTCTCTCTCTCTCTTTCTATCTCTCTCTCCCTATATCTGTTTTCCTTCCTCTTCGCTCTCTTTGACTTCGCCTGTATCTGAGACTCATAAATACTAAACGATGGTTAGTTTTCTGAAAAAATGTTTAAACTGTCATCGCACTAAGCTCCCCCCTTCAACCCGTCCAGCACGTGACTGTCAAAGCTCGAAGCAACGTGCTGGCAGAGCGGGGAAGGGGATTGGGGGGTGGGTGGTAGAGGGGGGCCAACTATAAGAGGTTCATGACTATGACATAGCCACATGGAACGGAAGCGTGCACATTGTGCCTGTAGATGGGAGGGTGGCCACTCTCGGTGTGTCTCCTTCATTTTGGTGGGCTGGTGGAGGAGGGGGGAGGGGGCTTTCAGTGCATACAAAGAATAGCGCCGAGCGCTGACTGTGCGACATTAGAAAAGACAAAAGCTGCCACTCGGCCGGACAGAAAGTCAACTGAATAATTCAAGTCGGCAATTGGACGGGCTGCGAGCAATTAAGTTAATGATGCAAGGTCACTGGAAGTGGGACTGAGTCAGCGGGTTGAGATCCCTCAAAAAACTGAAATAACGCAACAACAACAAAAACACAAATACAAAAACAAAAATAAAAACCAAAAACAGAAGCAAAAACAACAACAAAAACAACAACAAAAACAAAATGTGGTACTAACCAGCAAAGAATGACGCAGTTGACATTCAAGCCGCCCCCGGGGGGCGGGTGTTGTGACCACTAAGAGCGCTGCCTGGGGGCCTATTACGATGGTTGGCGTCGGTTTGTCCTTACACTATTCACACACACACACATACGAATGCGCGAGCAAATACTCAAATACATACACATACACATACACATACACAGACACAGACACATACATAACATCAATTTATTACAGGACCAACGCACAAAAGGACAACTCAGGCTAAGGCTTTGGCATGGTATATCTCTTAGTGTGATGTGCGTGTGTGTATGTGTGTGTGTGTGTGTGTGTGTGTGTGCGTGTATATATCAATTTCTGTATGAGTGTGTGGGTGTTGAACTTCATTTGTCTGCGTTTCATTTCGTTTGAGGCTTGAGAATTTCTTTCACGCGATGTGAAAGTTCAACGCGTCGTATACGTAATGTGCACACATTGAGGAACTTTTCCAATTTCCATATGGAACGCACAAATAGGAAACGGCAAACAGCAAACAGCAAACAGTAAACAGCAAACGAGCAAAGAAAATGAACTATTTGCATACAAACGAATGTCCTGCCACCAAAAGACGAACCACAGATCATTTGGTGCCCGCGCCTAAGTCCATATATGGACTCAGGGGGATTCACTCGCCGCTGCCATCGGTGGTCAGCAAAGGTAAACACACGTTGTGCGGGTCATGATTAATGTCCCGCCAAGTGCACAGCGGTCAGCTACAATTTGCCGCACAGTGGAGCAAAATTGAAAAAAATATTTGGAAACATAAAAAAAAATTAAATATTAAAATAAAAAAAAAATAAAATTCGTTGGGAGAGATTTGAGAGATCGAAAAACATGAATCGAAAATCAAAGGATTAAAATCGATAATCCAGCAAGGCAAATGGGGGAATAAAATCCAAAAATGTCAACTGAATGTGAAAAAAGATTATCCTTCGAAATAAATTGTAAATCGGAGCGAAAGAAAAAAATAATGACAATATATTTTCTAAAAAGGAAATGAATAACAAATAAAATAATCCGAATAAACATTAAATGCATTAAATGCAATTAACAAAGCGAAGGATAAGTTAATTAAGATGTCTATCAAGTTTATCCTTGTCATCGTCCTGCTAAAATAATTACAGCCGATAAAATGATGCCATCTGATGTTCCATTGTAAATTACACGTTGTTATTACATTGCCAAGCCAAACAATTGGACATGTCAAGCTCAGGACATGAGTGAGCAGGACGAGCGGCCAAAGGCAGCAAGGACCCACATGAGGATGGGTAAATAAAAAGGGAATGAATACGCAAATAAGTGAATGTAAACAATTGAATACCTAAACACTGTGAGTATGTGAATATGTGAATATGTGAATATGTGAATATGTGAATGTGTGAATATGTGAATGGGTGAATATGTGAATGTGTGAATATGTGAATGGGTGGCATTGCCAATGACAAAAGCAAATGACTCAGGTTGGAAATTGTCATAAAAATTAAAAATCAATTTTTTTTTATAATCCAGTTAGAGACAGTCCAGCCGACCGCCGACAGCCGACAGTCGCGGGCCGACGGACCGACGGACCGACGGGCCGAGCGTCGACCTAAGTCAAATAGACCGATACCTGGTAGATACCTGATAGGAGAAACGCAACCGAAAACACACACACACACACAGGCAACACACACATATAGACAAAGCCGCACACACACACACACACACGTGTGAGTGAGTGTGTGTGTCGTCAGGTGGGACTGGAATAAAGAAAATTTCATAGTTTTCGCTTAACCGAAACGATGTTCGAAATTTACCTTCATTAACAGACGACCCGAGGAGCGACGTGGCCGCGTTTTCTTTTGTTCCTCGAGCTTTGAAGAAAAAAAAAAAAAAATTGAAAGTTGAAAAAGTCGAGTCGTGCGTGTCGAGAAATTTTGTTCGAAATATTTGACAACCTTCTTCCAACACTTTGACCGACCCGCGACCCGCGAAACGTAAACTAATTAAAATTTCATTTCGTTTCTCGCGCAATTTGAATAAGAAATGATTATAAAGTTAACGCTGATAAGATCCTTAACTATGCATAAGCTGAAAATGAAGTGCTTGTCCTTGGCACTGGAATAGAGCCCGTTACTTGGTACGCCCAACGGACAGGTGCATAACTCCCAACCATTTCAATTTCCAGTGTTTGTTTAACTGCCAAACTAATCACCGGTCTAGGCAGCCACCAGGCACCACCCACCAGCCACCAGCCACCAGGCACCAGCCACCAGCCACCAATCAACCACCAGCCAATAGGCACGCACCATCTAACTCACATCCTTTACCTTCATCATCATCATCATCATCATCATCATCGTCATTTTTAATGTGCATTTCAATGCTCCGCCTATTGACATTTCGCCAGCCGGAAATACGTTTTCTTCATTATACGAGCGCGGCTAATGAAAGTTTGGCGAATGACCGACCGACGCTTGATTTCCGTTTGGCATAAAAAGCGCAATAGATTCTCGGTTTTATAAGCCATTAAAGGGAAAAGATCAAAGGGATAAAAGCGATGACTGAATGTGGTTTCAAAATGAAAACCCTAGAAAAACCCCTCGAAAGTTACAAAACTTTCGAAGCTTCAGCACTTTTTATCTATCGATGGAAAACAAACATTTGATAGTCGCTGGAAGCTAATGACAATTGGCATTAATAATTAGCCATGTGCGTCATGTTTGCCAGTAATATTCTAATCCTCGAGCTTGTCGATGTTAAATGGGGAATTATCATCGTTTACACTTAACTAATTCCCACCTAATGCCCCAAGGGCAAACCCCACAGCAGTGCAAAAACTATTTGCCTTTGGGGCGGCAATAGACTTCGGGTGTATTAAATGACAGCTGGAGGAATGGACAGTGGGAGGGGACATTGGGGGAATATGAATCGCTCCTTATATGCAATACTCTGTCTCGCTCTCACGCACCTGCCCTCTACTACTTCTACGTCTTCCTGGCAATCGCGTTTCCTTTGCCATTTCGTGCCACAGACAAATTGACAATTTAATTTGCAATAGAACAACAAAGTGACAGGATAATACAATAATCGAAGTGTGTATATAGACTCGTATATATCATGACTTAGTCACTAAACTAAACAGCTCGGGCCGGAGCAGCGCGGGCAATTATTGTCCCCCCCCCCCCCAAGGACACGTGGGAAGACGTAGGGATACTGAACGATGGACTGGAAAATTAGAAATTGATTCGAAAATTTGCTTCGTGTGGGACAGTTGCATGCCACCCACCTAAGCACCTAAGAACGCACACCTGACACGACACAAGGCGAAAGTCAACCCAAAGAGTGAAAGACAAGTCAAAGAGTGGAAGACAGAACAAAGGAAAATCAATATGTCTCAAAAACAAATGCCAAAAGTAAGCAGAAGGCACTGAGAATGTCGGGCATTTTGTGCGCCTGATTAGATAAACTGCCAAGGGAGGGGCGAGGGGGAGGAAAAGGGGCGGTTACCATTTTAGAGAGGTTTTGTTTAGGGCATTACAACAAAAAGTCAAATACGATTAAATCAACAAAGAACAATAACAGCAACAACAACAACAACAAAAGTGCGAGTTGGCCAGCAAAAAATAAAATGTAAAATTAGAATTAGACAATTAGACAAATGGCAAAGACGCCTCGGGGCTGGGACACGTGCAAGGCACATGTTGTACGGCTATGACAGGGGGCAACATTGGGAGGGGTGAACGACGGTCGTATGTGTGGCATATACAACTCAATGTCACACACACACACACACACACACACACACACATACTTTTAAACAGACAAAGTAACTACAATTGGCGGAACGGCGCGGTAAACGGGGCGTATGATTTATTTAGGCGTCCATTAAAGTTCTTGTCATTGTGTTGGCATTGTTGTTGTTACTGCCACTGTTGTTGCCGTTCGTATTGTTGTTGCTTCGTTGGCTTTTCGTGTGAAGGACATTCGTTGAACTGCACACACGTTAACTGTGTGTTGCCAAAGAGCCTTCAGAAATAACTCCAAAAGTTCCGCCATTGTTCGGCCTGCACGCAGAGGGAAGCGCACACTTTTCAATTAACCCAACAAAATATCAAAAGCTCCACTTGAAATTTACATTTTTAACATTTCTGTCTGTCAGCCTTTTAATTAGTAATCGCATCGCATATCCAATCTATATTTGATTACAGATTTCAAACCTACAATTAGCCTGTTTTCAAAAGCCTAACAACTAATTGCAAAGCAATTGAAAATTTAAAACCATTTGCGCCAGATGTTCGCATGGAATTGGGTTTTGCTTTTCCTGTCGGGAAAACCCCAAATGGGAAAACGGAAATCAATTTATATATACAAAATTTGTTCACAAAAAAAACAGTACCGAGGGGAGTTTTCAATTTAAATACAAATGAATAGAATTCAAGGATTTGAAGTCTGCAAATTAATTGAAAGCTTAAAATGGAACTTAATTTTTAGACGGTCCTAAAAATATAAGATGGGTTTTTGAGCGTAGAAATAATGGAAAATTAAGAAACAATTAAATTTTTTAAATGGGGCTTAATAAGTCAAGATTCATGAGATATTTTACTTAGGATTAGAACTTATACGGAACAGTTCTGTATAAGTCCTTGGACCAATTTGGTTGTGGTGCGTCCGATATTTAAATCAAAATTAAAACGGAATCTTAAAATTATAATTTTGATCATATTTAATTTATTATAAAAAAGAAGAAGATTTTTTTATATATTTAAAAATTTTTGTGCATTCAGTAATGATTTTAAAAATCTAAGACTTACATGTTAATCAGGCGGTTATGTCGTTTACTTCCTGGGGGGAAATACTGGAAGAAAGAGGAATATAAGAAATTAATTAATTTAAAAATTAAACAAAAGTAAAATTAAATAAAAGGTTAAGACGTACCTAAAGGAAAGTCCTAACACCCCCAGGGCTTTAAATAAATAATTTCCGAAAGTCTGATTTATTTAAGCAGGCCCCCATTAATTATTTTTCAGAAAATCAATATTATAATTAAGTATGCATTCATCATTTAATAATATTAATTGAAATCTGATAAGCTTAATGAACAAAAAAAAAAAAAAAACAACGACCTTAAGGCAATCAATATTAAGAATTGAATTCTAAATGAAAATGAGTCTGATAAACGAAATACATTTAATCAGTTTGGGAAACCATTATTTTGATTACTATATGCGTTCATAAATATCTTTAATTACATTACAACATTTCCTTTTCCAATACCCCCCAAAAACCCAAAATGAATAATTACAATCGAACTTCAGATTTAGGTTTCGCGCATTGGACTATTTGAAACTTTGTTGCTTGAGCGATCGGTAGGTAAATTCGCCAATTTGCTTGAAGCCATAACCCAAAAAAAAAAAAAATAAAAAAAAATAAAACCAAATTAAATATCTCAATCAAGCAAATTAGTCAGCAAATTTGAGCGAATCACAAAATTCTCAAAAAAAAAAAACTTAAAAATTAAAACACAATTAAATAAAAACTCACCAAGAGCAAAAAGCATTTAAAAAAAAAAAAAAAAAGCAAAACCAACAAATTACTTTAAACAATTATTATTTTTTTTTTAAACACAACTCAAAAATTGGCTGCAACTTTTCAAACACACACACACACACACACACGCGCAGACACCTTTGAATTTTTGTTTAATGAAAAAAATACAATTGCTTATTTAAAAATAATAATAAATACATTAAAATAAAATATTGGCTGCAATTAGTTTAGTTAATGGAATTGACGTATGCAACAAATAAAATCGCATGTTTTCATTTAGTTCACAAAATTTTCAAATATTCGAATATGTGATTTTTCATTTAAGATTTTCAATTCAATTATCAGATTTTCAGTTCTCAATTTTAATGCTTCAAAATGCAAAAGGTTCAATCGAAGGCCTTGGCAAATGCTTTTAGAGTTGAACGCAAGCAAATGTTTCATTTCCAGTAAATTAGTTATAAACACATTTTCACATTCCCATACACACACACGCCCACACACCCACACACACACACACCTATACATTGACATACAATCATAGCAAACCTTATCGATTGCCGTGCAATTGAATTATGCAATTTGTGACGTCAACAACAAATCACCTAAGGAACAGGGTCACCGCCTCGAATGCAAATGCAACTGCAGAAATATTTAAGTTCTTGAGTTTCACGAATCGCTTTACTCTGTTTCTTTTATTGTTATTCCCTTTTGTTGCTGTGTTCTTCCTGCCGTTCGAAATGTGAGACTAAGAATCGTATTAAACAATTCTTGCATTTTTCTTTCCATTTCTTTTATCGAAACTCAACTTTTGTTCCAATACAACAACAACAACAACAACAACAATTAATGAAAACAAAACAAACAACATCAACAACAACAACAACAACACACACATGATATCGTTATCGTTATTGTTATCGATAACAGGACACTTGCAGCGAAGTCACCGCGCCAGCGCTCCATAGCCAGGAGCAGGAGCTTATTATCAACTGTCGCCACCAACAACAGCAGCAGCAACAGCAACCACTACAACAACAACCCCAACAACAACAACAACAACAGTTTCGGCAGCAGCAACAACATTCGCAGCAACCGAAGCCCCTTCAGCCCGCAGTACAGAAAATCATCACCCGATCACAATCATCGACGTCGTCGTCGACGAATGCTGCAGTGCATCAACTGAAGCAGCAGCAGTCCCTGCCAACACCACTGCCCCACTTGCAGCCAAACGGCGAGCCGCACACCCACGCCCACGCCCATCCACACCATCACCACAACCATCCACACGCCTCCAAGTCCGTGTCCATACTCGTCTACAAGACCCTGAACACGGTCTTCAAGAGCAGCCGCAAGATCATCGTCCGTGTCTGCGAGGTCGCCAGCGCCAAGAAATCCTTCACCATGTTCAAGTTCAACAAGGCTGCTCAGCAGCAGCGCATCGATAGTCGTGCCAGTGGCGTTACAGGACATGATCAGTTCGTCAAGCCCCCAGTTCCGGAAAAGTGAGTTCAGTTCAAGTCTAACAGGATACACACATCAACACTTTAAAGTCACACTTTGAAATATATTTTATTTTTTTGGTGTCTCTAAAGTAAAAATAAAAATAATTTGAATTTAAATTTTGAAAATCAATTTTTAAAATTGAAAACTAATTTCGATATTTGCGAAATTCAAATAATATTAATTAATTATATAAATTAATTAAAAATATAATTCCCATATCCTTTGAGGCAATGATTTTAAGATTTATTATTATTTATAAATATTCAAATTTAATTAGAATTAAAAGAAATTAAAATATTAAAAAAATATTTTGATATTCAAAAATATTTTTCAAAATTAATTTTTGCTTTTCGAACACCAAAAAAAACAATTTTGATTCTCTCTATCGATGTGTCTGTCATACGCATTTCACACCTCGTATTTTTTCCCTGAAACTATCAAAATACCAAACACCCCCCGCCCATCAGGAAAGTAAAACACATCATGAAGAAGCTGCACAAGGCGAATGGACTGAAGCGCTCCAATTCGGCGATAGAGTTCGATGTCTCGGCCCTGACGGCGGCCAACAGGCGGCAAATCTACAGTAGGTGAGTACAACAACTGATTGCAGGCACTGTCCGTGGAAAAGAAAAAAAAAAAAAAGAGAAAGAGAAAAAAAAGTACCCACACAAGCATAACAATAACAATGGAACGCTGTGCACAACTGTACGCCAAATATGCAAAAAGTGCTGTCCAAGCACTCGCACAGGATTCTCATTTTCAGAACAGTTTTTAGTTAAAAACAAAAAAAAAAAAAATCAAAAGATCACAAAATTATTTAGTTTTATTTTGAGTTCTTGTTTTAGCCGATTTTTGTATTTTTAAATATTTTGTATTAATTTCCATTTGAATATCCTTCTCACAATATGCGCTCCGTACGTCATATCTCTCGGCGTCCTTCTATTTGCAGCAACCGGTCGGCCAGCTCGGAGCAAGATAACTCAGATCAGTCCGAGCACTCGGAGAAATCGCCACTGGTTAGCGCGAGGTTAGACAATCTTGCTAGGCTCTTTTTTAGCAAATCGATGCCAGCGGAAACCGGAAGTAGAGATACCCTAGATTCAGTACTGACAACAAGGTTCACAATATTCAATATATGATATCGTATATCTATATCTATATATATATTAATATATATCCATCCGTATATAATCATTTATTTAAATAGCCAAAAAAAAAAACGTAACTTTTGTATTTTTTGAATTCAACGATTTATCTACCTTCAACTTTGGATCCTTCTTAAACATATCCTTTCTACATGCAATATACAAATTTATCAGTTTACAAATCTCAGTTTTCCACTTTCAGTTTTCAATTTTCAGTTTTTAGTTTTCAATTTTCAGTCTTTAGTTTTCAATTTTTAGTTTTCAATTTTCAGTTTTTAATTTTCAATTTTCAGTTTCTAGTTTTCAATTTTCAGTTTTTAGTTTTCAATTTTCAGTCTTTAGTTTTCAATTTTTAGTTTTCAATTTTCAGTTTTTAGTTTTCAATCTTTAGTTTTTAGTTTTCAATTTTCAGTTTTTAATTTTCAATTTTCAGTTTCTAGTTTTCAATTTTCAGTTTTTAGTTTTCAATTTTCAGTCTTTAGTTTTCAATTTTTAGTTTTCAATTTTCAGTTTTTAATTTTCAATTTTCAGTTTCTAGTTTTCAATTTTCAGTTTTTAGTTTTCAATTTTCAGTCTTTAGTTTTCAATTTTTAGTTTTCAATTTTCAGTTTTTAGTTTTCAATCTTTAGTTTTTAGTTTTCAATTTTCAGTTTTTAGTTTTCAATTTTCAGTCTTTAGTTTTCAATTTTCAGTTTTTAGTTTTCAATTTTCAGTCTTTAATTTTCAATTTTTAGTTTTCAATTTTCAGTTTTTAGTTTTCAATTTTCAGTCTTTAGTTTTCAATTTTTAGTTTTCAATTTTTAGTTTTCAATTTTCAGTTTTTAATTTTCAATTTTCAGTCTTTAGTTTTCAATTTTTAGTTTTCAATTTTTAGTTTTCAATTTTCCACTTTCAGTTTTCCATTTTCAGTCTTTAGTTATCAATTTTCAAGTTTCAGTTTGCAATTTTCAGTTTTTAGTTTTTTATTTTCAATTTTTTTCGGTTTTCAATTTTTTTTTATTTTTTTTTCTTTGGCCTTTGATTTATTGTTTTAGTTGAAGTGCTTAAAGTTTGCCCTTTGCTTTCAAAGCAAATGTTTGAAGGGTTTTCCAAATCCTTTGCGTTCAACATGTTACTTGTTCTTTATCGTTTCTCACTTAATATTTTTTTGATCGATTTTCTCTTGAAGCGTTTTCCTTTCCCTTTTTTACTCCTTACTCGTAGTCCTAGAGGCACTTTGCATGGTAAACAAATAGCGGCTAATGGCGTTCGCAATGCTTTCCGTAGTTTGTAGTGCACTGAAACCACAATTATGAACAACCACAAGAACAACCACCAGTTTGAACTTGATTTTCCACTCAAAGAAAAACACACAACATTGTGAATGCTTTTGCTTAAAATCCAACAGACAGACAAACAGACAAAACAACAAAAAAAAAAAAAAAACAAAAAACAAAAAGAAACAAACAAATTAAAAAAAAAATAAATAAATAACAAAAATTACAAATTTTTTCCCAAAGAATTTTTCAGCATAGTCAAAAAAGTTTCTAAAAATATTTTCATTTACATATAAGAACCTAAGATTTTTTAACAGAATGAAATGAAAGAATCCTTAAAGGAATTCTCATAACTCCTGTAAAAAATCTCGCTTTTCATAGAGAAAAAATTCCTCATCTTCACCCCTCAAGGATTGCCAAAACTTTACTGATCAAATGCATTTTCATGTGGTGTGCCACATGATGCTAAACATGTGGACGAATGTGTGTATGTGTGTGTGTGTGTGGATGTTTGGGCGTGGTTATATGGGCGGCTGCACGAGTAAAACTTTCCAAGGTGAAATTCTCAAATTAGAAAGAAGCACAAAAATTGCAAATTAAATTATCAACTTGGAAAATTTTGCACGGCAAAAAGAAGCGTCGCTCATTGATGAAAGTCCCTTGCGTATTTTCGAGTGTTTGTGAGTGTTTCTGAATACCTGTGTATATCCTCTTGATATATATATATATAAATGTGTGTATGCCACAACCTACTCCCGCGTGCTGAGCCGTATGATGAATGTGCAAGCGAGCGTGAGCTTCAGCTCGCGTGTGTGAGCGCCAGACCTTCTATTTGTGTGTGACGTACGTGTTTTGCACGTGTGTGAGTGTGCATGTGTGTGTGAGTGAGTGTGTGTGTGTACTTCAGCAGTACACGTGTGCTTCAATGTGTGTATGTAGGCCCCTAACGAGCATCGATATGTCTCTACGCTCGCCGCCCTCCGCGAGCGCTGCTAAGTATGCAATAAAAATTTCACACTCGAACACGTTAATTATGGCGAACTGTGAGCTGAGGTCTGAGGGCTGAGGTCTGAGGGCTGAGTTCTGAGGGCTGAGGGGTCTGTGTTCGGCAACTGTTTAGCTATGGGAATATTTTTGATAGGTTCATATTTTTATAGGTGTTTCATTTTTCGCTTTGCCTTTCACTTTCGTTTGCCATTCAGGATGCGAGAGGGAACAAAAAAAAAAAAAGAAAACAAAATTTACTGATTGAGTTTGCAATGGTAAAAAGTTTTGAAGCAAAAAAATATAAACATAAAAACAGACGCTCATGGTTGATGCTTGAAGCGACACAGTTTCTATCTGGATAGAAAAATGAATTTGACCCAAATAAGCGAGAACTTGAATATCCTTGCATGGCAGGAAAGAAAACACATTGTGATGCAGCACTTAAAAAGCAAATTAAAATCCACTTAAAATAAATTTTCCAATTTTCCAGCTTAGTAAATTTACTTAAAGCAACATTCGGATGGTTTTTATTTTCAAAATTAAGCGCAGGAAACACTTCTTTAAAAATTAATCAATTTTTAAATAAATCTTTCATGGAACATTAAAACAATTTACACTTTTTTTTTTTTTTGGCTCCAGGCACACTTTTTCGTACATATTTTTTGCTTCCTGCACCACGCCTTTTGCTGTTCAAGTAAACCGAACCACACCCACCTACAGAGCCACTAACACACCCATCTACAAGCACACCCACACCAACACACACACACACACATACCCGTACAAGTGTGTCGAGTGTTGTGCAAATGTTTGACGAGCAACGTGGCCCAAAAAGCAAAAAAAGCCAACAAAAGCAAAGGATTAGCAAAAACTTTAATGGTTTTTGCAGCTGTCAGGAATGTTTCCTAGAATTAGCTTAAGTACATAAACACACACACACATATATATATACAATATGTATGTATGGAAACAATGTACATAACATATTATGTACACTTCTAAACTGTTTTTACAGTCAAGGTCCCGACACTTAACATCAACAAAAACATTTGCAAAAACTACAAAATAAACGCGACTAAAAAGTTCGGGCAGGAATATAAAATGAAATAAAATAAAAAAATACATCACGCATACGCACGAGTGGACAGAATGCAAGCGGCGCATTTAAAGAGACTGAGGTGTACTCTAGGCTGTTTATGTGTGTACTCGTGCGTGCGTGTATGTGTGTGTGTGTGTGTGTGTGTTCATTGCATATGCTGTGGCCTGTGTATTTTTCCAGGCCTTGCAACATTTTTCACTTTCACTTCTGACGCAATGAAAATTTTGCTGGCCCACAGACACGGGCAATGCGCGTACCCACAAAAGTGAAGCGCTTCTCTTGACACACAAACAAACACACTCACACACACATACACCGGCACTTGTCGTTATTTTTATTGTTGTTGCTGTTGCTGCTGCTGCTGCTGCCTTATTAAATTTTCAAACACATGCTAAACTTAACCCGAGGATGTGCTTAACCTTCGCTCTGTTTTGATTGAGTGGCCGTAAGTGTTTGCTCATGAGCCTGTCTCTGCAGTCACACATGTGTGTGTGTCAACTCTGCTCCCCATATCCATGTGTGTGTGTGTGTGTGTTGTGTTAACGCTGTTTCTTTCATTCGTCACTTCGTTTTTAGCCTCTTTACAACACAATTAAGCAGCCGCAACTCGAGACACTGTCGTCGCTTTCGTTAGTTCGTTGGTTCGTTGATTTGTTGTTGGTTCGTTTTGACACGCTTTCCTTTTCTGTTTATCCTTTATCCACTTTGAATTTGCATTTTGTCCACTCGGGCAACAAAATAATAAAAAGAAAAAATAAATAAAATAACAACAAAAAACTAAACCCTTTACAGAACCTCACTTAATGCCACCGACCCTTTTTTTCTTCACCGTCGGTTTAACAAATAATAAACTGCACACAAACAAAATCAAATAGAAGCAAAACAAAAACAAAAAAAAGATAAAAATAAAGAAAACTAACGAAGAAAAGATTTAAAAAAAAAAAAACGAAAGAAAAAAGAAATAAAATGGAATCCAAAACATTTTTGACTCTTGCTTCCGTTTCCGCTGCGCCATTGTGCAGGTTTTGTCTTTATTGTCAACGGACGGGGGAGGAGTCACTCCCCCCCTCCCCCACCCACAACGTTTCAAGATTTGGCAACAGTTTTCTATTCGCTCTTCATTTTCCTTTTGTTGGCAACAGAAATTGCCAACTTTCTACTCCCCCGCCACCACTCCCCCTGTGTTTCTTCTTCTTCCTTCCGCTTGTTACTCCCTTGCTTTTTGGCTCGTTACGTCGATTCAATTTGGGGTTTTCACCTTTCTGTAATTTATTTTGCCATAAAGATTTTTTTATTACGTTTTGGTGTTTGATTCCTATGCGAGTTGCATGTCAATTGACTGCAAGGACATTGTTTATGGTTGAGCTTAAGGACTTCTCCTGCAATTGTCCTGCAGCTGTCCCAATGATATCTGCCGCTTCTAAGAAAGATTCAATCTATCCGCCCTTCATTGTCTGACAACTTAAGGAGAAATTTAATAATCAAAGCCTCTAAATTTAATATTAAAATTTATTTTTAGCTACCAGAAAATTAGCCCTGTGAAAAAAGTTCAATGAATTTATGGCTGAGGCCACAAAACGTGTGGAGTGTTCATATTAAAAATTGGCATCCTTTTTTTTTTGGTTTACTTTTTCTTTGTGGTTTTCATAATGCGAATTGGCGGGCAAATGGGAAAAATATTTAAAGCTTTTTTAAAACATTAAAAACTTATTTAATATTTAACAAGCGGCGCTTTTTGTACATAAAAACAAAAAAAAAAAAAACATTGTAAAAGTTTGCAGATATTTTCATGATTAGTTAAAGTTCCTATTTGAATTTCCCTAGTTTGAAGTTTCCTTTTCACTGTATGCGCTCAGAAAATCGAAAGCGAAAAGCTACAAAACCCCCAAAAAATGTTCAGTTCCGGAACTACTAATCCATTGACTCGTATACCCAATTTGCAGGCCCAATATAAAGTATCAGTACTCGGCGCTGGACAGCGGCAATGGGATCGTGGAGCGTAGTCCTCGGGAGCGTGCACAACGAGAGAGAGCACTGAATGCCACACAGGAGTGGATACAGAGCGCCAATGGGCGCTACGAGGTGATTGCTCATCTGGACGAGATTGGTTCGAGGCATGGCAAGAACTGGTTCCTGGTCACAGATGCATCGGTAAGCATCCAAGTGGCTTAAAGGATCCTAAGGAGTATCTTAATGCAATTGTATTTCCCAGGTACGCACGGATCGTCTATTGACGCTGTTGCCTCTGCCCAACGATTGTGTGGCCTTTGAGGATCTACCGCCGGATGAGTGCGCCCGTGATATACTCATGGAGCTGCTGGGCTCACTGCATCATCCATACATCTATCCGGTGCTGGACCTTGGCTTCTTGCGCAACAGCTCGCATAACTATGCCTGCCTTGTGACACCCTTCAACTCGCGCGGCAGCCTCAAGGATCTCATCTACAAGGTATTCTATAGCTTGTCCATACACACGCTTCCCCTCTTCCCCGCCCCACGCCACTTTTAACCTGTCAATCCCATTAAAGGCCCAGTGGAACGAGCCTTGGGCCCGCAAATATACACGGAAACCGAATGGCCTGCCCGTTAGCCAAGTTCAGCGCTTGGGCCGCCAGATACTGGAGGCGCTTCTCTTCCTAAAGGAGCGCGGCTTTCCACTTCACGGGCATCTACACAGCGGCAATGTCATTCTCCAGAATGGAGCTGCCAGGTAAGTTCATTGCCAGGTGTAATCATCGGACTGTAAATTAATTTGCCAGTGAGTTTGCCAGTGTTAATTTAGTTACCAGGATAAGGACCTCTTGCCTCAGAAATCGATTTCTCATTAACTTGCGAAATAAAAATTTCCCGAATGTTTTCCCACTTGTACTTCAAGTGCTTCTGCATATTCAAACTTTACTTTCGATTATACAAAAAAATAAATTTACAAAAAAATTACAAAAACAACAAGCAAATTGAATGCAGACTCAACCCTCGATTTTACCTCTTCGATTGAACAACATTTCGCAATCCCCAAGGTTATTTGATATAAAATATTTTATACTTGTCCTCTCACTGGAAAACAACATCTATGGGTAACGCCATTTCGAAACTGATTTCAAAATGTTCATCAAAATTAAATAACGGACATTTTGTTATCACAATAAATGCCAAATTAAAAGCAATTCAACAAAATGGCTGCCCATTTTTCCGGGGCATTATAAATGTATGCAAAATTGCTTTTTGGCCCACATCATGAGCGCAGAGATACCAAAAACACATTTCAACCAACCTCCCAACTCCCACACAATCAAACACACACGCACACACACAGTCACACACACGCACACACACACGCAGCCATGATAAAGCGAAAACACCGAAAGGGTGTATCTGGGAAAAACACCTTCAGCTTTTTTGCCCGGCTCATATAGATGCTGGAAAATGTATTCGTGGTATCAACAATGTGTGGGCGGGCGGCAGGCATGGTCTGTGTCCTGGACCGACAGGTGCAAAATGAATGGGCAGAGCTGCCAAAGGCGATTAAAGTTTAAAGTTCAGCATTTGCCAAATATATGAAAGACCAAAATTTGCATATAAAGTTGACAGTTGTCATAAATGATGTTAATCGCATCGGAACTTCAAAGCGACAAAGGATTCAAAGCATTTTCCGACAAGGTTTTCCCCTCTCAACACGATTTAATTATAATGTCCTGCTTGAAAGGACAACATCCTGTTTGTGGCAGGTGGATGTGGATAGTTTCAATATGTAAAAGAGAGAGAGAGGGAGTAATAATTACTTGTCAGACTTTCTTAATTACTAGAACAATTACTTTAGTAATTAAAACTCAAGTGTAAGTAATTAAAGGATTTTTTATAGCAGTTGAAATTTCTTTCATTCTTTTGCCAATCAATATTTGTGTTTTCAAGAGTCACTTTGCGGTTATCCTTTGCCTTCTTTAAGGCTTCCTATTGAAGTGCCCCATACCCAAGGCAATCCTGCCTGCATCCCCTGGTGGAGGCTTCTCGGAAACAAATGAAATTTTGTCTCGTTGTCATATGTTGTCATAGAAACTCGCACATATGAGAACTATTCAAGTACTTCATGTCGCATAAACACACATCAAGCCATATGACAGGCAGACATGTAAACAGCTGGACTGAGGGACAGCTGGACGGGGGGATAGACGCATGTTGGTCATAAAAGCTGCTCGGTTGTGTTTGCCACGTTTTGGCCATCATGCAAACGAGTGACAGACCCGTTAACAGCAGCAGCAACCCATCTGGCAAATAACTGAGATATTGTCGACATTGAGGAGCGTGTGCGTCCCGTTGGCGAGATTTATCCTTGGACTTGGTATTTGTTTACCTCTTGCAGGTTGTCGGGCCTAGAGAATGGACTGCTGGGGCTCAGTTCGCGCATAAATGCCGTCATGTGGTCTCGCTCCGTGGCGGAAATTGAGAACGTTGACATCATCTGCTTTGGCCATCTGCTCTATGAAATGTTCACCGGTCAGGAGATGACCACACCAAAGCCGTCCATGCGGGTGCTCGAAATGGAGCTGCAGCACTATCCACAAATTGGCCAGGTAAGTGATACGAGTCCCCCAGTGACGAGTCCTTTATGTGATTTAATGTGCGTTTTCATTGTCTCAGGTTCTGGAAGTATTAGGTCTTATATTCGAGCCGCCCAGCGGCGTCTGTCCCTCCGTCGAGGACCTAGTCCTGTGCGATCTATTTCGTAGCATCGATTTGCGTGAGCTGCGCGGTCCCTGCTTCAGTGTAAGTACAGTAGTTACTCCAAGTCTCAACGGAAGTATTAGCAACTCATTTGTGATCTGCTCCCTTCTCCTTCACCCCTTACCTTATTTATCCTCAGACAATCAAGCCGAGCCTCAGCCGTTCCACCCTCAATTTTCTGCACGCCGTTAAGAAGCGACAATGCGCCTTTCTGGGCAGCTCCTTCAGTGAGGCGAGCTCCCCCTGTACACCGCCCTCAACGCCGCATGACCGACGCACTGGGTAAGTGTTAATGTTCAGTCCGCAGCCCTAAAACACTGGCATAGCAATGCAGTTTATCCTTGCCACAACCAAACACACACACACACATCTATGCACACATACACACAGCAAACACATAGCCCGACAATCTCTTCATGTAAACACATACACACACACACACAGACACACATACAGTCACTAATTAAAACAATGGTCATCGTCGCATTTATTTGTTAAGTGTCTCAGCTAAGGTCCTCCACACACACAGACACACACACACACGCTCACATACACACATACACGCCTCATGTGCCAGCCAGTGGCGGTGCTGCCAGCGTGAAAAGGGATTAGAAATCCACTGGAGAAATATTATGTAGTTGCATGCCTTGAAACTAGTCAGATTATATAGATTAAATTTAGTTAGTCTAAATCTAGTTTATGTCTTTGTTGTGGGTCTGACAAATGGAACTTTAAAAGCTCCAGCATTCACCTTCAGTTAGAAGCTCATAAGTTAAGGCATTACTGGGGTGTAGCTTATGGCCTTCTGGGCGCCAATTTTGCACTTGCTTCGCACCTGCAATTTGCTCAGTGCATTTCAGGTTAATAACGTAAGAAACACACACACACACACACACACACGCAGAGTAGAGGAAAAGGACACAGCTGCTGGCCAAATGAGTGTGTGTAACTGAGAATGGGAATGAGAATGAGTGTTGAATAAGAACAATGATAAAGGTGAACAGGCGAGAAACTAACACAAAATGAGAGCACAAAACAACAGCAAAAAAAATAAAAAAAAATACAAAAAATGGCGTCATAAACTAAATGTAGTTATATACCATATACCATATATATATGTGTGTGTGTGTGTGTGTATTTGTGTGTAATGTAAGTAGATATTCTAAATGTACGTGCGTATGTCTGTGTGTGTGTGTGTGTGTGTGTGTGTGTGTGTGTGTATCACCAGGCTGCTTTTCTGTCTGTCTGCGTGTGACGCTGTCTGCCATCTGATGTGCTGTGCGTGCCTGCGGTAATTATGGTAATGTCCTGGCAGGGAGATACCTTCTCTTGGTACTCAGTGCCCGCTGCCTGCTGTCGGTATTAAGTGCTTTAAAATTATGCATACAAGACAGGAATGTAATTAAGTAATGGAAGGAGCAGGGGACGAGGACCTCAGGCAGTAAAGCAACTATATAAAATGCCTAATTCACATCCTTGCTCATGTATATTCAAAGCATCTCTCGCTCTCTCTCTCTCTCTCTCTCTCTCTCTCTTTCGCTCTCGCTCTCTCTTTATCTCTTTCTATATATGCATATATATATATCCCCCTCTGTCTCTCTCTCTCTCTCTCTGTCGCTCTCTTTCTCTGTCAGTGTAAGCCTATTTTTTTTCGCCAAACTAAACGCATGTTTTTATATATATCAAATAAACAAATTTATATACAATATATATATAAAAAAAAATAAAAATAAAAATAAAACAAAAACAAAAACAAATACTATATTTATAAAAACATTATTTTTGTAGTAGAGGAATTTTTCAACTAAAGTATTTTGTATGCAATGTTTACTCTCTCTTTCTCTCTACCAACCGAAACCGAAACCACGACCAAAAAAACCACAACCACAACCACAACCACAACCACAACCAAAACCTGAACTAAAACCTCAACCAATACCAAAATCGTAACCAAAATAATATCCTTACCGTTACATGATATATAATATATAATATATGATATATGATATATGTATTTATATGTATTATATCCTAGTGCGAGCCCCCGAGCAAAGATTAACCAGTTGCAGTTACACAGCCCTCACCTATACATCGATACATATAAGTCAGCCCTTGAATGTCTGTCAACGTTCATTTTTGTTTATATTACATACGTGTGTGTTTTATTTATGATTTACAAATTTTTGCATTTCTGCATTTGTTTATTTACATAACCCGTTCAACTTACTAACTACAGAGTTCCGCCTGCGCCCTATGAAGTCTTTCGTATGTACTAACTGTAACCTCAGCAACCAAAATACAAACTAAACCAGAATCGAAACCAGAAAACCAGAAATCCAAAAACAGAAAACCAAAAACAGAAAACCAAAAAACAGAAAACCAAAAAACAGAAAACCAAAAAACAGAAAACCAAAAAACAGAAAACCAAAAAACAAAGAACCAAAAAAAAAATAAAAAAACCAAATACAAAAATCAATTTAAATTTTTCAAGTAAAAAGACAGCATAAAACAAAATAAAAAAAAACACATATAATATTTAATTTATTTTAAATAAATAATAAAAAAGAAAATAAAAAATAGAAATACAAACACAACTACAAATCACTCACAAATACAAATACAAATACAAAGTGTAAACTCTTGATAAACCAATTGACAAATGCGATCAATAAAAAATTTGATTATATATAGAAAAACTCGCTGAGAGCGCAATTTTTGAACTCAAGTACAATTTTTATACCTCCCCCCCACAAAAAAAAAAAACAAAAATAAAAATAAAATAAAAACATAAAAAAAAAACAAAACAAAATAAAACGAAACGAAAAAAGAAACATAAACCAAAAATGAACCCAAAGCGGAAATCGAAAATAACAAATCCGAACAAAAAACACAAAGCATTTAACAAAATCTGTTGATGTTGTTGTGTTTTTCTTGTTTGTTGTTGCAAAACGTGGTAAGTGGCAAATTTTTGTATGCTAAAAACCACCAGCGAACCACAACCACAACCATCTCCACCCCAAACCCCAAACCCCAAACCCCACCCCCCACTCTCATCAACACCAACGCCAACCACCAACGTCGACGTCGCCCACATTTGCCCACCTGAATGCACAACGCCTCGCGCAGCAACCACGCCCACTTTACAAAATATATAGAGAACAACCCTAGATACCTGGCTGAACGACGCTTAAACCGAGAATATATAGAAAATGTCCTTTCAAGAATCCTCAATATAGCCGACTACCAAATAGTGCGTTTTTTAACCAACAGTAAAACCTTTGCTTAAAAAAAATTACGCTTTAATTTTAAAAATATTTTTTAAATAAAAAATCCTTGCCAAAATTCTGCATGTTTGTAAAATTTTTATCCTTTTCTTTTAGCTTTTTTCGCATGTTTTTTTTTAACTTTTGTATCGCATTCATCGTTATTATTATATTTATAAATACCAAATGTGCAATTAAAAAAAAAAAAAAAAATTTTTAATCGATACTTGAAAAGCTTTAAAAATTCTTACGGACTTACCGAAACTTTAAAATTGTAATTTTTTGAATGTTGCATAAATCCTTATTTATTTTATCCTTCATTATATATTTTAAATTATCACAGTCACTTTTCAAACCAAGAAAAAAACACCTGAAATAAAAGGATAGGAATTAACATTTTTACAGTTTAATAATAATAATAACAAATTATGTAAAACATAAATTAATATTTTTAAGATTTATCAATTCCTAGACATACCGAAACTTCCAAAGAGTTATTCTCTTCATATCACTGGAATCCTTCTTTATTTTATTTTTAATAATATATTTTTTAATTATCACAGTCACTTCATAATATCATTAATTTATCACAGTCACTTTTCAACCTCAAAAGAAACACCTGGAATGAAAAGATTAGAATTGGCATTTAAAAAGTTATATATAAAAAAAAAAAAAAAAAATAATGAATTTTTTAAAATATAGATTCATATTTTTTAAGGTTTATAAATTCTTAACGACATACCGAAACTTCCAATCAGTTATTTCCTTCAAGTCGCTTAAATAAATTTTATTTATTTATTTTTGTATATTTTAAATTATCACAGTTACTTTTCAAGCTTGAAAAAAAAACCACCTGGAACAGAAAAAAGAGTTATTAAAAGATTTGTAATTAAACAAAAAATATTATATAAAAAATTAATTTAGTTAAAGCTTTATAAACTTTTTAAGGCTCACCTAAGCGTTCAGAATCTTATATCCTTCGTATAAATTATTTCTTATATCTTATTTATTTTAATAATATTTTAAGCTTCCACATTTATTTTTGACTCAAAGCCATAAAAAAAATCACCTGAGAATAAAAAGAAAATAATTAAAACATGTTCTTTTAAATAAAAAACTGTAACTAAATAACAAGTATATATTTTAAAGCTTAATAAATTTTAAAGACCTACCGTAGCTTTTAAAAAGAGATTTTTTAAATATTTTACACTTTAGATTTTTTATATTGAAATTCAATTCAAAATAAATGCAAAAGAAACACCTGGAAAAAAGGATCAAAATTATTAAATTTATTCTTAAATAGAAAAATAAATAACACTTACCAAAACTTCCAAAACGTTATTGTTTTTTTACAATCTCATATATTTTTATTTATTTTATATAATTAATTATTTTATATCAGATATTTCAATATTAAATTCCCTTTTCACTCTACAAAGTTTAATTAAAAGCACCTGCGATTAGAAATAAATAAATAATAATAAAAAAGAAGGGAAACTAGAAACAAAGAAAAACAACAGTTTGGATAAGTAAAAAAAAAAAAGCTTCCTGCAAATAATATTTTTACATTAGTGAAAGGATTTTTTTGATGACACAAACTGAGTCCTACATTTATCTAGCCTCTGACATTCCAAATATTCTAAATTTTAAATTAAATTTATTAAATAAAGAAACAGCTTAAAAAAAACTGATTAAAATAACTTCAAATTTTAAAACTCTTAAATTCCAAACAATTTGAAGGCTTGACAATTTATCCTATCTCAACTTAAAATAAAAATCTACTATTATTTAAGATGAGGTGCATAAGGACTAAGAATGTCATCAGCTTTTACACAAATATCTGCTAGTTTTATAGGAGCCTTGATAATTGAAACGCTTGCACGCAACTTGACGCTTATAATGCAGCACGAACAGCAGTGGGCAGCAGCCCACGCCCACCATCGCTCACGTCCAAATTCAAAACATGCCCAGTCACACAATTCACACACTTGCACACTCATACACACACACACGCACTCACACACTCACACACACGCACACACACACACACACACAAAGGCATAGACATATACGTATCCATTACATGACTGGCTTGAACAGAACAAAGAGAAAAACAATAGAAACAGGTGCCAAAGGCATCGTGACCCGCATCGAAACCAAGCTGGAATCTATAGCCATATAGCTTATATAGCTTCTATAGCTTCTGCAGCTTGTAAAGCTTACGTAGCCTATATCCTTTCTAAGTATATACACTATTTGATTGTTGTTGTTCTTGCCCTGCACAGCATCAGCCGAACAATGGACTCATTTGACATATCAACCGACTCGGAGGAGGGACTGCTTGAAGAGATTGTTGTGGGCGGGAGCATCGGAAGCAACGGGGTTTGTAATTTGAAGAGCCTCCAGCAATACCAACAGTGGTACTCCGCCTCCGCTTCTTCATCCTCCTCTTTTACACGCACTCAGCATAGACAGCACTACGAGCCCTCACAGTCGCCCATTCACTATTGTGACCATGCGGCCCTCTATTCGGATGACAACAGCACCAGCGCCAGCGTCGGTGCTAGTGGCACTGCATGCGTCCAGGAGCATCACACACAACCGACAATTCGCTGTAGCACCAGCAGTCAAAGCAATTTGAATGTAATGCTGGCCGAAGGCTCTGTAGTTGACGTAACTGGCGAGGAGGAGGAGGAGCCACAGGAACATGATGATGATGACAATTTAACGCTGCCAGCCCCAGATGATGCGGTGGCCAGCGGCTCGGGTGGCACGCAACGCTTGCACGTGTCCACCAACAGCTCGGTAGCGGCCTCTTTTAACCATCAGTTGACAGCGGACATGTGCAACTACAAGAACTCGAAGAGTCGTCGCCTGGAGTACTCGCTCAAGTGTCTCAAGTATGGACGCAGCAATCCCTCGCAGGATTCAGCGTTTGGTTCATTGACCGACAACGACTTGTCCATTGGATCATCAAGTATTCGATTAAGCAGCTTCCAATCGATATCCTCACCCATTGATGAAGGCGTCGAGGACATAATCATAGCCACAACCACAGGTGGCAATGAGACCTGCTTGGAACTGGCCACCATACCGCGCAGCATGGTCTCTCAAGATTCGGCCATCTCTTCGCCATGCCGTGAAACTTCACCCAGCAATTTCCTGCACATTGATGACGGCATGTCTGGTTCAGGATCCACATCGTCGGGTTCCGGCTGTGGCTCCCTAGGAAACATGAGGCCACAACAATTTCCAGTGTCGTTGTCGCCAAAGATCCTTGTTACAGCAACCAGCAATTCAAGCAACTCATCCATAGCCTCCAGCAGCAACGCACCTTCGGCCCAACACACACAGTTACATCAGCATCAACAGCAGTTCGATCCGCCCAAGATTCTCGTCAATGATCAGAACTCAATTTATACTACATCGCCATCGAAGCGCACGAGCATGATTGAGGTCTTCTCGCAAAAGTACCGCGTTAGCTCCTTTGAGGACATGTCGCCAAAACGCTCTGGCTCGGATAAACATCATTTGAAACATGTCAACCGCTTGGCCTTTCGGTCGTTGGAGGAGGAGCGGCGCATTGACAATGCCTTCATGCCAATGGCAGATCGCACGCATTCGGACAATCGGGTAAACATGCAGAGCGAGAAGTACAAAAAGTTGACGCACGCGTCCTTTCGCATCAGCAAGACTTCATCCAGTGCCTGTGCCCAAGATCCATCGCCCACCAGTCATCCAACTTCAATGGAGCTGCAACGGACGGGCAGCATAAGCGGCAGCCAGCGACAGGCGCTCTGGCGTGACAGCAAGTTCTATCGCAAGAATCGCATTGCCAAGAGCAATGACTCTTTACTGGAGCATTCGCCGAACCACTCCAATCACTCAGCCCATTCGGTTCGCCTTTCGCCCAGTTCACTGCGTGACAATCACTACGAGAGCAGCTACACCTCCGCTCAAGGAAGTCGCCGATCGCTAAGTGGCAGCCAGCAGATGTTGAGTGTAACCACGAGCTTTTGTGGCACTGGGAATGTCCAGGCGCGACGGTATTGTAGTTCGAAGAGCGAAGATCTAGGCGATTCATCAGACTACTTGCGGGTCATGGATGCACGCAAGTCATATTCGGAACGGCATCTCGTGCGACTCAAGCAGACGGCCATTAATAACACACACAGCGGTAGTGAGGATGAAATGAGCTTCAACGATGACAATAATCCATCATCATCGTCATCCGCATTTGCAGCGGTCAGCAGCAGCCATGGACAGCAATTGCATTTGCCAGTGGGTACACCACGTGGCGGCAAGCTGAGCTGGAGCAGCTGCTCCATTAACCACCTGAAGACGACCAATATTAAGACCACTTCCTTGGCCACTCTCCCCTGCCAAACGAATTTAAACTCCAACGCACCCTCCGCCCATGCGCAAGCAACTGCCAATAAGACGCCAAGCTATCGCACACCATCCAAATCCCTGGATCACGCACTTAACGCCAATAGCATTACCAACAGCAAAAGCAACAACAGCAGCAGTAGCAACAGCAGCAACAACAGCGCAGCCGCCGATGACAATAGCTCCGTGGATGAGTCGCCCTCCAGGCGCACTCTAAGCGGTGCAGAATTATCGCGTATTTTTGTCATGGATATGGACGATGCACCCGGCAGCAGTTGTAGCGAGGAGAAGACCCCACTGCTTGACAGTGTCGAAATGTCACCAATAAGTCCAACGGAGCCCCAATCGGAGCTGGACAAGCTCTAAGCTTAAACACAAACACACAATTATTAGGACACATCCAGCCACACGAATTAAGCAGCCGAAATGCAAAGCATGTGATAAGATATATATATACATATATATATGAACTTACCAACATAAATTGAAGGGAAAACAGTTAATATTTAATTATATTATGAGTTTTAGCACAAAAATTACACATTATCACAGAAACTGAACTTCACTCTTCGTTTGTTTACAATCAAATGAATTTACATTTTCCCGGCATTCTTCTTCTTCAATTTTGGCAGTCCAATTAGATTGGGTGACGTTAACAGCCGCACTTAACATTTTTCAACACTGACTTGCGCAGATTATGATCGATTGGTACTCTAATTTCGATAACATTTCTGGCTGATGATCGTGGGGCTGCTATCGCCTTCGCCTTCGCAAATCCACACTCAAAGCTTTCTTCTGGTAACAATAATTTTTTCTTTATATGTATGTATTGTAATTAATGCCTATTGTGTACAAGTGTACAAGCGCTTTTACAGCAATTAAATCTCTATTGATGCTTTTCAAACTCTTTAGACTGCAAAGCAAGAAACCAAAAATCAAGCAAAAATATTATATTAAAGATGAACTTTTTTTGCTAAAAGTTTTCGAGTTCAAAATTGTACACTTTAATTATAGCTAAATATACAGCTAAGACTTAAGCTTCACAGCGAGTATTGAAAATATTTTACTGTAGCTTAAAATTCGTTTTAAAGCCCAATACACACATAAACAATGGAGTTTTAACTCAATAAACACGTTTTAAATACAAAAATAAATACATTTAGGGAATATATGGCCAAAAACCAATTCGAATATGTATTAATATAAATTAAAAACACAACTAAATGCAATTTAGTAAAAAATTGAAAAAATATGCAAAGTAGAAATAAATGTTTTAGCAGGTGGTTTTAATTTAAATTTAAATTTGGATAAACAGCGAAAACTTAAATCTTATTAAAAATCAAATAACTTGCAAAGCACAGAGAGTATACGATCGATTGATATTTGAAAAAATTAGTTCTGAGACGAGCATTGAAAAATGATGGACATTTTAAATAACTTTGTTCTTTTTATTGTTATTTGAATTACAGAGAAATGCGTATATTTAATATAGAAACGCACCCTAAAACCAAAATATAACTAAACAATAGATATTAAGTTAATGAAAATGTAGTAGCAAAAGCTCACAGAGCCAAGTAAAGCTCCACACAGTATCTATTTAGCGACAAATACAATAAGAATGCAATCAAATTTACATAAATAAAATTTCACAAAACCAGAGAGTTAAATGTCTACACACAATGTAAAAGAAATTAGAAAAATATTAAAGCCAGAGACCATGCACTCATATTAATTTATATGAGTGAGTGGTCTCTGATGGAAACTATACAATTAAATGCACGCACCTAGCGAGAAACACTTATATGAACAGAGCCCAGATATCCAGTTCTAGATGTTACAAATATTGTAAATAGAAATCGAACAGAGCACAGAGTTCCATAATCAAGAGACACATTGCAAACACAAACAATCTTAATTGTTTTATAATATATATGTAGAGATTATTTTGCCCTTTTAAGATATTATATTACAGAGCTTGAAAACTTTATTCTTCTGTTTATGTCATTGAAGTACTGTCTAAATTGTTTTCAAGTTGAAACAATTTATGGCACACAAATAAATGAATAAAACCACAGTCGCCCGAAATAAATTAATTAACAAGCATATGTAAATTATTTATAAAATCAGTGATATTAAGTAATTTTTTTTATGATTTTAAAGTTTTCAAATAAAGAGCATAGGTCTAGAAATCCAAAAAAAAAACCTGCGCTTCTTATTATTATTATTTTTATCATGCAAGCAGAAATCTGTTTAAAAAACATTTTCGAACATTGCGCGGAAGTTGAACATCTTACAGCACTACCTTAATATCGATATATGCACTGTACATGTTATTCTTATCGATGTCTTACTTGGTGCTGTTAGTTTACAGACGTTAAGCTAACATTTCAGCTGCTATGTAAAAAGTTCCCACACAGCTGATTTATTGTGATAAATTTCATAAATATTGAAAACTGAACAAAACGTTTATAAAATTATTATAAACGTTTTGTCGTATGAGTATATAAAAGAGTGTTAATGAAATTCTACTAAAATAAAAAGCTTACAGAAGCCACTAGAAAATGGCAACGTTTAAGCCAAAATTCCTGAAGCCGGAAACAGACGATGCCATCGCCGAAGCCGGTAGTGAGCTGGAGGGTGCGTCCTCTGCGTTTGTTTTCAATGCCAATCACAATCTTGGTATGATTGAGCAACGTGAACGATTGCCAATCCGCAAGTATCGAGACGATATACTTTACTGCCTAGAAAACTACCAGGTTGTGATTCTGGTAGGCGAAACTGGCAGCGGGAAAAGCACCCAAGTGCCACAGTACCTCTACGAATGGGGCTGGCATAGCAAAGGAATTATTGGGATTACAGAACCCCGAAGGGTGTCAACGGTGACTTTGGCCAATCGTGTTGCGCAGGAACGTGGAGAGCTTGTGGGAGATGTCGTTGGCTATGTGGTGCGTTTCCAAGAACGCATATCTAGTGAAACGAAGATTAAGTATATGACCGAGGGAGTATTGTTGCGTGAATTATTTGCTGATCCACTGCTCACCCAATACGGCGTTATCGTTGTCGACGAAGCACACGAGCGCAACATGCTGACTGACATGGTGCTAGGACTTCTCAAGAAGATAATTCGAAAGCGAAGCAACTTAAAGTTGATCATCTCCTCCGCCACTATTGATGCGAGCTTTTTCAGTGAGTTCTTTAGCTGGCCCGGAGCTAAGAGTGAGATAAGCGTAAAGTTGACCATTGAAGGACGGATGCATCCTGTTAATCACTTCTATTTAAACGAACCATGTGCGGACTATGTACGCGAAACTGTGGAAACAATCTGGAAACTTCATCAGAAGGAGCCACCTGGCGATATACTCGCTTTTCTTACAGGTCAAGAGGAGGTGCTGGAAGCGCGTGACCTACTCCGCGAATATATTGCATCTGCGGAAACGACTAATCTGAAAGTACTTCCTATGTACGGCAGCATGACAAGCAATGATCAGTTGGCTGTATTTTTTACGCCCCCCAAAGGTGTACGAAAGGTGGTCCTAGCCACAAACATAGCTGAGACCTCCATAACCATTCCAGGAATTGTATACGTCATCGATTGTGGCTACGTAAAGGTCAAATGGTACAATCCCGACACCTGCAGCGATAGTCTTGTAATTGTGCCCGTCAGTAAGGCTTCTGTTATACAACGTGCAGGTCGCGCTGGACGTGTGCGTCCTGGAAAAGTCTATCACTTGTATACCAAGCAGGATTATGAAAATCTATTACCTCGCCAACCTCCCGAAATGCGACGCAGTGAAATGAGTGGGTCTGTGATGCAGCTAAAGGCGTTGGGTATAAGCAACATTTTGCGCTTTGATTTCCCATCTCCTCCGCCTGCTAAGAACTTGCTGTCAGCTTTGGAGATGCTCTATGCCCTCGATGCCATTGATGAACAGGGAGAGCTGACGAAACCGGTTGGTTTTCTGCTTGCTGAACTACCCTTTAGTGCAATGTTATCGAAGATGCTGTTTGTGTCTGGTAAAATGGGTTGTGCGGAGGAGATCATCACTATTATAGCTATGCTTCAGGTGCAGACTGTCCTATCCAGACCTCCCTCTGCCGCAGCACAGCAAAGCGGACGCATCGCACATCGGAATTTTGAAGTTGCAGAGGGAGACCTCATAACGCTGCTCAACATATACACCGCCTTTGTGGAGGAGGGCATGACCAAGGAATTCTGTGGCCAATACTATCTCATCTATCGAAATCTGAAGCGAGCGTGTGAGCTGCGGGAGCAACTGATCTCGATGGCCAGTAAAAAATATGGCATACCCATATTTTCCTGCAAAGGCGACGTGGAAACGCTGTGCAAATGCATCACTGCGGGCTTCTTCACGCAGGTGGCTTATCTGCATCATTCGGGTGTCTACAGGCAAATCCGCAGCGACACTGAACTGGCCATTCATCCCAACTCCACGCTCTACACGCTGCCTCAGGCACAGTACGTGGTCTACGGAGAGCTGCTGCAGACGACGAAACTCTTTATGAACTACGTGACGGTCATCAAAAAGGAGTGGCTAACAGAACTGGCGCCGCATTACTATCACCAGACCACGATTCGGGATTAGCCACCGAAAATAGAAATACGTAAGAGAATGATTCATGGAATATAACAAAATGTAATGTCTCTTAAATATTAAAAAAATATAGATTAAAGCTGTGATAAATAGAATAACTAAACACTAGCCGGCGGCCACACGTCCACGTCCCTGGAACATCATCATGGACTCGGGACCACGTATAACGCGTGACATCATTTCCCAGCACATTTTGGCGGGCAGCAAACTGAAAGCAGAGGAAGGAGGGAAATCAAGATCTTTCAATTTTCAAGGGAACACCGAAAAACTTACCATTTGAGTGGTGTAAGCAGGCGGATGGAGTTGGGCAGGACACACCAGACTTCATTGCGTAGCACAGCGCTTGCGATGCGATCAGCAACATACTGAGGCTCCAGCATGGGCAACATGCGCGGCTTCACGCCAGAGAACATGCCCGTGTTTATGTAGTACGGGCAGATGAGGCTCATCTGTATCTGATCATAGCCATGCGCCTTGAGGTCAGTCAAGAGGCTCTCATGAAATCCAATGCAGGCATACTTGGTAGCTGCATAATCGCTGCATCCGTAAGTGCCCAGCATTCCCGTCACAGAGCCCACGGTGACAATGTGGCCACGATTCTGACGCATCATGTGCGGCAGGAACGCTTTGACGGTCCAATAGTGCGAGATTATGTTGATGTTGTAGGTGTTCTGGATGACGCGATCGTGGAGCTCCCAGAAGGGCTTGCAGCAGACAATGCCCGCATTATTGATCAGTATATCCACATGACCAATCTCCTCGGTGACCTGTGTGGCACGCTGATAGATCTGTTCGCGATCCGAGATGTCCACAACGTAGCCCTTGCAGTTGTGATAGCCATGTTTGTCCAGCAGATCGATGGTCGTCTTAATGGCTGTTATGGAAAAGTTATGATAAAATTGTTACGGTTAGTTAAGAAATTCATAACTATAACATAGCTTTCTCCCAACGGGGTCCTTCACCCGATGAGGCGCTAATTGCAAGCGCTGACTTGCTCCCAAGCACTTAGCCAACTTATGTTAATTGCCCGAGGCGAAGCGAAACGCACCTTCTTGATTGATGTCCCAGATGACGATGCGGGCTTCGAGTCTGGCAAAGTTCAGAGCTATCAAACGACCCACGCCGCCGCCCCCGCCCGTTATGAGCACCACCTGCCCGGAGACGTCCTGTTCGAAATGCATTGTAAATAAGAAAGTGAAACTCAATTAACAATCGGTAAATGAGATGAAATAATATTGTAAATTATATTAACTTAATTTGAAGACTTTTATTAATTGTTACGGAAGACTTGCTTATAGAGGGTCCAAATTATATTTGAAAAGTTATACATGATATAGATTAAAATAGTAACTAAATATTTGATAAAATATACATTATCAAATTATTAAATTAATTATAAAATTGGCATACTTTTAAAAATAAAATATATATTTAAGAGGGCAAACTTACTACAGTTTTAACTGACTATGGCAAACATCTGTTTACTGAACACAAAAGAAATTAATGACTACACGTTTTCCAATCTTGGATACCTTTGAATATCTTTTAGATAAAGATGTGTGATGCGGAGGTTTTATAATTAATGTATCATCATCAAATTTGCATATAGTTGTCGGAAAGGTTCACCAACTCGGGATGGCAGGTTTCACCACCGCGAAGATGTTAGCCATGATCACAAGTCGATTTTGCAAGCAGCTGCCATTTTGACGGTTTGCAGAAAACACAACAAAGTTCAATGGAGTTTAGTCAAGCGCTGCAAGCAGCGATGTATGTATAAACCTATAAAAATATATATATATATATGTACTGTATATATACATCATTCCAGGTGAAGAAAGAGCCACTCATGCTACAAGATCTTATGTTTTGATAGTGGATAAAAATATTGTTTAACATTGTATTATTTAACGTGATTTTCCGTTTGTGCTCCCAGCGTGCAATTCGCATCGAGCGTCTAATTTCGGGTTGTGGTCTATGATTACAGAGCCCGCAGCAGCAGCGGCAGCGGCAGATGTTATTACGAAAAATCAACAATGACAAAAACAATGCAAAAGTATCTTATGCGGAAAACCCGTTGCAGTGAAGAAAAACCAATTGAAAATAAACCCAACAACAACAAAAATACAAGAAAAAATTGCACATTTCCTTAAGACTGGAAATTCAAGTATTGAAAATTTGAATGTAGTTTTCATCAGTTGATCGTAGGACTGTGCCATACGTTTGGCTCAAATTTCACTAGACAAAAAAAAAAACCTATAGATGATTTATTTATTTTTGGTTTTTACTCGAAATCCCATTCAATGTCAGGCACCAATTGACAACAAAACAAAAACAAAAACAATGAAAGGTAATAAAGCGTGGACCCTAAACAACCATCAATATTTGCAGGGTCTGTCGCTGGATCTGGTAGCCAACGGGGAGTGGCCACTTGCGAGTTATAAGTGACGTCTTCACATACCAAAAAAAAAGGCATAAATAAAAAAAAAAAAACTAAAAAAAAAAGAGGCATAAATAAAAAAAAGTAGTCACAGTCATAAAAAGTGCAAATAAACAGAGATGAGTCCATTCATAGACCAAATACAAGCACCTAACGCACTGAGCAAACCTCCGAGGCGTGTGAAAAAAAAAATCAAAAATTGTAAATTATAATTTATATTTATTTATTTGTTGGTCATGACAATGAAAACTGTAAAAAGTATGTCTAAACAATGCCACCGATTTGTCTGAAATTTTTTAGTACTCGTAATAAATTCAATTTACAAAAGTTGCGCACGAATTTTGTTAAACTTGAGACAAAACAAAAAAAAAATTGGAAAGTCTCGAAATTCGCTGGGCTGCCTTCCATATGAGGCGTGAAATTTTGATGGATTGTACCCTAACAAATGGGTACTTCCAAGACTCGATTCATTATGATGGAAATGGATCAAATTACATTTTATGTCATAAATGCAAATTTTTTATTTAATTTTAAAATATTAATAGCAAAAGAATCGATATGTTATATATATATATGTTAAAAAACTTGTTATTTTTTAATTGTGTATTTTAAATTAAATTTGGAAATGTAAAAAAATATTTCTTTCTTATTCTTCAATTTTCATAACATTAAAATTTCAAAATATTAAAAAAATTAATATTCAAAAATATAAGAGAAATTAATATTAAAGTCATAAAAAAAATATATATAAAAATAAATAAAAAAAATATATACATACATGTTAAAATATATAAAAAATAAATATAAAATAATAAATATTTAAAAACAAATATAAATAACATTTAAATAAAACTAGCACAAATTAAAACAAAATATTAAAAAAAAAAATAAGCTTAAATATTAGTTTAAGCTATTTTTAATTTAGAGAAAATGCTTTTAATTAAATAATAATAAAGGGAATGAAAGCGAAACACGGTCTCTTTTTATTTATAATCATTATTTTTTAAGAGTTGGTAATTAAAAGTTATAAACTTTTTGCTAGTGCAATAAACATTCAGCATGAATTTCTAACATTTTTTTCTCTTTTTTTTATTTATTAATTAATTTATTTTTATTTTTTGCTGTTGCCTAATGAACGTCAGTATTTTAATTTATCTTGAAAGGTAACATAAATACACCCAAACAACGAACATCAAATTAAAATTTGTAATTTTTTTTTTTTTTTGTTTTTTTGCAAACAAAAAAAAAATATTACGAAAACGCAGACTTTGAGGGTTTTGACGTTTTTTTGCGTGGACGTTTAACTACTTGAAGTCTGTCATTTGGAGCTGCGGTCCAGTGAGCGAGAGGTGACCGGTTAAAACAATAAAAACAATAAAAAAAAAAAGGCAACTAATTTTAAATATTTTACAACTGCCTATAAAAAAGCTAAGTTGACATAATATGCAATGAGGTTAGACCTTTAATTATGTAAATGTTTCATTTGATATGGCAAAAGTTTTTCTTTGGGCCATGATTTTTCTTACCTTTAACTTTCGAAAGCGTTGCGGTAAAATTGTATAAAAGATCGACTCAAAGATATAGAAAATCGATTTCAATGTGAATATAATTAAATCCATAAAGAATTGATAGACAGCCCGTAATGGCCGATCCATGTGCAGTAGACCTGGAGGCGTGGCAGTTGTCATGTTGCCTCTAAATTTTTGCACACACTCCCAACTAATGATCGATGCGTTTAGATTGCGTTTCTGAACTTTAAGGCGAGGGCCTTGTAATTAAAAGCCTCGTAATGCGCTGCCAAACGCACGTGCGGATCACTTTGAGTCTTTGAATCCCGTACGCAAAATGCGTACGCAATGAAATCGTTGATTAAGCCACTGGCACACAATACAAATTACTGATATATATAATATATATATATCTGCTATATATATATATATATAGTATGTATATATTTGTATGGCTTTATTGATGCCTAGACGGCTGATCACTTTGCATTTTAATGATCTTTCCAAGCAGGTAGCCAGGCTCAGAGACGGGCGGACGTCAATGGAGCGAACCGAACGGCGCGAATTCAAATGAAATCCACTTGAATTTCACTACGTTTGCAATGCGATTGTCTTTTAGTAGTACTCTTATTGTTACTATTATTGTTACTGCCGCTGTTTTTATAACTATTATTATTATTATTATTATGCTGTGGGTATGCAGCCGCGTGTTTCACATCCGCTGTACATATGTTGTCGCCTATGCTTTCTGCTAGACACGATCGAGTTGCTCCGTCCGTTTATGCTGGAGTCACAATACAGACTGAGCCCACCGCCTGCCGGTGCTGCCTCAGCTCTGCCACTCTTTCTATTTTGATAGTTTTTTTGTTACTGTTGTTGTTGCAGCTGTTGTTGTTGTTGCTGTTGTTGTTTTTCTTTTCATTTGTGGGCGCCGTTACAAGAGATTCACAGAAAAGCGTCGTGACCGCAGAAATTGGTAGAAGAAACATCAACAACACACACACACACACACACACACACACACACACGTGCCCATGCACACACATTTCTGAGCACTTTCTTAACTTGGCTTTTGGCTAGTCCCCAACTGTTGTGTATTGGATAAAATTGTATGCTTGAGAAGTTTATAGAACCAGTTTGTTAGTTCATTCCATATGGGTTTTATTTAAATTAAATTTAGACTTAATTCAATTTTCAAGTTTCCTGGGCAACTAAAATGAAAAATAAAATTAGAATAATTTAAACCTTTTTACTTTTACCAACATTGTTTTAAATTTCGAATTTCTTATTTCATTTCAGCAAATAGTATTTATTTTATTTTTAATTTAACATTCTTTTATCTTTAATTTATATTAATTAATTAAATTAACTGTCAAATTTTTCCTGGCTGTTATAAAAAAAATTATTTTAAACTATAAACAGAGGTTGTAAAAATCTTCATATTATTGCTGCCAAAAATGATTATTTTAAAAGGCATGCTTTTAGGCATGGAAGTATGTTACTCGAAGTTTTGTATAATTTAATTTATTTTACTTAATATTTTTCTTACACAATTAAATCTTAAAAAAATGTAAGAGTTGCGAAAATAAGTTTCTAATTTAATTCATTTAATACGTTAGATTATTCATATGCAAGTTCTCAGACTGAATATTTATGCGCAGGTCTGTGGTTCGAACCTCACCTCAGAGTTTCATTGCGGGATATTATATTTATATTTAAACTTTGCTTTTACAAACACTTAATTTTCTTATTTTATTTATTTTTTTTTATTATTTCTACTATCAAACTAAAAATTGAACCGAATTTGTATTCAAACATTTATAAAAGAGAAAAAGAGAAAACAAATGCCATATTAATTTGTGACGTTCATTCAGAGCGAACACTGCGCATGTAAGAAACTCACCCTCGTTTTGATTCCACTTTCGTTGTCACGTTGCACTGTGCCTTATAATTCCCAAGTGCTTATTCGGCCGGTTTGTTGAATATATACAAAATCAAATACAGCGGCTTTTGGAAGTGTTTTCTGTGATTGTTCTCTGTGCATTGATCGATATATAGATGCCATCTGTTTATCAGATCTGCTCAGTGCCGACCCTCCGTCACACTTTGTTTCCCAGTAATTCTGCCTGGCATTGCTGTGGCAACAGGTTTCGATTGGCTTTCCGCTGCCTTTGCTACCGACGACGGGTCGATTAGTAAGAGACGCACGGTCCACGCATTTGCAATCCACCACCCAATCTCTGCCTCTCGCATTACAGTCGCATTCATTTGACTGCCAATGCGTATAGGTAACGGATTGAGCGGGTGCGCATATGTTGAAGCCAACAACAGTTGCCCAAGTCAGCCATTTTCAAAATTTCTTGGTTAAGTAACTTTGTAGCTTAGCTTCGGATTTTCGTAATAAATTTGCTGTTCAGAACACTTCCATGTACGCGGCATTGCCGAGCAATTTGCCCATTCTTTTGCATAATTCAACAAAAATATTAATTACTTTTTACTTATTTATTTTTATTTTATGTGCTATTTTTTTATAATTAATATTTCCCCATTCAATTATTATTATTAATACAAACAGTTACTATTGCTGGCAGTCAGATTTTATCAAGTCAAATAGTTTTTATAAACTTGTAGGCTAATAAAATGAGATATAAAAAGTGGTGAATTTTATCAAAGACCGAACAGATTTCAGATCTAGACTTTCCAATGACTTCATCCTGATTATCATTTCGCTCAAATAAAGTAAGTTTTTTGTTGTTCCTGCAATCGTAGGATCGAAATCGGTTTAATGCTGGTGCTCCCTTGGGCCTACTTACATATTTTGATTGTTGTCTTTTTGTTCAACGCTCAAATTGCAACTTTTGGAGGATATTTGATCCATCAGAAGGATATACGATTCCTCCCGCTCCTTAAATTCAATTTCTTTTTTTCGCAGCTGCCGTATCTCATTTTGTAAATCTTCGTTTTTACGCATTAAAATCTGAACACTTGTTTTCTCCGTGGAAAGTTGTTCATTCAGATTGTTTTGCTCTTTTAAGGCGCATAAAAGATCGTCCTGTTTTCGAGCTTCCAATTCTTGATTCTATTCAAAATAAATCAATTTTATATTAAAAATCAAATTTAAAATAAAACCCATACAAACCTCCGATTTGTAGAGTGCAATCTTCTTTTCCAGCATCTCCTTGTCCGCCCGTAGACTCTGCATGGACAAGTTCAACGCATCGCAGGTCCTGCGCGTCTCGTTGATACTCAATGTGGACTTGTGTAACTCGAGTTGCAGTTCATTTCTAATCCTCTCGCCCACCCGCATCTTTGCATGACAAACGTGCAAATCGTTTTGGCTCTCAATGGTCTGTCGGGGATCAGTAGAATGGTTAAAGGAAAATTCGAACAACAGGACACTTGGGACTTACTCTTGTCTGAAGCTGTTCCACTATTTTATGGAGTTGGTGGACAACTCTGCATCGTTGTCGCCAGGCGTCAAACACTTCAGAGACGAATAATTTCAAGGATGACTCCACCGACAATTGACTCCTTTCATCCGTCTGGGTGGCTATCGTCCTTTCTTCAGATTCACTCATTGCTCGTTGTTTGCGGGATTAACTGGGCTTAAAAATGTCAATGTTGGTAACACCGTAATTTTAAAGGATCGCTAAGGAGTGTTTGTAACCGATGTAGTGTAAATGTCTGTAGATATATAAAGTATTAAAAAAAACTTAAAAAATTTAAAGGAGTTTAAACCAAATTTTTGTTAAGAGTCTAGAGTCTAGAAATTAAAGTCGTCGAACACTTGTGAATATGAAAAGTCTGTTAAATTGATAATATCGGTTATTATGTCATTTTATTGCTGTGCCTTTAAAAACAATATTTCACAAGGAATTCATGGAATCAGCCAAGGTCCTTGGTTAAATAGCAAATTGCACGCACACTTCCAAAGGAAGTGCGAGCCATCCCCAGTGGTAAGGACTCTTGAGAATCGAAATCACTGAGTGAGGACATCAACGAATATGTTATGCTCTACGTATGGAAGGTAAATTTCATTATTTTTTTTTTTTATCGATAAAAGACATAACTGAAATTACCTCGTTTATCCTGGCTCTAGTCCTCGGAAATTCCAACTGAAAGCCTGGAAAAAAAGATTAGAGATATTCAAACTTTGATTTACATGCGATTTACATATTCGCACTCTATTCAAACTTCGTGTCCGTAATTTGCAAAAGTTCAGGGTATAACAACAGTTACAAGGTCCTTCACCGCAATCTCACCTTCACATTGAACGCAACAACCTTGTACGCTGGGTAAATTCCCACCAAGGACACGTGTCGCAGGAAGTTCAAAGAGTTTAAACAGAAAAAAAAAGAAAACTGAAACAATAACAAAAACAAAAAACACAAAAATTGCCGGAAAATCAATACGTCGGGTACATAAGATATACAATTACGACTTCGTATATGTATATGCCCAGCACGTGTCCGCTCTACTCTGGGACCCTACGTATGTACAGCCAACGCCAAGCGGACCCATGTCCTAGCCCACGCCGCTATTTAGTCATACCTGCGGTGAAAAACCTGAGCATTAAGCAAACACCGAGTATCGCGTGATTTTTCCGACAAACGTTTTGCAATTGGCTGTTCAGTTAATGCAATGTTGGGGGTGGTGGGGTAATGGGCGACGGTTTCTTGTTTGATCGATGTACGCCCCATGTGACCCAATGGGCCAGGGCAGGCAAGCAGGCAAGCAGGCAGACAGGTCGCTGGTATTGAATTGGGGTTTTCAACGAAATTCGAGTAGAATAATTAAATCAGCCGTTGACATAATTCCAGGTTTTCATTTAATATTCAATTTTTGGGGAATTTCAGGCAATTATTCAATTTTTTACGTGCTTAGAGCAAAATTAAAAGTTTTTAATCAAATGAAGCTCTGATAAGAAATTTAACTTGGATTCTGCACATAAAAAATACCTGATTTTTATTTAATTTGGAAACATGTGCAATATAAGTTTAAGAATATCTTTAAATTTCTCCGTCTTAATATTTAAAATATTTTATTTAGTAAAACTTTAAGAACCGAATGATTCAGCAACAAATAATGATTTCCATGGAAATTGGCATCTGAAATGTCAGAGGTCGTGCGGGAAAAGTGAAAGTGAATTTACGGCGTATGAACGCATGCTGTATGAAGCACATGAGTCACGGCATGCGAGCTAGGATGGCTGCCACAACAAATGCCGGCGCATGATGATATCCTTTTCCAGGAATTGCTGGCTGAATCAGTCGACATCGTCGTAGACAAACAAGCGGCAACTTCCACCCATGCCTCCTTCCATTCGGCAAGTGCCGCCGCGTGCGCTTCAACATTTTCATTCATAAAAGCGCCAAGTGGAAAGCTCTTTTTCACATTGTGCGTGTGTGTGACTCATGGCAAATACACTGTGGAAAATTTCCACTACATTGGTCCAAACCACAAAGCCATTTGATTGTTCTGCATTCCGACATAAACTAAATGAACGTGACTCAGATCAGCTGCTTGTATTTAAGCCGCAAATATACAAAAACAACTCTTTGAGTCTCTCTCTCTTTCACATTTGCACACTCTCTTGCTTCATTATGTTCTCTTAGTCGGTTATTATTCAACTTTGATCTTTGTTATTGTCAGCTTTACATCCAGTCAAGCGGCTAAAAGTAGAAGCAAAATAAAATGAAAAAGCTTTTTGCATGGTGGTTGTGGCATTTTAAATGGCGGCGTCGGTGGACGTTACTTTTATATCTTCTTGTCTTTCAGCTTTCAGTCTTCAATTCGCTGGCGTCGTGATCGGTTGGACACTAGTGGCTTAATGTTGATAACTTGTGCTTTTAACCATTTTAATTTTACGTCTTTGCACGATCTTTCGCGCGCGTGTGCTTAAAGCTCTCTCCCTCTCTCTTTCTCTCTCTCTCTCTTTCTCATTGCCTCTCTTCTCTTTCTCAATATTCGTCCGACTATCTCGCTCGCTCTTGCTTTCGCCCCTCGCCTGTGTCTGTGCCTGTGTCTTTATCCCATTTGCTGCGCACTTGTGGCGCAGGCAACTGAAGAAAACCTGTGCTTACCAAGTGTAGAAAAATTGTAGATAAAAATAAAATGAAAACGTAAAAAGGTGCATATAAAAACAGTTATTGTTGTTGTCTTTCAAAAAGTTTCACTTGCAAGCTTTAAAATTGAAATTAACAAAAGATAAGCTCCCAACATAACGCACTCCAAAAACCACACAAATACAACCATTTACAACGGCGCACAATGCACACGCACATATATATATGAATATATGTATGTATGTATATGTTAAACATACATACATTTAGATAATATTTGCTAGATTTTAACGTTTCGTCGATAAGATTACGACACAAAATCCCCAAATTGATTGCGAACAGCATTGAACGGCAACTGTCGATGTTGAAGAAGAGTTTTAGGAATAACGGAGTGTCCATAAAAATATGGACCTTTATTTTAAATTTAGTCCGCCAACAAAAACAATAATAAAAACAAGCTTCGCGATGCTGATAATGAAGAAGCTGCTGATGCGGATGATGATGAAATAAGCCCGGAATTCCCCATATGAAGACGTCATTACAAAAGCGCGGGCTCTCTTTTTCTATCTCTCGCCCGCTGTCCCTCTCTTAGCGCCTCTTCCTCTCCCACTATCTATTCAGCTTTGTCTGCTTTATGATATGTCTTTCGTTCTCCTCAGCTCACGCTCTCGCTTTCGACGACCGCAAAAGTTTAATTTTTAGATTTTCGTTACTTTACAATATTTGTTGCCTTTTCGTTTTACATATTTGTGTTTTTATTTTTTTTGACATATGCTTTTGTTATTGTTGTTCTTTTTCTCCCCCATTATCCATCCCACCGCCACAGCAGTCACTTTTTTGCGATATGCGATTATCGCACCTTTCTTTCTATCATAACGTTCTTTTCGCGCAATATTTTTATAAACTTGGAAAATTATTTATATTAAAAAATACAAAAAATTTAAATATCGGAAACCGGTTCTGCTCTACGTGTGCGTGTGTGTGTGTGTGTGTTGTGTTGGTGTTTTCAAAACTGAGTATTAAAGTTAAAATGGAATATTTTGTGTGTTGTTATTGTGCATCTACCCAGTTTATAATTAATTTGAATAAATTAATTATTTTGCATTTAATTAATTTACATAACGGCACTTTGCGATCCCGTTACACTCGAAAAGTGAAAAAGCCCGTGTTTTAAAATTCCTACGTGTTTTCTTTCAGATCGGAAAACTATAGCGACTGCTGGAGTACAGCTATAAAAAGCCAAATAAAGTAAAAGAACGCAAGAAAAACGAAAATAGAAAATAGAAAATAAAAAATAGAAAAACAAAAGAAACGAAAAAGAAAAAGGAAAAGAAAAAACGCAACGTTCAATGCATTTTAAGTTATTATTAAAACTACATTGATAAACGTGAGTATTGCTTACTTATATGCAAATTGGATTAGATGCAGCAATGCATTCACTGAGTGTGGGGGAATTACTTTTGATTGAACTTGGGAGAAAAACAGAAATCATTTGCAATAATTTGTTCAACTAAATTAATTGAAAACTACTGCAACTTTACGGCCTGCCAATGAGTAATTATTTTGTAAGATTATGCGAGCTTATAGATCGGGGTGGATGACTTAAATGTGTATATTTATAATATTATGGACGATACAAATTGAATCATGTAATCAACTATATATATAGTTTGTTCGTAATATCAATTAAATCACGAGCTTGATAGATTTCCCTATTCAATTTATTTCAATATTTATTAGATATTTTATTTTTATACATATTATGTTATTTTTTTTATTTAGTTATATTTTTATACTGTCTTCAAAAATGCATTATGTTAAAGTTTTTTTTATATTGTTGATATTCGCATGTGCGTATTTTTAAAAATGATTAAAACATGTCGTTGCCTTATGATACATATATATATCTATATATAATTATATGTATATTTTCGATGATATTGTATCCCGTTTAACCCATGCGATTGGTGTTATCTTTTAATTGTTTACAATGGTAGCAGAAAATCCTTTGCAGTGTACTCGTGGTAACAAACCATCGTAAAAGCTTCGTTCGCAAGCTTCCTCTTCTTCCGCCACTACCAGCGCCTTTGTTAGTGCCACTGCCGCGCAAGGCACCCACTCTTTCAATCAGACAGTTTCTGTCTCGCTCGCACGCGCATGCCTGTGGATTAAATAGTCTAGCATAAATACGAACAATAAATTGAAACAGAAAACTTAAACACCTGTGTACACGACATCGCTGCCACTGCCACTGTCGCGGCCGCAGCCGCGTTCGCGCTCGCTGTTGCGTCGCTGCTGCCGTCGACGTCGCCTGAAAGTTCTCATGTTTACATGCAAATGTATTGTACGAGTGTGTGCGTGCGTGTTTGTATTGCTTTGCCTTCATAGAAGCTTGCATTTGATTGGGGCAGTGAAAATGCCAAGAGAGATTTTAATTGTATTTCATTCTAAGATCGACTCGATGAGTTAGCGGTTGTGCTCGTCGGGAAAATTCGTAGCGGATTTTCGCATTTTCATTTGATAAAATTTTATTGTGCTTGTTCAGTGCGTTTTGGTGAGCAAACGACGCGACAAGTTGGAAAATAATCTTTAAAGTAAATAAAAAAAATAAATAAATAATACATGCGGAGATAATCATAAATATTTTATTAACCAATTTCTCAACTCGTCCTTGGCTATTACAACAGGTAATTTCGAGTGTGATGACTTTAAACTAATTCAACGTAATTTTTTAATATGCCACTCACCACATGCAGAACCGGCTGCTGATTCATTCGCGCCGGAACGCTTATGTGTGTGTGTGTGTGTGTGTGTGTGTGCGTGTGTGTATTGAGCTGCGTTAAAAGTATTGCAAGTCATGACGATAGAGTAAAATCTTAAGTGCGATATTATAAATAAATACACATATATAAAAAATAATATATATAAGTTGTAGGTTGAATATTCTTCAAGCTTTTTTCATAGGCGAGATCAAGTCTCTACGGATAAGACCTATCATATGCAGTTAATAGAGTGGAGAGTTTAAATCCTTAGCATTCGGGTTCGGGCTTCAATTATCAATCATCAATCATAGAAAATAAACCGTTATATTGAACACAAGGTGTGCTTGGTGTTTGCTTGGTGAATGATTTTCGAATAAAACCGCAGAATGAGATGAGGCGCCGACTATTAAATACCTTTTAGTTAAATTTATTTAAATCTGGCCACAGTTCTGATAATTGAGTGATTCAGATTATGTGAAGAATTACTGAGAATTAAGTTTAAAATTAAGGGAAAAATTAAAAAATCATCATAAGCAGGAAATAAAAAATGTAAATGGCGAAATATCACAAATAAAAAATTGTACAAGTTCAGCTCGTGGGGTAACTTTATGAGCCACGCTTAGCGCGAACCAGCAATCGGAACTAGTTCCACAGATTTGTCAAACGCGACGTAACTGATATTTATGTTAGCTGTAAATTGCTTGACGCCAGGAATCATTAAAAAAAATGTTGCTTTTTTGTTTGGTAAAAAAACATTGGCGACATTTTGGCGTCTTCTTTCCAACTAGTTTTAACTTCTTCTTTGTTGTTGTTGTTGCTTTTGAGAGAAGAATTCGCAGCTACTTTGATGTTGATCTTAATCGTAATTTGTAGTTTGTGACGCTTATAGTTTGTTTTTGTCTTTTTGCTATACTAAAAGTTGCATAAAATTAGAATATTGATTGATCAAAAAAGGGGGAAAAAATAAATAAATAAAAAATTGTTTGTTATTCTATTGGTGGAACGCTTATAATTGCCGGATTGGCGCCGGTTAGTTAATAGTTGATTCTTATTTGTCTCCATCTCTTCATCTTTAGTTGTATGTCTCTTTCTGCCCCTATTTAGCTGCTTTTTTTACTCCCTCTTCATTTATATTTTTTTTTTTTTGCGTATCTGGCAAAACGGCAAGTCTTCTCCTCATTAATCAATTTTATGGTAACAACATATTTTTTTTTTTTTTTTATTTTACTTTTGTGAATCAATTTTTTATCAAATGCTATGGGGGCTTTCATTTCGATGCATATCGATGCTTGGCTTTCAATAATAAAAATAATAATAATATCAATAATATTGATAATCTAGTTTTATGCCATCGATTATTCCATTTGTTGGACTGCATAATACATTTCCCTATCAGTCCACCTGATATTAATTTTTACTCCTATCTCGACTCCCAATATCTGTATCAATCCAGTAGCTTATCTGCCGCTATAAAACCTTGTCGTCTGCAGACAACATGGGGCTATAAACAATAAATATGTACGCATATGCATATGTGTATATGTATGTATGTGTGTATGCATGTATGTGCCTATAAATATGAACGAGTACCAGAACCCCGGTAAAACAACATCAATTATTAAAAAGCTTTGACGATCTTATGATCAGAAGATCGGTTAAAGAAACCTAAGCTACATATCCTTCCAAAGCTTTATCCTTAGGGACTTTTAAAGCTGTTTATATAAATGTAAGTAAAAAAGAACAAAAATTAATAATTGATCATCCCAAGTTCGATTTTCAAAATTTAAAATTTCCCAAATACTTAAGCGATTTTTATCATCTTATTAGCGTCCATTGGGGACTGCAGGTAACTGACCTTGCACTTAATAATACAAATCAATAAAAATATATATACCCATAAAGATGATTTTTATAAAAGCTCTTCGGCTGCTGCTCGCCATCGCTCGTATGGGAAGCCACGCGCTTGCCGAATGATTCTTCTCATATTCAAAAAAAAAAAAAAAAAATAACGAGCGAATTCCTAAAATTTTCAAAATTATAGATATTGAGTTTGAGTCACAGAATTCTTGGAAAATCGCAGGGTTTTGCATCGAATAGCATATAATTCTTATATTTTCTTATTTTCTTATTTTCTCATTTTTAGTTTTTATTATATTTTTTTCTATGTGAAAGAGGCGCCAAGTGGCCCAAATAAGCGAAAAAAAAAACAAAAAGGCAAATCAAACAATTTTCATGTTGACAAGTGTCTATCTTGGGGCCACCAAACGGAAATGCCAATAAAGGCGAAACTCAGATGCAGGTCTATATGTACCTGAACAATTTGTTTATTGTGAACCTGAACACAGCCCCCAAGCAAATTTGCAGCTTGTTCCGCAGGAATACAGAATATATATGTTTTTCATTATTTTTCATTATTTTTAATTTTTTTTTTAAATGTGAAATATTTTTGAAATTTTCTCAATGAATTTTTGTGTCTGGTGACTCAGATTTATAGCAACTTAATACAAATGGAAAAGTGTTTTAGCTTCTCGCTTATCTTTTGTATATTTGAGAATACATTTTGTATTCCTGGAACAGGCACTATATATATTTAATTATATATTTGATTTACAGATTTACTTTTTGTTTTATTTAAATAAAAATAATCAACTGAAATGTGAGCTTGTCTTTTGTTAAGCACTTGCCCAAGTACTCACCCATTCCAATCCGATGATTTGTTTATCCAAGTGTCTTCAAGCTTATGGACATTACGAATTGTTCAGTTATTGAGACTCAACTAAACACGTGCTTCCATACCCTGTAAATACCCTGTAAATACCCTGTAAATAGTGGCGCATATTTTTCAATATTTTTTCAATTATGAGAATTATGGCTACGCTGGGTTCCTTCAAAGCGGAGCAGATGCCTCATTAGGAAAATGTACAATTATTTTACAAATTAACAAATTACAAGAAAAAAAAAAAACTAATTGTAAGAGCAAAATAAATAACAAAAAGCTGTACATCCCAGTCTAATTCTCAATATTGATGAGAGCAAAGCGCTTTTTGGGGAGAGCGAGAATCCTATATATACGAGATTTTCCTTCGTTCGGGAAAATCTTTGCACTCAATTTTCAGTCTATAGCCGATTGGCAAGAGCTCAAGACGTGTGATTCGAAGCGCAAAATATCGAAAAGAATTTTGAGAAAATTTTTTAAATATATTTCTGAACATATATAGAAAATTCATGTTGTATGCTGTGTCCGATATTCACGCACGCACACACACATACACACATACACACATACATATACATACGTGAATTTTGTTCATTTTTCCGGACCTGTAGAAACCGGTGGAAACCGAAAAAAGAGCTGAAAGCCAAAAAGTTCTGAAAACTCGTGCGGCCTTTTATAAATTTTAGTCAATATTTTTGCAACACATTTGTGCCAAATTCATCAAATAAAATAAAATAAAAATTAGTTTCTCGAAATAGATAAAAGTTTACACATTCGGAGGAGACTTCCTAGCGGGTCGAGTGAAAGGTGATTATTCAAAAAATTCAAAAGAAAAGAAAAGAAATAAAAATATTTCATAAAAACAACAGTTAAATACATGACTTTTAAAATATGTATATAAGTGCTTGATGATAAAAACGATTTTCTAAGAAATTACAAAATTATTTGAATTTTTAATGTAAAATTTACACTTTTTTGGCTCTTGGCCAAATTTTCAATATCACAAATGGCGAAAAGCAGAAATTTAATGACGTAATTTATGTAAAATTTGCAATGTGTTTGAAATTGAATTTCACTCTGTGAGCATTGAAAATGATAAGTGCGGTATTTAGTAACAGTTGAAGATCAAAGAATAGACTATATACAATGTAGTATATTATATACATACATATACATACATATATATTATATGTATGTATAAATATTTCTACCTAACGGAAAGTCAAATTGAATATGACAGGCACATTTTGTATGACGCGCGATTTGGCTTTGACTTTTGGGCCTATAAAAGCCGAACTACCTTTATTTATTTTTTTTTTTTTTTTAACCTAATATTGCAGACAATAATATATACATAAATAAACAAATACATACATGCCTACACACATACACATACACATACACATTTATTGTGACTTGAAAAAATGTCCGCTTCCAAGAGATTTATGTGTTTGGATAATCCAAAAATATACTGAATATATACACAAAATGTCAATTGGGTCAGCTGCTCCCCCAGACACGATCTTGAAAAGATCGTAATATTGGCTATAAATCATATATTCCATTTCTACATTTTCTGTCTATTCATTTTCTACGTTATTTCTTCGGTCTTTATGTTTTCCTGGAACAACTGAAAATCTTAAAATATATATTTTAATTATATTAACTTTGGCCACTTCCAAGTAATTCCATCTGAATTTTGATTTTCTGAAAAATAACTGTACATGTCTCTAAATGTCTTCAATCGAAAACAAAAACATATTTTTATAAACTGATTCATATTTAAGAGAATATTCGGAAGCCTTTACAGTTAAAATACTCCATTAAAATATACAGTAAGTTTGGTTCTCGGAAAGATAAAACCGGAGAACTGAACTTATAAAATTATACAGAAAAAAAAATTATACTGAATTCTGTATTTTTGTTGTTTTTATCATTTTTACTTATACGAACAAGTATTATTTTATATATTAACATTATCACAAGGGAGACACCAAACACAGCAGTTTTTAAGTTACAACAAAAATCAAACTTTTTTATAAAAAAAAAAAATAAACAAAGAGAAATAGCTAACTAAATAAATATATTAATAATCAAATATAAAAATTACATTGTATATTTATTTTTTGATTTATTAAATCTTTTAATAGTAAAACTTTTTTTTTTTTTTTTTTTTTAAAGAGCATATGAGCATTTTATAGTATAACTTGATAGTAATTTTAATGACATAATTATTAAAAAACTTTCATAGCACACTTAATTTTTGATCCTGAGTATTATGTTAATATTTATTTTTTGTTATTATTTTTTTTAATATTATTATTTTTTTTTTTTATAAAAAGTTGGAATCGTAAATGATTGAGTACTTACCCTATATACATTATGTTCCGACTAGATGGGTACCAGTCCCGTCACATATAGAAGTTCTTCTGAAGAGATAAAATTCTGTATATTTAAAGACATAAATGGTTTATTATTTAGCTAATTAGTTAATCAAAAGCTTTTGATATTTTCCAATAAAATCTATCCCTAAGCACTTCATATATATACACATATGTATATATATACTATATAAATTATATATAATTTTATCATTTTTTGTTTTTTAATTCTATAATCATCTCTGTCAGGTTTTTTTTTGGTGTCCTATGATAAATTTAATTTCTTTTATTTTTCTGTTGATAGCTGTGTGAAGTAGTTTATAGAGTATGAAGCAGTCGTAGGGTTCTATTTAAATTTATTATCCTTCTAAATATTATGATTCCATAAAGAAACATGATTCCAAGAAGCACTTGGCAATTACTTTTCAAAAATAAATTTTAAATGTTTTTGCTTTAATTAATTACCCTTTAAATGTTACAAAATTGGCAACTCGTTGATGTTTTTATTTATTTTTATTGTTAATTTCAAATTAATTTTTATTACTCTTGTTTTTTTTACTCTGCTCATTTTTACCCCATGCGGCTGCAGCCCAATGGATGTCATTAATTTTTCAAATCTATTGACGCATATACATAATATAATATATATAAACATATAATTATATATATATATATTTATACATAATGGCAGACCAATGTCTAGACATTAGACAAATCGAAAGTCTGAGGTCATAGAGCTAGTCACTATATATAATATATATATACCATATAGATATATATCTCTGGTTTAGTCTGATCTCCTCAGACAGTGCCCAGAAAATACATCATAGTTGTTTTGGAAGCGAAGAAAATCTTTGGGGGGGCCAATCGGCGGGCCAGTCCCATATAAGTTTGTATCTATATATCTACATATGCTACCTGCTATATAGAGACCAGGGACTGCCTGTGCTATATAGATCACCAATAGCATCACCAACAGCTCGTGGTGGAGCATTTATTTTTTTTTATTCTATTTTTTTTTTTGTCGCGTACGCATTACGCAAAATGTTATTTTTAAATGAGAGTACGAAGCTAACTTGGCTATAGCCAGGCCGAGACCAGCAGCCGGTTCCACACATATACACATATATACATATGTATATATAAAGTATATATTTATATACACACACACATTCACTTACTTGCGGTCAGCTGCAGTTGCATTTTTTCCGTCTTCCTCCAAAGTCTGCAAACGCCCACAAGCCATCGATGGCGTCTAGGCAGCCGATTCCTTGAATCTTGGAAAAGTGGTAGGGTGCTGTCAAGACAAATTATAAATTATAATATATAGATCAATTATAATATACAAATGTGACATACATGAACGTCTGGCAGTTGCTCTGTTCGAGGGGAAAATTATTATTTTTGGTTTCTAACGTCATGGGCGTCCCGTCTGAGGCGCAGCGTCATTGGTTGCCAAGAATTTAGAATCGTCCCATTTTGGCTCTGTGCAAATGTGAATGATAATCTGAAAATCCTTTTTTGATATTTTCAGTTAATATTTTGACCTTGAGATGTTTCCCAATCAAAATAATTTGGCCGCTGCGGGCGTCCCAAACGATGCCCAACAACAGAACCTTAACTACAATGGAATGCAACAGCAACAACAACAACAGCAGCAGCAACAACAGCAGCAGCAGCAACAACAGCAAACACAACAGTTGTCACAGTCGGCGAAAAATGTGCGTAAGAAACCGTATGTGAAAATAACGGAACAGCCCGCCGGAAAAGCTCTGCGGTTCCGTTATGAGTGCGAGGGTCGATCGGCGGGCTCCATTCCCGGCGTCAACTCCACGCCCGAGAACAAAACCTATCCGACCATCGAGATTGTAGGCTACAAGGGACGCGCCGTTGTCGTTGTGTCCTGTGTCACCAAGGATACGCCATTTCGGTGAGTCTTTCCCGGAATCTACCATGTCATTCATTTCTAATTCTCATTCTTCCCTGTCACAGTCCTCATCCACACAATCTTGTTGGCAAGGAAGGCTGCAAGAAGGGCGTCTGCACCCTGGAGATCAGCAGCGAGACGATGCGCGCCGTTTTCAGTAATCTGGGCATCCAATGCGTCAAGAAGAAGGACATCGAGACAGCGCTAAGGGCTCGCGAGGAGATTCGAGTTGATCCTTTCAAGAGTAAGTCCCTTCCCGGCCGCCAATGGTGCTAAGTGTAATGACTAATGGATTCCCCTTACCCTTAGCGGGTTTCTCTCATCGACTGCAGCCCTCGAGCATTGACCTGAACTCCGTGCGCTTGTGCTTTCAAGTATTCATGGAGAGCGAGGATATGAAGGGACGTTTCACATCGCCCCTACCGCCTGTCGTCTCTGAGCCGATCTACGACAAGAAGGCAATGTCCGATCTGGTCATCTGTCGGCTCTGCAGCTGCTCAGCCAGTGTGTTGGGCAACACGCAGATCATCCTGCTGTGCGAGAAGGTTGCCAAAGAGGACATCACCGTGCGTTTCTTTGAGGAGAAGAACGGGCAGGCCGTCTGGGAGGCCTTTGGAGATTTCCAGCACACGGATGTCCATAAGCAGACTGCCATAACGTTTAAGACGCCGCGATATCACACGCTCGACATCACGGAGCCCGCCAAGGTGAGTAAATGATATTCCAGTTTCCAGGTTCAAGGATTAATGTTCTCGTTATTGTCTTACAGGTTTTCATACAGTTGCGTCGACCCTCGGACAACGTTACAAGCGAAGCTCTGCCTTTCGAATATGTGCCATTGGATTCAGGTAGGAATACGTTTTGGAATCTTCATCGGCATCTCAAGCGGAAGCCGGATGAAGACATCTTTCAGCAAATCTTGTCAATCGATTCGAGTGTCGCCAAACGCGAGACTCCAACGATTGAGGTCATAGACCTTAACACACCCACCTTGGAGCAGCCTGAGGATCCTTTGCTTACTGCATCCGAGGAGATCATCGATCAGCCGCCACATGACATGGAAGTAGCGAATGCTGAGGTCGAAGCTGAGGCTGAGGCTGAGGCACAGCGACTGCGCACCGAACAGGAGATCGATACTATAATCGATGAGAAGGTCCGCGAATTGGAGCAGCTGGACTTGGGAACACAGCTGTTGACATCGGAGCCTCCGCCGCTAAGCACCAATGAGAAAATCACCGAATGGATGGAGTCCAATGAGATGCAGCAGCAGCCGCATGAATCTAGTCAGAGTTCAGTTGAGGGTGAAATTCAACCCGATGGTGAAGTTGAAGGTGAAGGTGACAGCGATGCTACTGAGGCAACAGTTGATACCCAAGTGGCCGCCGTAGATGAAGATAAGACACTCAATGATCTCCTGGAACAAGTGGCTGAGCTGGACGAGATTTACACAGATTTCGTGATGCAGCGGGATACGTACAACAATACCCTTCAAAACGAGCTGCAGAGCATGGAACGGCCTCCGCTGCAGGTGGAGGACAGCTTCGATGATGCGGCCACCTACACTAGTCTTCAGATAGCATTTAAGAATCCCGTTCTTATACCCATGGACGACATAATGCCGCCTACGCCACCAATGTCCCAGTGCGCCCCAGAAGATGCTTTGCATTACGATGCGGTGGAGGTCAACTCACAGCCGCAGGAGCGACCACCACAGCAACAGCCGACACAGCAACAACCACAGCAACAGTCATCACAGCAGCAACCACTCCAACAGTCGCCACAGCAGCAACCACTCCAACAGCAGCAGCAGCAGCAGCATCAGCCACTACATAAATTCCCGTTCCAAAGCAAGGAAGAGCAGCTCGAACTGGAGGCCGTTATGGGATTGTGGTCGGACGACGTGAAAGTGCCACCGCTGCCACCCAAGCGACTGCGTAAGCAGGACAGCAATGCCGAGAATCGCTCCATTGAAGCAAACAGTGGAGACTCGCCGCCGCCTCCATTACGTGAGAAGCCACGTCTGCCGCCTCCCATAATCCATCCGAGAATGAATGAACTGCAGCGGGCACCATCCAAGAAGTTGCCACAGCCGCCGCAGCAAAACAAACCGAAGCCCGCAACGAATCCAAACTTTAATACGCTTCCCCGTCAAAAGAAGCCAGGATTCTTTGCCAAGCTCTTCTCGCGCCGCAAGAGCAAGCCGGAGATCATGAGCGACAGTAGCGAGAACTGCTCCCGTCTGGACTCGAAGACAACGAGCGCTACGGCAAGCAGTGAGCCAAGTCTGGATCACCTCAATTTGCGGGATCCGATGCGTGCTTCATTGCGCTCCTCCAAGTCCGTGGGCCAGAGCAAATCGGCAAATGTGAGTCCATTGAAGTCAAGTGGCAATGGAGGTGGTGGTGCATCGTCGAGGAAGTCCGGCAAGACGGGAAAGCCTGTTGGACGAAGTGTGAGCAGTGTGTCGGGCAAGCGACCCTCGTATCTAAATGCGGATGTGGTCCACATACCCCTGAAGGGCGACAGCTCCAGTAGCCTACAGCAGACAACCAATGAGGCTTATTCGAATGCCAGCACCATAACAGTGGGCGGTCAGCTGGACAGACGCACTGCATCCGCGCTGCAGTTGGCCGAGATACCCATCAGCCAGGGCGGCATGGAGCTGGTGGCCATTGCCGATCGCCAGAGCCTACACAATCTGGTTAGCTCCATCGAGGCACACTTTAATGTTCAGATGGATCCCAACTTGGATCTGACCGAGGTGGAGCACTTTGCGCTCTACACAAGTGTGCCTCCCCAGGCGACGGCCAGTGAGTTTGACGAGACGTCCGCTTACTATGCCCATGTGGATGCTGGAGAGATTCTGACGCCGGACGAGGTGGCCAAGCGTTTAGCGGCGGCAAATGGCAGTAATTAGAGTCCAGGAGCGGCTTTGTGATTGTGTTGAAAGGCGCCCGAATTCGGGGCGCCATAATTTGATAATTGAATATTGAATTTTTTAGCCCAGCGAAAAATCAACGACTAAAACAATTTGCGGGGTCACCTGCAAAATTTATAAAGGATTCCACGTCAATCCTTAAACAATTGTCCTTGCAGGTCACCCCAAAATCGGGTGAATGTCGCCCAAAATTTGTAATTGTATTTGTTTTAGGTTTGTTAAACCCACACTCTATCCATACCCCAGGTATGGATCCTTGTACAGGATAGTCCATGGACTATCCTTTGATCTATTGGTAATTTGTTTTGTGCAAAGTTTTCCCGAGGAAAAGCTATGCAAGATTTGTTGTTTTAAGGATTGGGCGGGGCCCAGGATATGCGCCCCTTCTCCCCCATCCGATTTGTATTTAATAGGTCTCTATAAGTAATCTAAGGTTTTTTTACCATCTAAAAGTGAGAAAAAAACCATGTCCAGGCTTATCCTTGATGAAGGCCGTAATACAATTTGTCCCATTTGCTATACTCTTTTTTATAGATCCCGCACATTTGAGGCGAAAACGTCAAAAGACTGCCGGCGATCCAATGCACCTGCTGCTCCAGCAGCAGCAGAAGCAGCAACAGCATCAAAACGATCATCAGGATGGTAGTAAGTCCTTAATTTTCACTTACTCTGGGCTTTTGGTTATGGGTCTCGGGAGTTCTCCTCCCTCTCTAATGACTATTTATATAATGATAATGATGATTGGTGATTGGTGATTGGTGATTGGTGATTGGTGATTGGTCTTGGTGATTGGTGTAATTTTGTATCGTCCCGCCTGTTGTCTATTGTCTCTTATCGCCTTGATAACCTTTATGATTGTGTTGGATCTATGGACTGTCCTGCAGGTCCTGCGGGCCTCAGCGCAGCTTTGTTTTTGGAAATATGGCAACGCTGCTCTGATTTTCGGCAGACGTTTTGTCCTAATGAATGAACATGAATGATTTGTTTGTTCAAATAGAAAATCATCCTATCCTACCTATACATACACATATATATACTAATACATTTATATATGTGTGTGTGTGTGTATCCATAGCAACCTATTTATTGTATACCAAAGACTTGACAAGTTTTTTATGTATTAATCGTATATACGTTTAAAAAAAAGGGAGAAAAAAAACCTTAAGCAGAAATTACAACAAATTAAATCAATGCAAATTCACAACAAAAAAAAAACACAAGTAATTACAATTTACAAATTAAAATGTAGACATTTATATAAATTATTAATATATATATAATTAGAAATATTGTTGTTGGAAAATATTTGAAAAGAAAATTTTAAAAATTGTCGCTTTGCTAAAGTACGAAGAACATTTGATATTTTTATACAGAAAGTAAATCTTACCAAAAAAAAAAAAAAACGTAATGTTTGAATATATTTTATAAACTATGTAGATTAATAAAAATATGAACTTTAAATTCAAAACAGTTAGTTTTTTATATGACTTAAAAAAACCAAAAAAAAACAAAAAAAAAAGTAAGTCTTAAAACAAAAATAATTTTTTTGCATGAGTTCGCTTAAGCTTTGAGTTAAATTTTAAATTTAAAAAATGTGAAATATACAATGCTTTTTTTCGCTTAAATATTTTATATATTTTATAAAATTTATATTTTAAAAATATTTATACTTACATTTTTGGAAATGCTTTAATTTTGTGTTGATTTTATTTTAAAAGCTAGAAATTAGATTGCTTGAAGTTGACCCTGCTTTTTGTTTTCTGTTATCGCTTGTGTTTTCTGTTAATTCTTATGTTAACTTAACATTAAAAAATGCTAAAAATTTCTCTGCATTCTTAGGACAAAATAACATGCCCCTTTGGAACGCGCAGAACATTCCGCCCATCAAAACCGAGCCGAGAGGTAAGTGGATTAAAGTCCTTATAGTCAGAGAGTAGAAAATAATTCCTTTACTCGCAGATACCTCACCGCAACCCTTTTCAATGTACCGTGCTCCGCCGGAGCTGACCCCCTCACCGCAGCCCTTGTCCCCGTCGAGCAACTACAACCAGAACAGCACCCCCTCGCCGTACAGTATGGCTGCGGCAGGCGGGGGAGCACCTGGCAACGGTCAACAGCAACAACAGTTGATCTCACCAAATCACCATCAGCAGCAACACCAACAGCAGCAGCAGCAGCAATATGCTGCAGGCGGTGGTAATGGCAATAATCTGGAAATGGGTAACAACTACAATCCATTTACGCAACAATTGCTGGCTCAACATCAGCAGCATCAACAGCAACAGCAACAGCAACAACAGCAGCAACAACAACATCAGCTTCAATATAATTCCAATCAAAATTCTTTTCTAAACGCTGGCAGCGTCTGGGAGACTAAATTCTCGACAGCAACAGAAGTTGCTGCGGGTGTCGCCGGTGCAGCAGCTATTAACAACAGCAACAATCTCAGCAATCTCAACAACAACTTCGCCATGCAAAATCTGCTGACAACTGGCGCGGGCGCTAACAGCAATATGCAATGGAATCTGACCACAAATCATATGGTAAATAAAAATAAAAATAAATAAAATAAATTAAAAAATAATTTATTTAAATCTAACAGCAAAATCAACAAACCCTGCAGCAACATCAGCAACACCAGCAGCAACAGCAACAGCTGCAACAACAAACTGCGCCAATGCATCAGCAATATGATAACAATGCTGTTGCCGGCAACAACAACAACAACAACAACAACAACAACAGCAACAATCCCACAAATAATGACAACGCCACCAACAACCATAATAATAATAACAACAACAACAATGCCGATAACGGTCCAACGATCAGCAACCTGCTGAGCTTTGACAGCGAGCAGCTGGTGCGCATCCCTTCGGAGGATCAGCAAATGCTGCGCCTGAATTCAGAAGATCTGCAAATATCAAATCTGTCAATATCCACGTAACATCCCAGAGGAGAAATAAATAAGTCGTTAGTTTTTAATTGTGTGTTTTATACAATCTGTAAAATGTGTGTTTTTAGCTCTTAATTTTTTAATACGAATAAATTAATCCTTTTTAGAAGTTATTCCCTCCCCCCTTTTTCAATTGCCAATCCCCTCATCCTGTACATTTATAATATTTGATTCTTTATTTAACACAACTTTCTATTCTAATTTAAAATGCGAAGTTTTACCTTCGATGTCCGAAACACACACATTGAACACAACATAAAAACCAAAGGTAAGCGAACAATGCAAATACAGGATTAACTTAAATTTTAAACTCTATTATCCTTTTTTACTTTTGATTACCAGCATCCTTGGTATCAAGTTTAGCATCCTTAATGGCGTTACCACCAAGGATTTCTCGTATCTTCATATAAAGTCCTGTGGTCGGGAAGTCTGCCAATGCGGAGGACGGTCCAGGCTGCATGAAGGAGTTCGTCCTGTGGACAAAGTTGAAAGTCGAGCGCTGAATGGACTCGCGGTAAGATAGACAATGGCGCAAACGATCTTCAAACAGGGCTGTCAGACAGCTTTCCAGCCTCAACATTTCCTCTTCCTTATCCTTAATATCCATTTGGGACTTCTCCGCATCTTCCTTTAATTTGCTGCCAGTTTTGTTTTATCTAAAAATATGTTTCGGAATCGAATCAAAGTGTGAACTCACCTGATTTCAAGATTGGTTTTATTTATGAACTCCACCGCCTGTTTCTCCGATTCTATAATTTGATCCTCTGTAAAGATTTTGTAATTGTTAAGTGCCACCAATTGTTTCTTATTATCTGTCAACTCCAAGCCAAGTTCTTTCACTTGGTTCATTAGCTCCTCATTTTTAAAATGGACTTCTTCCAGCTGCAACTGAAGTTCATCTAGATGCTTCTTCTGATCGATCTGCAGTTCGGTGGCTTGGAAGAGGTCCTCTTTGGTAGCCTGCAGGCTTTGTGTCAGCTCTTCAACTTCCTCTATCTTCTCTCCATTTTTCTTTAATAGATCAGAATTCTCATTCTCTCTGCGTTCAAGCAATTTGCTGGTCTCCTTATACAAAACCTTGTACTTGGCACACTCAATGTGGGATTCGATCAGTTTTTCGTTTAGGGCCTCGACTTGACGAATCTCCCCCTCGTAGAGTGATTGAAAGACATGCAATTTACTGCGGCATTTTACAAACTGAAAGCAACAAGGATTATTTTTTAAGGCTTATTATTAAGGCTAAACGATAATACATTTTCTTGAAGTATCCCGTTTCGTCCTTCAAGCTCACGCACATTTATGTGCAGACGACGCCAACATCGCAATAAGATAAAATTGAAGATACGCATGCCCGCTATGTAGGGCACCTGACACGAGTTCACCACAAATGGTTCATCGTCATGTTCGGAATTGCGTAGTTGTGACGAGTCCTGCAGCAGCAACTGCATTTGGTTTTGGTTATTAAAGAAAAGCTTACCATCGTTTTGAGCGGACGGAATCAGAGCCTGCGAGCTGGGCAGCTGAGCCACCAGCTGATAGTTCCTTATGCGTTGAGCTTCCTTAAAGTCAATTTGAGAATGAGATTTACGTACTCGGAAGTTCAATGTTGTCGTCATTAGCTGACGATTCATGGTCAAATAAGGAGTAGATGAAGTTCTGGTTGGCTTCTCTGTCCTGATAATATTGGGTTTGGTTGTGTACTTGGCTACACTTGATTTCGAAGTTGACGTTGAAAGGGAGTTAAGGGAAGAGGATGGTGTTAGGTATACACTCCTACCTAATTGAAAATTTTCCTTGTTCTCCTTTCTGTAAAATACAATAAATAATAGAAGTTTAATAAATTGCATGATATTTAATATTCATACAATTTTTCAACGTACCCACGCTGATTGTTTTGCAAGCGCTGACTCAGTTCCTGGGGACGTCTATTCTTAACGTTCGGAGTCATCATCATCTTTCTATAAGGCGCACGAGGTGAGCGTAACGAATCATTAGCCTGTATTGGGTTAAGGATATTTTTACGAACACGAGGACTGTTGCGATTCATTTTGGATTATTTCTATTGGTTATTTTAATTTTCCAAAAGGTAGAAAATTTCTTTATTAATTTGTAAAAATATATTTTAGAATAGTTTTTACTATTTGTTACTGTAATGTTTTCGCTCTGTTCAGAAGTTAGAGACTGAGGTAAATTATGGAATGACTTAACCCATCTAAGCTAAAAATTGACAAAGCCTACTAAAAATATTCATTACAAATACGGGAACAAAAAGGAGTCCACATATGCCCTACGCATATGCTGTTCTCTAATTGTCAAAGTTGAAAAAATAAATTAGATAGTAGTTTGTGTGTTAATAAATTAAAATAATAAATTTATAAAAAATACATACAAGTTGACTTAAGATAGAAGAAGAAGCAGATCAGCGGTTTTGGTGCATTTCCATACTAATGATTGTTCTTTCCTTTGGGTGGGTGCATAATTTTCGGAGTGTTCGTCAAAAATTGACCACTGCCCGAGCCGAAGTATCAGGCGATTGGAATCGGCAGATGGTTGCTGCATTTGCTTCAGACTGCACTCCGATTGGCTGTGTCCAACGAAACCTCTTCGTGCGGTTATCAGTACAAGAACCTAAGGCCAGCCATTGCGGGACAGCAGGCCATAATAAAAAAACCGCACCAAAGTTTTAAACCAGCCTGCGCGCATGCGCAGTCTGTGAATTTTATCGCTTTTTTTAATTGAAATTTATGGGAAATCGACTTGTCCTTCGAAGAATAATTGATAAGTTATGAAAGAGAACTAACAAAAAAAAGTTAGAAATGCAAAACAAAAAAAAATTTCAAATAAAAAAAAACAATTTGGGCGAAGTTTTATCTGGCAACAGCAAAGACTCCAACCCCTGCATAACACGGATGAAACAATTCCATCTGTTAAATATCCTTTATTTTGAACTATTCTTTATTAAAAACACAAAACTGACTTAAATTGTAAAATCTAATATTTTTCCTTCTACAGTTTATTATAAGTTTCCTCGGTGTCGGGTTCAGCATCCTTAATAGCGTTACTATCAAAGATTTCTCGTATCTTCATATAAAGTCCTACTGTCGGAAAAACTGGCAGTGCAGGATGCGATGTCTCAGGCAGCATGCAGAAGGGCATGTAGTGGGCTAAGTTGAAAGTAAAACGTTGATAGGATAGACCCTGGCGCAGACGACACCCCAATGTGATTGCTAGACATCTTTCTAGCTTAAATACTTTCTCATCCTTATTCTTAATATCCATTTGCAGCTTCTCCGCATCTTCCTTTAATTGGCTGCCAATTTTATTTATCTAAAAAACTATGTTTGGAAATCAAAGCAAGTTGTGAACTCACCTTATTTCAAGATTGGTTTTATTTATAAAATCCACCGTCTGTTTCTCCGATTCTATAATTTGGTCCACTGTAAGGACTTTGTAGCTGTTGAGTTTATTCAATTCGATCTTATTTTCTGTCAACTCCAAGTTTAGTTTTTTTACTTCGTTTCTCAGCTGCTCATTTTCAAAATTGACTTTCTCGAGCTGCAACTGCAGGTCACCTAGCTGCTTCTTCTGATCAAGCTGCAGTTCGGTGGCTTGGAAGAGGTCCTCCCTGGTAGTCTGCAGGCTTTGGGTTAGGTCTAAAACTTCTTCCTTTTCTCCATACTCTTTAAATAGATGAAAATTCTCCATTTTCGTCACCTTAAGCAAAGTTTCAGTCGCACGATATAAATCCCTGTACTTGGCAGCCTCAATATTCAATTGCATCAGTTTTATGTTTAGGGTCTCGACTTGACGCATCTCCGCACAATAAAGAGACTCAAAAAGATGCAATTTTGTGCGGCATTTCACAAACTGAAAACGACAAGGATTATTTTAAGGATACAGATGAAGGCTAAACGATAATACATTTTCTTGAATTATCCCGTTTCGTCCTTCAAGCTCACGCACATTTATGTGCAGACGACGCCAACCTCTTAATAAGATGTAGTTGAAGATACGCATGCCCGCTGTGTAGGACACCTGACTCGGATTCGCCACAAATGGTACATCGGCATGTTCGGGGTTGCGTAGTTGCGACGAGTCCTGCAGCAGCAACTGCATCTGGTTTTGTTTCTTTCCATCGTTTTGAGCGGACGGAATCAAAGCCTGGGAGCTGGGCAGCTTAGCAACTAGCTGATAGTTCTTTATGTGTTGAGCTTCCTTGAAGGCAATTTGAGGACGAGATATACGTACTCGAAAGTTCAATGTTGTCGTCATTAGCTGACGATTCATGGTCAAATAAGGAGTAGATGAAGCTCTGGTTGGCTTCTCTGTCCTGATAATATTGGGTTTGCTTGTGTACTTGGCTACACTTGATTTCGAAGTTGAAGTCGAAAGGGAGCTAATGGAAGAGGATGGTGTAAGGTATGCGCTCCTATCCAATTAAAAATTTTCCTTACCCACGACGTTTTTTTAACAAACGTTGACTTAGCTCCTGGGGACGCCTATTCTTAACGTTCGGAGTCATCATCATCTTCCTATAGGGCGCACGAGGTGAGCGTGGCGAATCATTGGCCTGTATTGGGTTCAGGACATTTTTACGAACACGAGGACTGTTGCAATTCATTTTAGGTTATCTTTGTTAGTATTTATTTTTTCGAATAGTTATTTGATTGAAAATTTGAAAATTTCTTTAAGAAATTATCAAAATTATTGAAAAAGAAATTTTAACTTTTTACTTTGTGCAGCAGTTAGAGACTGAGGTAAATTCTAAAATGAGCTAACCCATCTAAACTAGAAATTGACGAAGCCTACTAAGAGGTCGTTTAAAATAATTAATACAAACACAGGAACAATAAGGAGTCCACGTAGGCCCCACGCATGTTGCTGTTCTATAATTGTCAAAGTTGAAAAACAAATTTGACAGCAGTTTGTGTGTTAATAAATTAAAATAATAAATTTATAAAAAATACACACAAGTTGACTTAAGATAGAAGAAGAAGCAGATCAGCGGTTTTGGTGCATTTCCATACTAATGATTGTTCTTTCCTTTGGGTGGGTGCATAATTTTCGGAGTGTTCGTCAAAAACTGACCGAGGCGAAGTATCAGACGATTGGAATCGGCAGATGGTTGCTGCATTTGCTTCAGACTGCACTCCGATTGGCTGTGGCCAACGAAACCTATCCGTGCGATTATCAGTATAAGAACCTATGGTTAGCCATCGCGGCCAGCAGGCCTTTATACAAAAACCACACCAAAGTTTAAAACCAGACTACGCGCATGCGCAATTTGTGAATTTTATCCCTTTTTTTTATTTAAATTTATGGGAAGAATAATTGACAAGTTATAAAAAAGGACAAACAAAAATAAGTCAGAAATCAAAACAAAAAATAACTTGTCAAATAATTACTAATTATAATTATTAAAGGCTAGCAACAGACATCGTGCTTTTGCAGCAAAGACTCCCCTGCATAACACGAATAAATAAGCAACTTCATCTGTAGAATATTCTTCATCTTGAATTATCCTTTATTAAACACAACTTCCTAAACAAAAATTTAAAATCTGAAGTTTTACCTTCGATATCTGATACACACACATTAAACACAAAATACAATGCAAAGTCTGACTTAAATTTTGAACTCTATAATCCTTTCCTTTACTTTTGAGCACCACTTTCCTTGGTATCAAGCTTAGCATCCTTAATGGCGTTACCGCCAAAGATTCCTCGTATCTTCATATAAAGTCCTGCGGTCGGAAAGTCTGGCAACCTAGGAGACGGTGACCCGGGTAGCATGGTGAAGGCCACCAAGTGAATAAAATTAAAAGTGAAACGTTGGAAGGGCTGGCTGTAGATCAGACACTGGCGCAGACGACACCCCAACGTGGCAGCCAGACAGCTTTCCAGCTTAAATACTGTCTCCTCCTTGTCTTTAATATCCATTTGGAGCTTCTCCGCATCTTCCTTTAATTGACTGCCAATTTTGTTTTATCTAAAAATATGTTTTGGAATCGAATCAAAGTGTGAACTCACCTGATTTCAAGATTGGTTTTATTTATAAAATCCACCGCCTGTTTCTCCGATTCTATAATTTTGTCCTCTGTAAAGATTTTGTAATCGTTAAGTTCCTTTAATTCGATCTTGTTTTCTGTCAACTCCAAGCTCAGTTCTTTCACTTGGCTTCTCAGCTGCTCATTTTCAAAATTGACTTCCTCGAGCTGCAGCTCAAGTTTATATAGATGCTTCTTCTGATCAAGCTGCAGTTCGATGGCATGGACGAGGTCCTGTTTGGTAGCCTGCAGGCTTTGTGTCAGCTCTTCAACTTCCTCTATCTTCTCTCCATTTTTTTTTAATAGATCAGAATTCTCATTTTCTGTCTGCTCAAGGGATTTGCTGGACTCGGTAAACAAAGTCTTGTACTTGGCACACTCAATGTGGGATTCGATCAGTTTTCCGTTTAGGGCCTCGACTTGACGAATCTCCCCCTCGTAGAGTGATTGAAAAACATGTAGCTTACTGCGGCATTTTACAAACTGAAAAGAAACAGGATTATTAAGGGACACGTTTGGTTAAACGATAATACATTTTCTTGAATTATCCCGTTTCGTCCTTCAAGCTCACGCACTGTTATGTGAAGACGCCGCCAATATCGCAATAAGATGAAATTAAAGATACGCATACCCGCTATGTAGGAAACCGGACTCGGATTCGCCACAAATGGTACAACAGCATGTTCGGAGTTGCGTAGTTGCGACGAGTCCTGCAGCAGCAACTTCATCTGGTTTTGGTTATTAAAAATAAGCTTACCATCATTTTGAGCCGACGGAATCGGAGCCTGGGAGCTGGGCAGCTGAGCCGCAGGCTGATAGTTCCTTATGCGCTGAGCTTCCTTGAAGTCAATTTGAGAATGAGATTTACGTAATCGAAACTTCAATATATTTGTTAAATGCTGACGATTCATGGTCAAATAAGGAGTGGATGCAGCATTGATTGATTTTTCTGGTCCGATCATATAGGACTTGGTCGTGTACTTCGCTACACTTGATTTCGAAGTTGAAGTCGAAAGGGAGCTAAGGGAAGAGGATGGTGTTAGGTATGCGCTCCTATCCAATTGAAAATTTTCCTTGTTATCTTTTCTGTAAAATAATTAGATCTTTTAAAAGTGTATAATTTCAAATTTTATCAACGTACCCACGACGCTTTTTTAACAAGCGTTGACTCAGCTCCTGAGGACGTCTATTCTTTACGTTTGGAGTCATCATCATCTTCCTGTACGGCGCACGAGGTGAGCGTAACGAATCATTAGTCTGTATTGGGTTAAGAATAGTTTTACGAACACGAGGACTGTTTCGATTCATTTTGGATTGTTTTTATTAGTTATTCAGTTTTTTGAATAATTATTTGTTTGAAAAGAGTAAATAAAATCCTTGTAAATATAAAAATATATTTTAAAATTGTTTTCACTATTTGTCACTGTAATGTTTTCGCTCTGTTCAGAAGTTAGAGACTGAGTCAATTTCTCAAGCGAGCTAACCCATCAAAAGCAGCACCTGACATAGCCTACCAAGTGTTATTTTAAAAAACATATTTAATAATTAATAAAATAAAATAATAAAATACAAATTGCCTAGTGGAGTTACTTTAATTTTGCTTTTTGACTCTGGCAGCCTTTGTATTGTCACTTTAAAGCCATCCACCGCTTTTATTTTTGGCTTAAAAAATTATCAAAAACTTATCAAGTGTTAAAACAGACTTGTACAAACTTACACAACTTTATTTCACTAAAATCGGACAACAGTTGGCCAAGTTATGGAAGAAAAACAATCGGCATCGCTTATTTCGAACAGATCGGCCATTTTGAATCTCCACCATCAATAAATGAAGTATTTTTGTCACCCTCTGCAATAGTTGCACCGCTTTATGTTAACAGCGTCTGATTGGCTGTGATCGCTTAGAGCAAAGAAAGTAATAAACGCCGCTTGGAAACAACCGTTATTAAAAACAAAAATTTTTTTCCAATTTCCGACTTACAAATATCCTTTATAATCAAGCACTTGCAAAGTTGCTCATAAATAAATATATAAAAACCATGCGCAAATATATAAACAAATATCGTTAAATAAAGGAACAATTATAATGCATTAATTTATTTTAATCACTATAAATGAATAGCCAATAAATACATAAATTAAATTAAACTGAGCTATGAAATCAAGTAACCCTTTGATACCCTAACACCTTATCTCGGCTTGTTTACATTTTGCATTATGAGAAAAAGCTATAGCTGTCTCACTTCCACCCACACACACGTTCGTCGCTCTGCCAATTCTGTTGGCCTATTGACCCAAGCCGAATTCTCATCCAAATTTGTATACAAATTTTCTTGTTTCGCGCCGTCTGGCTGGAGGTTTCAAACGCCCGTAACTGGGCCAAATGACGTCCGATTTTGGTGATACAAACGTTGTTATCCTTAGAAAAGTGTGTTTTGTCATAATAAACAAAATTTGAAACTTTTTCAAATTTGTCGATTTTTGACTTTTTGTGTGATGTATACCCTTGCCAAAAAAAAGGGCCAAAAATTAATTTTTGAGGTATCGGGAAACTTTGAATGCCAATCGAAAGTCCTGCTCAAAACGAACTCGGAAAGGTAGATACTCCTCCGCAGGACATTTTTTGGCTGAGTTATGGGGCTGAGAAGGGACCTTGCGCGCATTAGTTGACCATTCCGGGGTTTTGTTTGTTTACAAAGGAAGACGAGTAACTTCTTATATTTTTATTAATGTACTTTTTATTAACAATAAATGCATTTTTAAAAAACAAAATTTATTCAAGGAATATGACATCATTGAGTCCGCAATTGCTTTGGCAAGTATGTTTAAGTGTTAAAATAATGTCGGTGCTCGTAAAATTAAAATAAATACTATTAATTAATTATTGTAAAATGTATATTTATAAAAAATAAATTCAATATTGTTTAAACAAAAGAAAAAACTTTTTTTTTATTTTGATTTTCATTTAAACACCCAAAATAGCCGATTTAATCGAACAGAACGGCAGCCACGGTGCAGTTTCAAATTTGTGCTTCTTCTTCCACTTGACCGGTTGAAAACTGATCGAAAATTGACCGTTTTGCAAATTGAAGTACTAGGCGAACAGAAATTGCAGCAATGTATACAGAAAAAAAGTGCTGCCTACCTCCAATGGGCAAAATTTTCGTGAAGTTCACAAAATTGTAGCATACTTTTAGTTGCTGAATTTAAATGGAATTTGCATACAACCAGATTTTTTGCAGTTTATTTTTTCTTTTTCTACGCTTTATTAACTGAAAACAAACAGCAAAATAAAACAGATTTTTTTTAAAGAAATTTAATTAAATCAATTATTTTTTAAATATTATTTATTTATTGGCAATGATTGTTTCTTATTTAAAAATATATTACTTACTGTGACTTACAAAAAATCATGATTAAAACAATGTTGTTTTTCAGAAAATATAATATAATATACATTTCAATATCAATAACATATTTTCATGGTACAGTGCACTCTCGGTTAACGAACGCCTCGCATAACAAACAAAATTTGATAGAAAAAATCGTTTCACTTAACGAACAAGACTCTGGAACGAAATGTGTTCGTTAACGGAGTGTCGCGTGTGTATGCAATCTGATATTAGAATTTTTTAATTCAACTTTATTACGTTTTGGGTGATCTCGAGCTGCTTTTTACTTCAAGATATAAAATATTCAAAGAATGATAACAAACCGGATTGGATTGGATTGGACCTCCTTGAGGCGTTTATTCTGCGCTCCAATTGGCTAGATGCTTTGGGAGATCACGTCACAGTAAAAAGGAAATAATTTTGTCAATATTTGTTAAGTCCATTTAGGGGATTTACCTTTCCTTGCCTGATGCAATTTAAAGCGAACAAATTGAAAATTTATAAAACTTTGCAACTCAACTAACTTCAAACATGAGTTTCAATTATAATTTAAATAAGAAATGGCGCAGCACTTTTAATTGTTTACAAACGCTCCAAATGAAAGGCTCCTGTAAAAAAGATTTGTTTATTTTTCAATTAATAATATTTACTTATTTACTAAATATCAACTTACCAAAAATTGTTGAATCCTGAATCCTTTCTCGTATCAACTGAAAATCAAAAGAAAAACTCATAAATAATCAATCAATAAAAGGAAAACTATATAATTTGATCCCGAAACATTAATATATTTATATTATTTATATTATTATTTATATTATGTTCATATTTATTTTTTAACGTTCTCTGAAACCAGTTTAATGATTTTCGAAGACTCAATTCAGCTAAAATTCACGTATAATATATTCATTTTTTTCATAATTTAATTAGTTAAACGTGGTTTAGGTATTTATATGAATCGATCAAAAGAATTTAGAATAAATACGAAAAAACAAATCTCCAAATTCTATTTAAATTTAATCGAAAAGTAGGCGAATAAATTTAAATATTTTTCAATTATTTTACTTTTTGCATCTCTTTAAAAATTGAGTTTCGAAGCTTCAATCAAAGGTCTTTCTTTCTTGGGTCCTTTGTCAAGTGCTTACCTTTAGGTCGGAAGTTCAAAAAGCAGTCTAAGAATCTCAATCTTATTTAAGAAACTACAAAAAATTAAAAAAAAAAATTAAATCGTAGTATGAAAAATTAACTAAATGTGTGATACCAAATTTTTAGGTTAAATTAAAGTTTTAAATGCATGAAAAATGTGCAAGCCACAAAAAGTATGAATCATTCAAATGGCCTTGATTTTAACTCAATTTAATTAAATTTTTTTAATTTTTTTAATCTTTTTAATTGTATTTAATTATTGTTTTGTACTTTTAGGTCTTCAAGTGTCTGTTATCCAATTCGAAAATTTGAAAATACATTTTAACCACAGGAAAAAAGCTGTAAAATATTTTTCACCACAGCGGAAAAATTTGCGTCTGCGCAAATGTGAAAAGCTCTTGGATTGGTTTACAAGTGGGCTTTGTTGGCCAAAAGCAGAGGCCGTTAACGGTTTCATTATCGTCGCGGCGCTGCTGGTTAACGGTTGTTGGGCACCGTTTTTGTAATTTTGATATTTTGAGAATCGACAGGTGCGAAACTCAACGTAACGAATTAAGTTTCAAATCGCAGCGATGCAGGTGAAAATTTATTTAGTGAAAATCCATTGATTGTTGAAATTTAAGCAATTAATTGCTTGTGTTGCGCTCGCGCGTGTGTGTGTGTGTGTGTGTGTGTGTGTGTGGGAGTGTGTATTGGTGTGTTTAAGTGTATACGTTAATTACGAAATAATCGAAACGAACATATTTTGGAGAAAAGAAAGAATAAAAAAAAAATAAACCACATACCTTGAATAAATATTGAACACCGCGCGGAATTCCTTTGGGTAAGTTGCTTGATCTGGAAAATAGAATAGCTATAAATAATGTCTTCTGTCTTCTGATTTGTGTTCCGCTGCTGCTCTTGCCGTTCTATATTACAACACGACCTACTACCCACCCACTCACCCACCCCCTTCGCGTAACATATATTGTTTATAAATATTTGGCCGCTTTCTTTCAATGAGTTACGTCCTATTCACAAATTTTATAATAAACAAAAAAAAAAAAAAAATAATTGCTATGGGGAGTTTCAGAGGCAAATCCTAACCTGTTTGAAACAAGAAAAAAGCGTAAACACAATTTGGCTGTACGTCTTTTTCGAGGGATAACTAATTAAGAATTTTTTTAAACGAGTCAACGGTTACCTCCTATATAAAGGTTATTGGGTGCTCCGCAGACCCAGTCGCTCATTAGGTGCATCCCAGTGATCGTCGTTTCCCAACTTTCAAGTAAATTGAGTTTAAGGACAGTGAATTAAAGTGCTATTTACTAAAAATATTAATTAAAGTGCAAAAAAGGACAAAAGTGATTTTATCCTGTTTATCAGTTGACACTGATTAAGGATAGGATAAACACAGGACATAGCTTTTTGATACCCTGATGCTGATCCCAAGTTAAATTAAATGATACGTTGTATATTATTTAAAGGATCCCAGTTTTACTTGGGATCAGAATTGAGATATTAAAGAGCTTGGTCCTGTTTTTATCGTATCCTTAATCAGTATTCGAATATGTTCTTAATATTTTTGCTTTCATTTTTGTATTGTTTTAAGTAGTAGAGTAGTAGAGTTTTTATTTAATTATTATTTTTTTTATCTTTAGTCAAAGTGTTTTAAAATTCATTTTTTTATTTTTCTATTTTTTCCATCATATTGAACCGCAGCTTAATTTCTGCTAAAAGGTAATTCGCATTTGATTTATATTTTTAATTAATTTAAAATATTTAAATTTAATATTTCTTTTAAATATTTGTCTTCAATTAATTTAAAATATTTGCCTTTTAAATTAATTTTTTACATTTATATTTTACAACAAATTAATACCTTTGTTTGAGCTTCAAACTATGACTATTATTCTACATCCAAGGGTATTTTATTTTCGTAGAAATATAGATTATCCTTCGTCTTAGCTTATTGCGTGCCACAGGCTTTACTTGAATAATTCAAATTTCTCAGAACCTTTCATTCAGGTTCTACATTTTTGCTTATGTAACACTCCGTATCAAACCAACACCAACAAAATCCACCTTCCCACTCCCCACTCCCCACTCTCCGCTCCCCACACCACACTCAACCCACCACGAACACCCGCCCCTTATCGGAATATAGTGGGAACCCGGGAACCTGTGCATTTGGCGATGGTATCCACAAATCGCCGGCGCATTAATTAATTAATAGTCAGTCAGTCAGTCGAGTGAGAGACGAGTGTAATTGTGCATTCGCGTACACTGAATATGCGGTTGCCATTGTTTTTATTATTGTTTTTGTTATTGCTTTTGTTTTTGTATTTATTATTGCTTCTTTTTGTGTTTTTGTTTTTGCCTTTGCCTTTACATTTGTTGATTCGCTGTGTTTAGAAACGTTACTGAGGAAACTAAATGGCAGAAATTTACATTGGGTTCGTTGATGTGTATCTTACGGTCAATCTGTCCAACTGTCCATCTGTCCATCTGTCCATCTGTCCATCTGTCCATCTGTACAACTGTCCATCTGTCTGCCTGCCTGTCCGCGTCTATCTCTGTCCCACCCTTTGCTTGTAGGTGCTTTTATATTAACGTCACAGCATGAAACTGAGAAAACAAATACATTGAACACACATCGAACCACATCCAGACAACCTTGACGCCAATGCATGCATACGGCTAACGACTGTCGCCCACTGACATGGCATACGGAACTCCAGTTCCACCGTGCCCCAAGCTGCAAAAGTTGCAATACCCGACCGGCCGCTGTTACGCAATAAAACTGAGCGTTGTTAAAGAAAAGCGTTGATTGTGACTGAAATGATACCTACAACCGGTAGAGCAACTCGACGATCACGTTTTGGGAAGCTGATGATTGGCAACGGACGACGGCTGACGGCTGACGGACGACCGCACACTCTCACCCAAAGCCAAAAGTGTGTGCTGGCGCGCGTTTGACCACATCTCTGAGTCACTTCTGGGGAATCCGAAGCGTATCGAAATTCACCTGAACCGAACCCAAACAACTGCTGCCCAGGCAATTGACTTTGATTGCAGTCTGAAGACCTAAATGAATGCCTAACAGGTTATTGGAACAAGGATTTGAAGAAGGATGAAATATTCAGTCAGTCTTCATATTAAATTGACCAGCAGAGCTTTGACCAAAGTCCATAGTTATAGTTTTCCGATAATCAATAATTTTCCAATCATTTTTTAATAGCGTTCAGTGCGCATCAATTGTAGGGTATCTCTTGGTCTTCCGAACTCTGCTTATCATCTGCCCTGCACTCGAGTTCATTTTCATTTGTAATTTTCTCCTCTTGTTTTTCGGTTATCGATACACTCGACTCTTCAATCCTCAATCTCCGCTCTCCGCTCTCCGCTCTCCTTTGGCGCGGCGAGTGTCTTGAATTTTAATGCCTGCTAAGTCTTTGTCTTGAGGGCGTCGACGGCGACCTTTTACTTGACTCTTTCATTTGCAGGGCTGCCTACGCGTATGTGTGTGTGTCTGTGTGTCTGTGTGGGTGTGCGTGTCTCTGTTTTTATTTGTATTGGCCATAAACAATGGCCTTTACTTCGCTTGGCCTGAAAAGCTTACACCGACGACAGCAACAATAATAAGCCAAAAAAATGCGTTGTTCCACTGCCGCAGGATTACGATTAAGGAAATACCCTGCAATTCCCAGCGAACGCAGGATGCTACTACTCTTCCTTATGTCGCACTAAGAGCTGTATAAACAGACCTCTTCCAGATAATTTGTTGTTGTTGTTGTTGTGCAAACAGAACAAGTTTGTGCTCCATCGCAATTTACGCTTAGCTACGTTTACTTTGGACTTTCCCACAGACACTCATTCATATTGAGGAGTTCACATTAACAAAGCCATTTCTATTCATTAGCTATAGGGTATATAATAATAACAACAACAACAACAACAACAACAACAACAATTACAAAAAGCGGTTTCCAACTCTCCGCTCATTGGGACAGCATTTTACCGTGTCTGTCTGCTGCCTCCCCCCTCCCCCAACGACTTCCTCTGCAGCTGTGCGCCTCCGGAGGCTCTGGACTCTTGTCTGTAGATTTGTTGGCAACTCTGGGTCAGCGTGTGACCTTGAGGGCAACACATGTGTTAAAATTGCAGATTGTGCTGGGAGCTCGGGGTTGGTCCTACTTGCTCTTATCAAAAATGATTTTGTCCCTCAAAGCAGAGTGATTCGATTTTGTTTGTTTGTTGCCGTAGAGCCACAAACAAATCTCGATTCAAATGACTCACCATTCATTTCGCTGCGTGATGACGTCTTAATTAAAAAGAAATATTTTTTTAATTCTTATCAAACTTTTTATGGCATACAAACTAGGAGTATTAATAATTGTATTCATCATTGAATATTTTAGAGTCTTGAATAAAAGGCAATGCGAGTGCATTAAATTAAGAGAAACAGAGAATTTAACATCTTCGTACAACTAAAGGGCAATTAAAATTTTATATTCTGCCATTTGTGGTTCAAAAGTTGGGCATTTGTTTAGTGAAATTTGTAAATTTTCAGTAAAGATTTTGTTTGGCATGGAATATGCATACGTGGCCCACGTTGCGAATACTTGATGTTGTTTAAAAGTTGCCTTTAGTTACAAAACGTGAACGTAAACATTGGCAAATAAATTATAGAAATCTTGATGCACAACGTTTCAGCATCATTTGAAATGTGCACAACAAATTTGGAAAACTATTTGAGCTTTTCGACTGTTCGTTTAAATCATTAAAATCGAACAATCGAAGCAAAAGGAAGGCTACTAAAACTGAGCTAATTACTTCTTAGAGCAATGGCTCAATGAATGAGTGTATAAATAATTATATTAATTTACATATAAATATATGTACAAATATATGTAAATTTAAAAAATATGGTTGAGATCAATTTTCGCTTTAATCGATAAAATTAAAAAAAAAAAAATTGTATTTTTTTAATGAGCCGTTTCATCCGTAAGCATCACAACTTAATTAGAACTGGTTTAAAGAATAAAAAATTTTATTCGATATTTATGATTAATTTTGAATTTGATCTTCAGCAGTTTTTTGAGATTTAACGCTCAATTAATGACATGAAAACGACTTCTTTCAAATCATTAGCTAAATGCTTAAAGCAATTTGAATACTGAGACTGAATTAATTAAATCAAACGATAGGAATAAATAAAAATGATTCTATTGGTCATGCTACCAAATAAACGCGGTAGCAGCTCGAATCGATTTGTATTATAAAAGGAGAAGTATAAGAACATCCACATTTAGCTATAAAGACCACAAATTTAAAGTCGATATTTCAAAGTCGATAAAAGCTTGTGCGTTGATCAGAAGCTGCTCAAAAGTGAGCCAATAACGGGATTCGCGATATTTGACAGCCATCAGTGCCAGTGCAAGGGACACGCGACGAGCTGTGACATTTAAAGACACAAAACCGCAAACGAACGAAATGATTAAAAAAAGAAAAAAAAAAAAAAATGCTGGAGCACTTGCCGAATCGCGATCGAAGTCGAGCAGTGCGAATATAAGAAACAAGCATCAAAGCTTCGTTGAAAAGTCGAAGCTGCACGAAGTCACACGAACGTCAAGCCGCTGCTGCTTTCAGCGAGATAGCGTCGATCTACGAGGCACACGAAATACACCGAGAATCAGTTCGTATCTTCAATTCGCCGGTGGTGGACGTTTTACGGAATATTGAAGAATTTCGCAAAGCTCGTTTCATGTTGTGCAAGTCGCAAAGAGAGTATTGCGCTCTGTGTGTGTGTTAGTTAGTTGTACGCGACTAGAGAAACAAGTCGAGTTGTGTGGACATACGGAGATACCTAATATACATATATGTTAATCCGAAATCCGAAATCTGAATATAAATACAAATAACTAAAATTTAACTGCCTTTTAAGTGCTATGAGCCAATAGTTTTGTGACAATAGAATTTGGCGCCACTTTTGGCCGCTGGGCGTGAGTCACCCTAGCGATAAGCAACAATTATATCAAACACACACACACAACCGCACTGTTTACATGAATGTGTGTATGTATGAAGAAATATAACAACTGCTGAGAAGCTCAATTAAATCCAATCAAAACATAAATAATTTTGTCTGGTAGCGCGTATAATCAAGTTCTCAGCAAAAGCAAATACAATAAATACAACAAATACAACAAATACAACAAATACAACAAATGCAATAAATACAACAAATACAACAATTACAACAATTACAATCCTATAAAGGTTGGTAGTTATAAATTAAACAAACAAATCCAACAAATCTAACGCGCAGTTTGTGCCACACGCTTTATTATCAACTAAGAGTCGGCTTTACGTGTGTGTGTGTGTGTCTGTCTATGTGTGCGTGTATGTGTATATAATAAACATGCATTGGTACAGCAAATCTTGGAGAATGTTTATATTAAAAAACCAATAAATCAACATCAATGCAATGCACATTCCCGGGCCACTTCATAAGATACCTGACATTCAGGCTTGAGTATCATTTAAATGGCTCCACCTTCTCCCCTCATTCCTCCCATTACAAGCTACATTTTTGTCGCCCTGTCGCTCGCCTCTGCTACTACTACTTATACTCTACACACATGTTCCTTGATAAGGTTGCTCAATAGCTGTAGAATGAAAAATGTGTGATAACCTCGCATGGCTTCAGAATGTTGTGTATTAAGTTTTGAAAACGAAATGCAGACTGAGTTGTTAAAAGATTTTGTTTAAGAAATGGAAAGTAGTTCTCGGAAAATACATCAAAATTTAGTATAATACTGAAATATACTATTTACATACCGCATACGCATCGGTTCAATGGGTTCAAGTCTTTGTAGAGATTATCTCTGAGCCCCACCACAAGCTCCTATTCACTGGGAGTCGAGTTGACAAATTTCCTTTGAAATGAAATGTAGTTTCCTAAGGCCTCCCCCCCTCCCCATCCTTCGCAGGCCGCAGGGGGATTAACTAGCTTCGATTCAGTTGGGTATCTCTGTGCATCGGAATATAATATAATCAATCCGGACTTATAAATGGAACTGCAATTAATAACCCAATCGCGTGTAGCTGCCACTGCTGCTGCTGCTGTTGTTGCTATTGTTATTATTGTCGGCACTCGCTCTGAGCTGTTGCCCCTGTAATTATGGCATTTCAGTTAGTACAAATTACTAACAATTTACATACTATTCGTTGTATAATACAGTTCCCCCCCGCGCATTGCTCATACAAAGTATTTATCACTTTTATTTATTACCATTTTTTTTTTTGTTTTTGTTTTTGTTTTTTTAATTATCTTTCATCTCACATTCGTTCTTTCTGTGTTGCTATGTTTTTAACTCTCAACTAAATGCCACCTTCTATGTTCTCTCTCTTTTTTGCAGGCATCGCCGATAAGCAAACCGAAAACTCTGATAATAGAAAAATCATTGAAATTTTATTATTTTGTAACTTGAGTATCGAGTGTGATTTTGATTTTGAATCAAACTGTCGCTTCTCAGAAATCAACCTTCAGGAAATCTAATACCATACCATGGCTCAAAATAGTCGAGAAGGTAAGTGACTTGGACAACGAATTTATATATGTATATCTATTTATATCTATATATATCTATATCTATATCTATATATATATTTATATTCATATATATATTTATATATGTTTATTTATTAATTTGAACATATATACCTATAGATTTTGAGGTTGCACTTCTGGGGATTTATATGAATGGTCAGGCACACATATTCAAGGCCTTTCCGCGGGTCGTATGCAAATATTTAGATAATTAGTTTCTAAATATTTTTACAAGTGAAAAAAGTTTATAAAAATTTTCTTTGGCATCTGGAAAATTTCGTTTATTTCATTTGCAATCAAAGCCATTCACGTAATACACGCAATGGAACTGTTTTAGACTTAAATGGTTATTGCTCTGGTTCTTGGTCGGGGTCGGGGTCTATGTCCAGGGTGGATGATGGCTGGATGGATGGATGGGTGTTTAGGTGGACGGGGAATGGGGGGCTGCCCATGTCCATTGAACAGCAAGAAAAGAACAAAAGGAACAATTCCAATGAAGACTTTGGCCATGGCTAATTTTCGTGTATACATAAAAATAGTTCATGTTTGCGCTGCCAATGGACAGTCATGGTCAAGCTACTCGAATATCGATTTATCTGGCTGCCTAATATACCAGATCTAACTCGACACTCACCCTGCACCCGCATCCGCACCACACCGTCTCGCCTCCAACATTGGCCACATTTGCGATGGGAGCACGAACTTTGCATTGGCAACAATCGGCACGGAATTGTTTTCAGCAATTGACGAAAGCAAACAAACAAAAACATCCAAAATTTCACACCTTTCGCACGCACATCGTCCACACACACTCGCACACACTCGCACACACACGCACACACGCACACGCAGCCACACAAGAGTATTAGATCGCTGGGAAATATAGGGATGTACACACGTGTGGCCGTAGGTTATGCGTAGAGATACGAATTTTCAGGAAAATAATCAAAAAAGTTTCCTCTTTTGTAATTAAATGCGAAACAGAAAACAAAAGCTACAAAGGAAAATATAGAATTACAGGCAAAAAGCGGCTAAAACTGGAAAACAGAATTGAAATCTGAGACTGCAACCAAAATCGAAACAAACAACAGATTCGCGACTTGGAGATACTCTACAGGTCATGGACGACAGGGGGGAATTAAAGAAGTGAGGGGAGAGAGGAGTTAAATCATACACAATGCCAATAAAGGTTAATAACTGTTAAATTGAACAACGCTTCTGGGAATTGGCTTAATGGCGGGTAATACATATCGGCATTTAAATAAACTCGTCATTAAATGATTGCGTTAGTCACAATTCGTAACTTCTAAGTTCGGAGGAGTTAACTAAGCAAATCACACACACACACACACACACACACATGCATACATGATTGTCCAACAATCGATAGTTATGTGAAAGCATGACTCTGAACTGAAATCCCCTTAGCCAGCGTCTAACTCTATCCCTAGACCTTAGAGGCCACAGAGACTGGGCCCATCAGTCACTGCTCATTACGTATACGCCGCGTTGCGGGCGTGTGGAAATGAGTTGCCAAGATCGCACAAATGAGGGCTCCAAAAGTTAAATTGATTGAATTGTGAAAAGTTTTATCACAAAATAATCAATTGCTGCGGCTGGCAGGCATCGCGTGTGAATAGCAGCCACATTTTTCTAGGCCAACAAATTTGCTGGCCAAGTTCGCTTTTTTGGCATTTGTGGAAAAGCACATTTGGCTTTTCTGGCCTTCCCATTGAGTATTTACTTTTGGTACCCGCCTGGAATACCAGAAGGTGTTCAGCGATGGGGGCACATTTTCTTTTGATGGTTAAAATCGATTTTCTGCTAATTGCTTTTGATGTTTCACTGCATTGAAGGCACTGAAGGCATTGAAGGCATTGAAGTCACTGAGGGCGATGCTGTCTCTTCATAAAGATGGGAAATTTACACACTCAGCCTCATTGGAATCTAGATGTTGAATTAGTTGCTAATTAAACAATTTATAATTATACGCATATGACATCAGACATTAGATATAAAAATGCTTCTGCTTCCGATTTGACGATTTTGCATATTGTCTTAATTGAATTGATATAAAAACTTAATTTATCTGTACCGCATTAGCATACGAATTCCAAGAAAAAATATCCCAAATGAAGTCATTATTAATTTTGACTTTAGTTTGGATCAAGCGTATCTTTAATCACTCCAACTCAAGATTAGAAGATTTGGGAAAGGTCACAGCGATACATTTTATAATATTTATTATAATTTTATTTGTAATCCAAGTGAATGAAAATCGTCCTGAGTTATGACTTCAAAAAAAAAAATGCAGTAAAATTTTATACCTATTTTCTTTTTTAATTATTTAATTATAATTTTATTTTTTATTTATTTAATTATAATTTTATTTTTTATTTATTTAATTATTAATTAATTTGTTTAATCTGAATTTTAATTTTTTATACGTTTTTTATTTTTTATTTATATTTTTAAAATTATAAATATATATATTTTATACGTCTTCTTTTTATATTTTTTTTTGTTAATTATTAGTTAATTTATTTCATATATTTTTTCTTTTTTTTTTTTGTTAATTCTTGTATTTAAATTTTAAATATTAAATTTTTTATATTTTGTATTTAAATTTAAAAATTTTTTTTTCTTTGTTCTAATGACAATTTTCGTATGTCATGCAATTTTTTTTCTTTATTTTCTTATATTTTATTTTTATTTATTTTTTTATTTTATTTCTGTGTATTATATTCTTAAATAATTGCATTTATTTATTATCATTTGAAGCGTAAGCTTTCCAAACTTTATATTAATTTGTTAGGACATGAAATGTGGCCCTACCACTTGAAATTAAATTTTAAAATAAAAACGGAAAGCGTTTCTGAAGTACATTAAATGATATCATTAAGGTCATTAAAGTCCGTGAGTGGTGGCCGGGATTTAGTTAGTGGGTGTTAATGGTGAAAAGCGTTGGAAATTATTGAGTGACTGGGGGAACTGTTAAAACTTAGCAGCTTTATAATGAGCAGCATTATAATAAAGGCGGATCAATAGCAAGGAAAATATCTGTGAAGAGAAAATCCATTTGCGGACCAAAGTGAAGACAAACATAAGCCGATGGTCGGTGGTCGGTGGTCGGTGGTCGGTGGTCGTTGGCCGTTGGGTGGAACTATCAACAAACCACGTCATCGATAAGTTCTAGCAAGGGAAATCATAAATTTAACATCTATTGATTTTCAAACACACTGCACACACACACACACACACTCATAGACTGTTAACATGCTAGACAGGCACTTAAAAAGAATCTACAGAAAAATTCGCTGTGACAGCCGTTGGGAAGTTTTCACGCACAGATTTTGAGTGCTTTAATTTAATTTTTATTTTTTTTTTTATCCATAGCCACACACATACATTGAACAATTTGTCAGAATGAAATGAGAAGTGGCTCTAAGTATATAGGTACATACATGTGTGTGTGTGACACGCTTGCACGCACACACATGTCGGCTTATGGCAAACTTTCGCTTAAGTACTTGAGGTGTAAATGGGAATGGCAAATGTCCTCCTCATTTGTGTGTGATGTATGTGTGTGTGTGTGTGGGTGAATGCGTGTGTGGGTATATGGGTATATGGGTGTATGCGTGTGTGGGTGTATGGGTGTATGCGTGTGTGGGTGTATGCGTGTGCTTAGGCGTGTGTATGATTAGGCATGGAGTGGACTAGAGTGCCATCCTCATAGGCTGAAGTCGGAGCCGGAGTCGGAGCCGGAGTCGGCACTCATTTGGGCGCTGCTCCTCAATTTGTTGACTGCTTTCATTTTCTCTTTTTAGCTGTGTTTATTCTCGCTTCAGAACGCGATTTTCCAATCGATTGAACACATGACAACCCACGGTCACAGTTACTCACAGTGTCTCAGTGTCTCAGCGTGTGTGTGTGTGTGTGTGTGTGTGTGTGTGTAAATAACACCCTATGCCCCCTTGAGTGTGCACACATATGGCACCGCCTGGAGACCTAGACCAAATCCCATTTTGGCCATGTAACTTAAAACTTTGCGGTGAATGAAAAATTGAAGATGGAAAATGGAAAATGCTGAATGGAAGAAAAATGTTAAATGGAAAACGGTTTAAAGTTGCGTCTGCCATTGATTTTCTATTTCTATTTTTGCTCCTTTATTTAATTAGGGTTTTTATTTGCCCGTACACATATTTTTTTTTGCTCCTGATTTTCATAAATCTCGGCTCTGCTTCTCCTTTTGGATGACATCCTTTTTGTTGACGCTTTCACTTTTGCATTTATTTACGCATCACTTTCTGCCACTGATTTATGTCTCCCGCCGTCTTTCCGTCCACCAGCCCACTTTCTGCCCACTTAAAGGAAAAAAATAAATATAAAGCTGTGTCCTGCCTAAATGCGAATTAAATTTGTTTTCCGAGCATCGGGCGTCGGGCGTCGGGAGTCGGGCGCCACGAGCCTGTCTTAAAGTATTAGCCATCTAGTCGGTGAAGGCTGAGAGCCTAGGCAAAGTGGCAGCGGATGCGTTGGCGGTGGCAAGCGGGCGGGGAGAAGGGTCCTTGCTGCCTGGATGAACCCAGCAATTGCGCAATTTTAAAGCGCTTCCTTTGGGCGTTTAATTAAATAAAAAATTTTACACTGTCGTACACAGAAAATGAGCTCATGTTTTTTAATTGAAATTGAAAAGTGAAGCTTAAACGTGGAACTCCATAAGTCCGATGGGTTACCAGGAATATTGATTCTGATGGCAAAAAAATGGGAGAATCTAGAGGAAATCTTTTATTTATAGACGGGGCGGAAACAAGCTCAGAAAAAACATGAAAGAAAATTGAAATTAAATAAAAAAAAAGACATTTTGCTTCTTTTTTGTTTTTTTTTTACTCTTGTTCAATCTTCACATAGAAAATTCCTTTTTCAAATGAATTGCCACTTTTCTTTTTTTTCCTTGAATGGCCACGGGTATCGATCTAACAAACCTTTGGGTATAAATGCGTATAAAGGTAACTCGTTGCACCTGCCACACACACACACACACACACACTTGTTTGCCGCAGTCATAGATAATGAGGGCGCCAAATGCGAACCCTTCTTGCCCATCCCTTAAACTTGTTGCCCAGTGTTATTAGCAACTGGAGGAACAGAAGGCTGCCAAGTGGCAGCTCCAAACGAGGGATCATCTACTTAAAATTTGCCGTTGTCATTGTGGGACGCCAGACGACCCACATTCACATATTACAACAGTTCACATGTTCGGCCAGATGAAAAGACAAATGGACGGACAAGCGGACGGATAGATGAACGGACGGAGGAAGGAAGGAGAAAGACTTACGGTTGGCTGGACGCATGAAGTGGGCGACTCCTCTCAAAAAGCAGAACCGTTAAACAAGTTGTCCGCCACACACACACACACACACTCGCTGAGAATGCGTTTGCTTTTGTGGGGTGTAAATTGCGAGTGAAAAACAACAAAACAACAACAACAACAACAAAAATGCACAAAGAAATCTTGTGTACAAATTGTTTTTGCAACGTTATAAATGTAAACAAAATTAACATATGCAAATTTTTCATAGCCCACGTGTGTGAGTCAGTGTTTGGTAATAAGTATGCGTGTGAGTGTGTGTGTGTGTGTGAGTGTATGTATGTAGTTGGCATATAGACAAACAGACTATGAGCGGAACGTCGCGTGCTGCGCTTCCTTAAAGCATTTCCACCCTTCACAGTTCACGCCTACCTCCCCTCCCTCTTCGCACCACACAACAACTTTTCCCCCCTCTTTACGGTTGATGTCTTTGGTTCGTGGAAAGTGTTTTTCTTCGTTGTGGAAATATATGGCGGAAAATGTTACGGCGCAATGCTGCAGTTGGCTGCCAGCTTAGCCTCCGCATTGCCCATTAAATATGCAACTTTATATGACCAAAATAGTAAACCTCGATAACTATATAAGTAGCTGGCTTCACTCTGTGCCTGTGTGTGTCTGTGTGTGTGTGTGTGTGTGTGTGTGTGTGTGGGTATAACTATATATTATATACATATATAAATATGTATGTGTTGAAACGGAACTTGTTGTTAGGAATAAGTTTGCATATATTACCCAGAACAAGGACTACAGCAAGTGGTTAAATGTATCTAAATGATTGCATTTAACGATCTCAATAATAAACAAGTTTCTCATCTGTGGAATCTGAGGAAATCGGGTATATGGACTTATGGAAATTATATGTACAAATCTCAAGAATCTTCTTTGAAAAAATATTGTTGTTTATAAATGCCCCGCCGAGACAAGGTAATTGGCTGTAAACTCGCCCATTTCCTATGTATATGGAAATCATGAGGTGTGCATTACAAATTGTCTGGTTGATAAGCTTATCGCATGGGAAGCTCCTACTTATAATACATATATTATATATAGGGTATTTCCCACTAAGCTACTATTCCATCAAAAGTCAAATTCTATCCATCTATCTATCTATCGCTGCACCTTAGGTTAAGTTTTTAAAGTCGATGGGTTCAATAAGCGATAAGGAGGATTCCAGATACAAAAGTATCTTTAATCTTGCATAAATTTAATTATTGAATTTTATGTTTTTTTATTACCTACTAAATAGAACAATAAAGTTGGACTATTTGACTAGTCATAGGTCTTGAACTTATGTGGATGGAATAGTAAAAATTGATGTTAATTTTTCTTTTTTGAATTTAAAAAAAAATAGTCACTAGTCAAAAGCCTTCTGACTTTACACAAAATCTAAGATACATCTTTAAGACACCCGAAATTACAAACTGACTGCAGCTACGTCAAGAATCAATATAAAAAAATAATATTCAAGATATAAAAATAAATATAAATAAAATAAAATATAAATAAAAGTTGAATAGCTTCAGCTAAAAGAAATTTCAGAAGTTCATATTATGAAAAATATTATTAAAAAATATAAAATTTTTATAAAAAAAATAATATTGGAAAACTTATGACATCTTTCATGTGAAATTGTAAATTAAAAATTATTTAAGAATTTTTTAAGGTAAAAAAATACGCAATAAATAATTGTAGAATCACAGTTATAGAAAAAAAAAATATATATATTATATATATTTTATATATAAGGAATATTATATATAAAAGGAATACAATAAGAATGAAGGTTGAGTTAAAACGTGAAATTAAAAAAAAAATAATAATAAATATAAAAATAAAATATATTTTTAGGTAAAAATCCAGTTGGAAAAAATTTAGCAATCGAAGAAAACTTAAAAGAAAATTCACTCAATAAATGCAAAAAGAAAATTTTTAAAGCCGCAAAAAATTCCATCAAGGTTGAGGTCAAGGATGAAGTCCTTGTTTATTTGTTTAACATGCAATAATTATTTTGTTATCTGTATAGATATTGGGATTCAAATGTAATTCACATTTCCTGACATATTTAATTAGGATTTAATTAATCAATCATTTATTTCTCTCATTGGCAGGTAACCAGGCGAAGTTCATGGCAGAGGAAATCTTTAATGACCTGCGTACGTATATGAACATGGCAATGAATACCCTTCATAAATAACAGCTAGGATTACATCACACACACACATAGCTACAAGCACACTCAATTACTCACACACACACACACACACACACGCGCGCTCTATCCAAGAAAGCCAATCATGGAAAATGTATTCAAATAAACAGAATTATTTGCTGTGTGTTGCATAAAGCGCGATGCGTGGTGTGCGGCGGGTGCTAAAATTTATCCATGTCTAAGTATGTGTGTGTGTGTGTGTGTTTACATAGTGCGTGGCAGATGAATAATTTGCCACAATTAGTCAATCGTCGGAGGGCTTCATTAACTGGTCTACATATGCATCTGGAATTTTTAGTGGCCAGCAGAAAGCTAATTGTAGTTTTACTTCTTTGTATTATTTTTTTGTGACGGAGGAAAAGCGAGGAGGAAAAGTAAAAGGAAAATTTGTACGGTGAAAATCGGTGTTCTTTTTGCGCTAAACTTGACGTCAGTGGGCGATGGACATGTGGTCCAAGCAGTGGGTAATATTGGATCTTTATATACCGTAGCTATGGAATCAGTCCCTAGCAGCAGTCCCCCTACCCTCCCGACCGGTGCCCCACCCGACCAGTTCCCCACCCGACCGGTGCCCCACCAGACCAGTTCCCCTCCCTCCCGTGGAGGAGCACAACAATAGCTTTGATAGATGGCACACCGCAATTTAATGCCAAACATATGCATAATTCATTTATATATAGCCTACATGTATCTCATAGATACTTTCAGACCGCAAACAATCGACGTACACGCCACGTACAATGACTTATAATACCCCGTAAAGTCAGAGCGGGTGGAAGTGGGTAATTCAGACAGGAACGCGGCATTAGGCAGGAACTCGGATATTGAATTTAAGATTTCGGAATATCATTTATAAAGTTATAAAAGGTATAGATTTGTTCAAGTACTCACCCAGGATACAGGTTGCAGGATACAGGCGACATACAGGTTACACGTTACACGTTGCAGGCTACAGGTTACAGGTTGCAGGATAAAAGATATCTCCTAGTCGAGGCCTGTCCTTTAAATCGCTGCCCTATCGATTTCTGCTTACTAATAATTCTTTCGGTCGTTCCTTTCTTGCTTTGGCCTACATAGAGGATATTCTTAATGGTGGCTTCGAGGCCCAACCTCTGCCGCAGTCGGTCTCCTTGCCCGTTATGCCATCTCATATGCCACCACCGGCTGCACCAGTTGCCAGGCAGACCGTGCCAGATGCTTCAATGGAGCCACAAATTCGCATTGTCGTCGAACCCGCCAGAAAGATCGTTCGTTTCCGGTACAAATGCGAGGGACGAACGGCGGCTCCCATTTGTGGTGCGCCCACCGCGCTGGAGATGAAGACGTTCCCTACAATTGAGATTGTGAATGAGACGCGACCTGTGGTGGTGCTCGTGTCATGTGTTACCCGCGACAAGCCATACCGTCAGCATCCTCACAATCTGGTCAGCAAGGAGGAGCCGGAGAATTGCATAGCGGGCGCGTACAGGAAGCGTTTGGGGCCCGATGAGCGTCGCTTGGAGCTCAACAAAGTGGGCATTCAGTGCGTGAAGAGATCGGAGGTGCGCGAATACCTGCAGCTGCGGGAGCAGAAGCAAATCGATCCTTATAGCGGTGCGTATGACTGTTGAAAAAAAATAAAAGAACGGTCAGAGGATCAAATCTCAAATTGCTTATCCTGTATTATCCTTACCTCTTACTATCCAATTTGCAGCCGGATTCGATCACAAGGACAACATAAGCAGCATTAATCTCTACGAGCTGCGACTCTGCTATCAAGCCCTGGTGGAGGTCAAATCTGGTCCTGTGCCCAAATACCTACCCTTGAAGCCTGTTGTCTCCGAGCCAATTTACGGCAAGAGCAACGACCTGACCATCAACCGGCTGTGCAGCTACTCCGCCAAGATGACTGGCGGCTCTGAGATGATCTTGCTGTGCGAGAGGGTGAACAAGGATGACATTAAGGTCCGCTTCTCCGAAAAGAACGACGAGGGCGTCGAGGTGTGGCACGCCTATGGCGAGTTCCAGCCCTCGGATGTCTACAAGCAAACGGCCATCGCCTTCAAAGTTCCGCGATACCGAAACATCGAGCTGCAGCACAGTGTGCAGGTTGGTATCCGGCTGGACGCAGTTCATCTCCTGGCTGACTGGCTGACTAATGGCGATTTGTGTTGCAGGTGGAGATACAACTGGAGCGACCCTCGGACAAGGCCGTCAGTATCGCGCTGCCCTTCGAGTATTACCCGAATCCAGGTACGCTAACCTTTGCGCGTCTCCAGCGAAAGCTGAAACGCAAGCAGGAGCTGGACGTGTTCCAGCAGATACTTTCTCTAGATAGCGAGACGACGGCCACGAAATACTCGTGTCCGCCGTTGGACCTCAACGAGGATGACAATACGGTTTCATCGGACGAGCAACAGAGCTCCGGCACACTTAACGAATTTGAGATCGCGGTAAAGAAGATGCAGTTGCGGCATCGCATCGAGTCGGAGGCCAACGAGGCGGATGCCACGGCTACAGAGTATACGGATGGGATGGACAATGATAATGACCAGGAGCCGGACATGGAGATTGAGCTGGAGGTGCCACAGCTGATGCCTCTGCTGGCCGACGACTGTACGCAGACTTCCACGCCGATGGAGGAGATTCTGCAGCAGCCGCAGCTCCAGACGCGTCCACTCAGCAATGTGGACAAGATCAATGAGTGGATGTGGAGCAGCGAATTCGAACGAACTGATAGTCTGACCGTAGAGAACGGGGACACGCCCACGGTTTCTCACAGCACCGCCCAAACGGCATTTACTAACGTCAGTAGCCTGACCGCAAACACGACTATAACAAATCAGCTGGACGACGAGGAGAGGCTCGAGGAGGGTGACCCGAGTGCCTCACGTCGGGACACGCTGGAGAATGCGGCCGTTAAGGAGCTGCCTGTGGGCGGTGACTCACCCCCGGAGAAGGAGTTGGTGAGCGCCAGCGCTCAGGCCTCCGTAGACATTGATGAGAACTTTGATGAGACCGCGACATATACGAGCTTACAGATTGCCTTTAATCATCCCGTCGAGATGCCTCAGAACCAGAAACAGGAGCCAGTCTATCATGCCTCTAATCCCTTCAGTCAGTTGGACGAGGCCGAGTTGGTGGTACTCACCAATCCGCCGGCGCCCAAGATAAAAGTCAACGCTGCACTAACGCCTGCAACGCCACCCTCACCGCCTCTGCCACTGCCCCCGCGGAGTCCTTCGCCGGATCCGGACCAGCGACTGCCTCCGCTGCCCCCAAAGCCGCGCAATTCCCAGGACTTAAGTGTTAGCGAGAATAGTGTATCCAATTCCATATCCATCAGCCGCTCCCGCAACGGAAGCGTCAGCTCCGCACGCACCACACCCTCCCCCATAGTGATCATGCGCACTCCAGATCAGAGTCCCACCAAGCGGTTGCCAATGGGCACGCCCAGCTCATCTGGGTCCGCAACAGCATCGCCCAAGAAACGTCAGGGCTTCTTCTCGCGGCTGTTCTCCCGGCGTCGCAGCAGGGCCGACGACGGGGAAACTATCACCGGCAATGGAACTCCCAAACAAAATCTTGGATCACGTGCAACAACGCCCAGTGGCAGTCGCGAGCCCAGCGTCGCGAACTTCTCTTTGGGTGATCCAAACCGTAGCTCTGTGCGATCCCTGCAGCCACCGGGGTTAAGTCCACAGAACAATGTTGGGCGAGGAGGAAAGCCAGTTGGGCGTAGCTCCAGTAGCGTCTCGGGCAAGCGACCCGCTTACTTGGATGCAGATGTTATCCATATCCCACTCAAGGGTGGCGACAGCGAGAATAGTTTGCTGCGCCCCGAGAGCTACTCGAATGCCAGCACCCTGAGCTATGGCCGTCCACTAGATCGAAAGACTTTGAGCACGCTCCAACTGGCGGACATCCCGCTTAGCGATGGCAACATGGAGCTGGTGGCCATCGCCGATCGGCAGAGCATTAAGAATCTATGCGAAGGCGCCTACGGTGTGGTTCTCGATCCGAGCGTAGATCTCTTCGAGGCTGAGCACTTTGCTTTGTATACCAGCAAGTCGCCGGAACCGGAACGGGAAGTGGATGGCAGTGGTGGCGGCGGCGGTGGCAGCGGTGAGGCTGAGGCTAACGCTGACTTCTTGAGCGCCGATGAGATTGCTCGTCGCTTGGCCGAGGCCAATGGACTCCAGTGAGATGGGAGGCATCATTTTTATAGCTAAATGCAAATTTTTTCTAGTCGTTTTTCTTTCAGTATTAATTATGAAAATAACATGTATCTTTAGAGTACACACACACACACACACACACACATACACATATATGAGATTAACCATTACTCCTTTCAATTATCTTTGTAGATGCAAGAACTTTCAAGCGGAAAGCCGAAATTTTACAAAACATGTGTAGACCCCCAAAGCATCCATGTAAGTCAGCCTCTAGATTCGTGGTGTTGGGATCAGACATTAAAAAAAAAAAAAAAGATTATATATGTATATCCAAAACTTTCACATATATCACACAATTCTATATCATATCCTTCTATAGCAGAAGTGAAGTTCCTAGAAACATCCTTCCACCAACCAAAAAACACATCCAAGAATTTGACTCTCAATGTTCTAGGATTCTCGATATTCGTGTGTTAGCCTTTAAATAGTGGACACAAAGTCTCCTTGTGGACCAAAGGGTCAATTCACTTTGACCAAAATTGTTTTTGAAATTTATAGAATTTAGTATATTCCCCCTAGCAGAATATACCTCATCTGGTATTTCTGAGCGTTGTTGTTGCCTCGTAATATACAAAAATATAAAATGAACACAAAACTAAACATTCATATGTATAACTCAATTTGATGAATAAAGTTTTTGGTAAACGTTTCGAAGTTTAGGCTTTTCATAATTTAAATTAATGGTATTTCTAAAATATAATAAATTTATACATATACATACATATGTATATGTGTATGAAGTAATATCAGTTTAAAGTTGTGAGAAAAATCGCAGTTAGCCGTTTGTCCGCTTCAAAGCTGAGTTCTGGCTAGAAAGCCCTTTAGCTATAGAAAACTAGCTTGAAATGTTAAAATTGATTTTAAAATTAATTATATAATTTTAAAATTAAATAATCTATATAATAAAATCTCCAGCTATCAATCATAAAATCATAGGGAGGCATATTTATAAAAAGAACAGATATTTCAAATCAGACAAAAAACTTTAACTTCTAGCTGTTTTTTTCGACAGACGCTTTGAAAATATATTAACTAAATAAAAAGCTAAATAATTTGATTATCTATTTAAATAATATTTTATTTTTAATCTTCTCTAGTTAAATAAATGAGCTTGTCTGCCGAAGGGTAAAAACTCTCCCTTAATCCAGAGTCATTTTCTAGAGTTGAGTTCCGCGCAAGGAAATATGATTTTATTTGAGATCTTGACTCGTTTCGAGACTATCAAATAATTATTTCGGGGAATAGAATATAATTATAAATCGGTTATATATATAGAAATACCATTCCGCTTCGGTGCACCGAAGAATCCGCGTTCCCCATTGCCTACCCAACTTTTTCTTAGGTCAGGTCATCCCTAGAGTCGATGCCGAATGATGTTTGCTATAAATTTGATGACTCGTAAGTCCTACATGTTGTTGTTGTTGTTGTTGATGTTGTTGTTGCTGTTGTGACAATTGTTGTAACACTTGTTGTTGTTTTCCTAAGTTCTGTTTGAGTTCCCGAGTAAAGCGTAGTTTCTCTTTTGTTTTAATTGCTGCCCACATTAAATGCTTTTATTTTTTTTTCCTCGCTTTGCGCTCATTAACCTCAGTTGTAAGCAAAAGTTTTATGTAGTTGTCACGTTGGTAATGAACTTCCTTCGATACTTTGCAGCACCAAACCCACCGCCCATGGTCTGGAGTACGTTCGACAATGTGCCATCAACATCCGCCGGCTATACCAGTACAAATCCCTTTCTGACCGAAATCAAGGCTGAGTTGGAAGCCCCGCGCTGCTCGTCAACCACCAGTTCGTACTCCAATTTCCCACCTGGTTCACCTTGTTCCAGTGTCAGTACAGCGGACAACGTCTCTACCGTAAATCAGCAGCAGACGGCGGGTGTCAGTTACCAGTCGCATCTGGTCGACATGATGTATCATCAGTTGCAACTGGACAACCCACCCAACTGGGGCACCGGCACCATGTTCAATGGTGGAAGTATAATTCCCAATCCCTGTGATGACAGCAATGATCGTGTGCCCACAATCAACATCAATGACACCAACACCAACATCAACATCAACATCAACACCAACAACAATGGCAGCAGCTTCATCTTTAGTACAAACTTTCCCAGCGCGGCTTCAACTTCAACACTCCAATCAAACAACATCATGTGTTTCCCCACAGCGATCCAGAATCCGACACTGCTGCAGGAGACAGTGCCAAATGTGCCGGTGCAGCAGCCAGTGGAGGAAAATCAATCCTTCAGCGATCTCATACTGTCCAGCACACTGATGGAGTACACAGGCATCGATGGAGAGGACATAATAAGCGACTGGCGATCGACGCAAGGAAATTTCATAGGGGATGCACCTCCGGGGCAGAGTTGATGAATTGAATGACGGAATGACAAAATGACAAAATGACAAAATGACACCAATTTTATAGCCACTTGTATATACTTAGAACTTCGATAGATATATATTTATATATGTATATTAAACGTATGTTATTCGAATCTCGATTAACTGTTTAAGTAAAGTCCAAATAAATTTTATAGATTTCATTCTGAATCCGAGTTATGGAATATTTATGGGACATGTGCGGAATGATGTAAGGACTAAATATAATACTAGTTCATATTTTGGTTGGGATTAACGACAAAAATGGGGCTGTCCAATCGGAGCGGTGTTCTCGCTGCGCATGCCGGCAAAGAAACGATTGATGTCCTCCTCGGTGACAACCTTCTTGCTGGTGGCAAACGATTGTAAAAATTCCTTGAGCTTGTCCTTCATGCGATTGTATTCGGTGATCGCATCGATTTGCTGTGTGCGTCCAATGGAGGCAAGTGCACGTATGCCCTGCTCATAGCTGGAGTTGTCCTTGGCAAGCTTTAGGCCGCGTTCCTCGTACGCCTTGGCCGAATCCTCCATATCAGTCAAAAATGATACTCCTTGCTCCTTGTACAGCTGCAGGCACTTGGCGCATTGGCACAGCGACTTACGCCAGTCGCTGGCCCAGAAGGCAGGACCTGTTGAGAACACCGCTCAGATTAGACATTCATTTTGTGCGTTTAATTTAAATTACAAACATGTGTTCCCTAGATCCTAATCCTAGGAACCCTTTCAAAGTCAACGAAAGTCACAACAGACACATAACAAAATCAGTATCACATAGGTAGAACTCGTATATAGAACCTTTAGACTCTAGGATTTAAATTAAATAAAAGAAAATCATGAATATCGAATACTTTTCGGAGGGCCTGGAGAATCTCATGTATTGCGGCCGGAAGCTGACGCCCGAGCAGCGCATTCTTATTGAGAACTCGTTGATTGTGCTGATGCAGCAGAATCGCTTCTCGGGCATTTATTTCTGGGGCCGAATCACTGCTACCAAGGATGATTATTATATTGCATTTGGTTATACCAATGATTGCCTCAAGGATCGCAAGTTTTTCTATAGTCTGGATCAGTATCAGTGGCAGATGTTGCCCTTCGTGCAGAGTCCGATAATCTTTCAGGCTACTATTTTGGCACGCGAACCATTCACTGGTGATCCCAGTCTCCTGTCCTATGTTAAGTTGGTAGGTACCCTGGATAACACTTTTTGAATAATTACTTAAATTATGATCTCAAAGGACCCCACTTTTCAAATTGTGGCCAATCAAGTCGTTGGCATCACTCGCCCGGAGGTTGTCAAGCTTAAGGAGGAGGAACGTTTGGCTGCCATTGTGTTCATTATAAACGAGGAGACTGCTATTTGCCCCCGTGGCGCTCTGTACAAGCTAGTGGATGGACGTGTTGTTCCCAACGAAATGTTCCGTGGACTCAATGATCTGCAAATTGATAACCCATCCTACTATCAATTGTATCGCTTGCCGCGCAACGATCTAAAGGCCAATTTATCGAAGCGCTGCGACTACAATTATGCCATTGACTTTCTGGACACCATAGATAGCGTCATACCATCGAATCAGGCATTCAGTTTGAATATGCAACGCAATGAGCGTCTTGTAGTCATCAAGTCCTGCATTTGGATTGGAATGACCTTTTTTCACAAGCTAAACTCCCGTAAGCACGGATTCCTCTACCTCGGCGATGGACGCAAGAATTTTGATCTTCTCTTCATGTATTGATATAAATTAGAGTTTTATTAAAGGCGTTGACTTACCCTTGTGCTTTAAATCAGTTGTGGGACGATGACACTCATCCTCCGTCAATTTAGGGCGCTTTGTAGCCGGTTCGGCCCTGGATGTTTCCGGTTCAGTTACGTTTACCTCCTTTGTGGCTGCTTGATCCTCTTTTTGGGCTTCATTCTTAGATTGATCGGATTCGTTTGGTGGCTGCAATGCCAAGCCGGTGTAGTCACGCAAGAAGTCGTGACGTTCCATGCAAGTGTCACAAATCATCTCACTGCAAGCATCCACCCACTGCTCGGAAATGGGCGGCACTTTCATGTGCGGCAAATGGAACCAATCCTCACAGACGGCACACTGCAGCATCACCTCTTCGGTAGTACGCTCTGGGTCGGGGTAGGGACGTTTGCAGTTGCAGTAAAGACCTTGGAAATTCTGATTGTACAGATTGTCAGTGTTAGGTGGCTGAACTGCATTGAGCTGAGGATTTAAGGCACAGCGTTTGTTGTTGCCCAGCCTCAGTGTTGGGCAATCGCAACAAAAATTGCGTTTGGTGTAAAGCTCTATAAGTTCGTGGTTCTCATGACACTTATAGGAACAAGCTAGACAGACTCCAGCGCACTTTGTTTTATCTTTTCGAGCCTCTGGGCAGCACGTAAGGCACGAGTAAAGCGCTTGTCGCGGTATTGCACCTTTCGAATAAGTGCAAGCTTTTTCATCCGATGCACCTAGAACAGCTGCATATTCATCTTCCATTTCTTTTTCCTCTTCGAGCACATCGAGCATAGTTATTGTAGATTGCTCCAGTGAATTAACATCTTCAACTTCACTTACAGTCGATACATTACGTGAATCATCCATTATTTTTCACTTTTATTAATTCTATTAAAGAACACTTTGACGCTGCTTTGGCGCAAAAAAAAAACTGCAAGCTAGAGATGGTATTTCGCATTAATCGATTAGCGGAACAAGTTCGTGCCTATGGTTTCGCTCATATCGATATACCAGTTTCTTTATCGATATTCAATTTCAGTGCTCGGTAATATAACAATTGGTGGTTTCCAACACTTGGACATAGATATTTCGTGCGTGCAAATAATTTTTATAAACAACTAATAATTTTTAGTTAACATATTTTTTAAACTTTAAAATGAATGCGCCACCAACATTTGAATCGTTTTTGCTTTACGAGGGAGAGAAAAAGTAAGTTGCTGCGTGCCTCTAACTATTTCAAACGCACACTACATCTCTTATATTTTTATTAATGGCGGCAAAAACAGAATCATCAAAGAGTTGGACACAAAGGTGACAAATGCGGCGATATTTACGATAAATAAAGAAGATCACACTCTGGGCAACATGATCCGCAAGTAAGTGCACTGTTATATTGTTTTTAAATATATATTTAAAACTTTTCTCTAACAGTCAGCTGCTGAAGGACCCAAATGTATTGTTCGCCGGCTACAAGGTGCCGCATCCGCTGGAGCACAAGTTCGTTATTAGAATACAGACAACTGCCGACTACTCACCGCAGGAAGCATTTATGAATGCCATTACAGATCTCCTCGCCGAGCTCTCGCTATTTGAGGAAAGATTTAAAGTGAGTTATTTAAAGTGTAATAAATTGAATCTTGAACTAATTGTTATTTGTTTGCAGGATGCTATTAAGGAAAAGAAGGAGGGTGGAGATTAATTTTTCAACTCATATATTTCCACAAGTAATTTTTACGAAACAATATATAAAGATTTTCACAATTTGTATAAATAAATAAACAATTTAAAATAGCCATAAAAACACAAGGTAAAATGTGAAGATGAACTGCGGTTTTGGCTACAACCGCACAGCTGCAAATCTGAGGTAAAAATTGTTTTATCTAATGGATTGATTGGCTTTACGATTAAAAATAAGTGACATCTAAACAACCAACAAAATGTCTTAGATTTAATAGGTCTCATCTTCAGCGCATTCGCTCGTATCGTGGCCAAAAACTGGAAATACAAAGAATTTTTATAAAAATTAATAATCATCGGAATTAATTGGAGTTTCAAATACCTTCACAGGTGTCGCAGTATTTGCGAGGTTGCGGTAGCTTCTTTTCCTTCTTCTCATTGTTGTTGGCCTCGGCGGCTGGTGGTGGTGAGTATTCCCGATCCTCGCTAGCTTGTAATGGACAATCCTCCGTCTCGTGCTTATCAAACTCATCGCAAATATCGCAAAACAGTCGTGGCGCAGGCTTCCGCTTATTTAACATATCAAACGCGTTTGGCCTGGAATTGGAGGATTCTGGATTAGAAGAGTTCCCTTTAACTGGACTGTATATGTGTATTCACTTGGTGAAATCAATAGGCAGCGTTTCCAGGGTCTGCACCTTAGCCTTCAAAGCATCATTTTTCTGCTGCATATCGGCGATTATGGAGTTAAGGAAGTTAATCTTTTCGAGATTTGTTTCTGAGTCGGGAGTCTAAGGAGAACATAAAAAATATTAGAAATTTTCTTCAATTTGGAACACTTAAAATTTACCTCTTCACTGCCATCTGTTTTGTTGCCGGATTTGGAGCCATTGTGTGCGCGCAGTTGCATTATCTCGCGAGCCTCTTCCAACTCCAACGCATGCAGTTTTTCGGACAATTGCTGGCACATTAGTTCCACCTTTTGCTGTGATTCCCGGGACTGTTTTAGTAGTGCTTCCAGCTCCATGATGCGTTGCTCAAGTTCCTTCATTCGTGCAGACTTCGCGCAGGAATCGTTATCCATCTCATCGATGACGTTTTTATACTCCGCCAGCTGGGCATCAAACTCGTTGCCCTTCTCCAAGAGTTGTTGCTTCTGCTTCAACGATTCCTGTAGCTCGGCCATCTCAGCTCGGAGTGAACGCAGTTCCTCCTCGGATTGGGCGATGGTTTCATGTAAATTATTCTCACTCTTTTGAACCTTTTGTAGTTGCTCCTGAAGATTCTTGTTATTGTTTAGCTGCGATTCCAAGAGCTCTTGCTTGCTTTGGAGCTGCTCCTCCGCTTCGGTGATCCTCGCCTGCTTTTCTTTCACTGCGTCCTGTAGCTCACCATTGGCCTGTTGCAGCTGCCGCAGCTGTTCGGCTGCTTCCACAGCGGTGCCTTGCAGCGTCTCTTCAGATTGCTGCACTTGTTGCAGTTTCTCGGTCAGCTCCTTGTTAGTCACCTGCACCGAGTCCAGTTGACTGTGTGTTTCCTGTAGTTCCTGTTTCATGCCCTGCAATTTCTCGATCAGTCTCTCTGAGTTCATATCCGCCTCCATTTCAAAGAGCTCGAATATGTGTGCCGTTTCGCTCTTCTCAGCCTGGAGAATTTCCAGCACAGTGGACATCTCCGCATTGGTAGCGGATATGTTTGCATTGGCCACTTGGATGGCTTCCACCAGTGTCTTTAGGTCGGCAATCTTCTGTGCATCCTCGCGTGCCAGCTCCGCCTTGTGAAGCAACTCTGTGTTCGTGATCTCCAATCGCTCCTCCAGCTCCCTAATGGCAAGCTCACTTCCACTGGTCTGCTCCTTTTGCTCGCCTTGCACCTTTGCAAGCTGCTCCTGCAATTGCTTCACTTGCTCCTGAAGCTTGGCCTCCCGCTTATCTGCTTCTGCCTTAAGCTTCTCCCGCGCTGCTGCTTCATTGACTTGGGCATCACTCATATTCGTCTGGCTTGCCTGCAGCTGTTGACGAACCTCCTGCAGATCTCGCTCCAGTTGCAGGCGCTCCGTGCTGCTAGCATCCTTATGGCTGCTCATCTCCTTTTGCGAGTTAGCCAACTGCTCCGTTAGTTGGTTCAACTTGAGATTTAGTTCTGTGCTTTCAGCTCGTAAGCTGGTTACCTCCTGCTGTAGCTTCTCTTGCTGCTCTTCCAGTTGCACGCATTTGGCTGTGGAGGATTCCAGCTTCCGAGTGGCGTCGCTGAGCTCCAGCGCCTGCTTAGCCACTTGTTCCTGCTCTGACTTGAGTTTTCCGTTCAACTGATTGCCCTGCTCAGTGCTGCCGGCAAGCTCCTTGGTCAGCAGCTCCACCTGAGCACACAACGCGTCCAGACGCTGTTGACTGGCCTGCACCTGGCGCTCAAGTGCTGCGCGTTCCTCGTTGCTCTTCGTGGCAAGGTGCTCGTTTGCTTGCTGCTGTTCCACCAGCTGTTGCGAGAGTTTCAAGACCTCCGCATTGGAGTCTGTGGAACTACTGTGCAGACTGGCCAACTGCTGCTGAAGGGTCTCGTTCTGCTGGACAAGTGCCTGACAACGTGACTCCAACTGCTCCTGTTGCCTGCTCGCGTCTCCTAGTGCCAATTCCCGCTGAATGGCCAACTGCTCCTGCTGCGTGAGTTGCGTTTGCTTAAGCTCCGACTCTGAGTGCCATTTCTCCAGATTCTGTTGAGCTTCTTTGAGCTCCCGCTCCAGTCTTGCGTTCGTCTGCTGCAGCAGCTCATTGTCACTGGCCAGTTCCAGGTGCTCCCCGTTGGCTTTGCTCTCCAATGCCGCATAACTTTGCTGCTTGGCCAGCAGCTCCTCGCTCAGCTGCTTTACTGTGCCCTGCAACTGGGTGGCACCTGACCAAGACGTCTGCAGCTCCGTCTGCAATGACTCGTGGTTTTGTTGCAGTGCCTCGCACTTGGCTTGCAGTGCCTCAAATTGTCGACGCACATCGCCGAGTTCCAGCTCCCGTTGGTCGCACTTTTCAGTGGTCGCTTTTAGCTGCGTTTCCACTTTTGTGGCCTGTGCCTTGGCAGTCTCCAGCTCATCGGCTTGAAGCTCTAGCGCCTCCTGCTTGCTCTGCGCCAGCTGCTTGCTCGTCTCCAGCTCGGCTAGATGTACACTCAGCGACTTTTGGGTCTCACTTTCCTTTGCCTGCAGCTGCGAGAGTTCCGCCTGCAACTTGGTGAGTTGCTGGGCACCCGCCTCGCCGCTCAATGTTGCCTGTTGCTGCAGCTGCCCAAGTTCAGTTTCCTTTGCCTTGAGAGCGGCCTCCGTCTCCACAGTCTTGGCGTTCGCTTGAGCCAACTGCTCCGCCTGTTCGGCACGTTCTTTCAATTGGCTCTGTTGCAGCTGCTCCTGGGCGACCATAAGCTCTTCATGGGCTTTTGATATCTGTGTGAGTTGTTGTTTCACTGTTTCCAGTTCATTGGCCAACTCACTGAGCTCCTTCTGCTTGACGTCAGTCTCCGCCCTGCTGACCTGCAGCTGTTCCTGTGTCGTTTGCTGCAGCTGCTCCAACTCCTTCTGCTTGTTGAGTAACTTCTCCTCCAGAACAGCCTTGTCTTCGCTGAGCTTCACATTTTCGGCCTCCTTTTGCTGAAGCTTTGTATTGTTATCGCCGCTGGCCAAGCGCTGCTCCTGTTCCTTCAACTCCATGCTGCTCAAGTTCTTTAACAGTTCACTCTTTTCCTGGGTGATCAGTTCAGTGCATGACTTCAGTTGCTTGTGCTCCGCCTGCAACTGCTCGAAGAGGGTTTTGCTTTCTATGTTGTGCTTTTGTTGCGACTTCAGCATCTCGTCCAGCGCTGAGCTGTCCGCCTTTTGTACATTCAACTGGGTTGTCACCTCGTCCAGCTGCTGGCTGAGTTCCTTGATCTGTTCGTCTCGCATGCGAATCTCCGTTTGCAGAATATCGCACTCATCCGTGACATTGGCGCGCTCGCTTTCCAGGGTATCAGAGGTGGATTTCAGCTTACGCAGATCCTCGGTTACTTGTTTCAGTTGCTCCTCTTTGAGTGCCAGCTGCTGTCCGAAGTCCGCCTTTGCCTGCTGCGCCTGCTTGTCGTTCTCCTCTTTGAGCAGCGCCAATTCCCGTCGCAGATTCTCAATGCCGCACTGCGACAGCGAAAACTTCTCCAAGCTCTCATCCTTGGCCACCAACTCGGTCTGGAGTGTCCCGATTTGAGTTTGCAGGAATTTGACATTCTCTCGCAAGCGTTCCTCCTCCTCCAGAGATTCTCCCAGGCGAGCCTCACTCAGCTGTTCCTGGGCATTCAACTTCTCCTGCAGCTCAGTTATCTGCGTTTGGGCGTTGACTAAGGCTTCATTATCTTCGGCGGGCTGTGTGCTCTGCAAACTGGGCGTGGCTGTGGAGGGAAAGGGGCTAATTGTAGTTGGGGAAATGGAAAAGCTTCTGAGCGTTAGTTACCAGAAACAAGATTCGTGATTTTCTTCTCCAGATCATGTATCTTCTCCTTGTAGACCTGAGATTGAGCCTGTTTCAAAAATACATCGAATTAACAGTTTTCAATGTGGTTTTAGATACTCTTGAGACGTGCATTGACCTTGGGGTGACCTTCGTAAACTATTTAACTATAAAATTAATTGTTTACTTTTGTTTCTTAGATGAAAACTCATAAAGAACTATGCATTTTGACTTTTATTTTTTTACTTCTATTTTTTTTTTCTTTTTTCTTGGGATTCGACTTTTAATTTTCAGAATTAATTAATAACAAATTAATATACAACTACGACTTTCTTTTAATCTCTCAGTTTGCCTTTATTTCAAAAATTAAATTGGGCATTACTTCTAAAACTTTTTTTCTGGGATTAAAAATGTACTAAATGTACTAAAATTTGTATATTTTTAAAATAAATAATGTTTTTAATGAAGATTTATTTAGTTAATTTATTAAATATATTATTTTTGAGCTATTATTTATTTTTCAATTTAATAAATTATTCATCTTTGTTGTTTTTATCTAACGTCACTCTAAAGACTTTTTGTTCTAAGAAAATTAAATAAAATTTTTGTGCTAAGACGAAGCCTAAAATAATAATCCAAATGCTACAGATTTAGCAGATTTTTAAAAATTTTAAATTTAGTTTTCAATTTTTTTTTTATTATATATAATTAATTTTTTAAAATTAAAAAAAATATTTTTATTGATTTTATATCATGTTAAATTAAACAAACTATGAAAATGAAAATATTCTAAAATTTTGAATCTTTAATAAGAATTTTTACTGGGAAATCTGTTGAAGACGATTTAAATAATTTTTTTGGGTATATTTGACAATTTATTTAAATTTTATTTTGTTTTTAAAAACTTTTTAAGAAATGGCGCCATATGATTTATTTAATAAATCGTTAAGTGATTTATTAATAACGCCAAAAAAAAAAACTCCATTAATGCCTCTTTATTAACTTAAAAAATTCTATCCTAGCTTTATTTGAGCTCAAGTTTAAGATCGATAAATAAAAACAGCCCCTTAAAATTAAAAAAAAACGGACTTTGTTTAAATACCTCAATTTCAAACGATTTAAATTATTTAAATAAATTAAATCTTGACACAAAAAAAAATACAAAAAGTTCTCTCTTCGGTTTTATTTAATAAGGAAGATTTTATAATCAAACAGTTTACAAAGGACTTCGAATTTGAATCCCCCGTCAATGCACATCCAAGATTCTCGGATTCTACGCTTACATTTAGTTCATCTCCGCAGAATTGAGCCTCGTCTATGGAGAACTGCAATTCTTCAGATTTTTTGCGCTCTTCGCCCAGTTGCGACTCCAACTGCACGATTCGTGCCTTGAGCTGTGTGGCAGCGCGAGGTGCGGCAGGGGAAAGGAGGAAAAGAGACGCAGATTAGAAAATAAAATCCAAATTAAATGCAAAAATAAAACAACATTTAAAAAAAAATCAATATTTGTAATAATATTTTTAAGTATTTTTAATATTCATTTTATTTTAGATTTGTATATCTCTTTAATATCGTAATTTGTGTTTATATCGTAAATGTTTTATCGTAGTTCATACAACTAGACCAACAGCAAGAAAATTCGCCTTCATAAGGATAATATTATACAGGATTTTCCAAATTCCATATTAAGTATATATTATATATATATTCATATTCATGTTCACACTCGGAATATCCAAAATTCTTCATCCATGTCAAAAATGAAACCATTTTTTTTTTTTTTTCATTATATTCCAACTTCTTCAATTAGTATCCTTTTTACTTATATCTTTTTTGTGTTTTTTTTTTCTTCTTTCTTTTTTTTTTTTTTTTTTTTTTGTGGCTCATGTTCGTTGTGAAGATATTTGAAGTAGTAAATATTTTATTTGGTTTTGCAGCTTAAAACGCTGTGCAGACTCCGAAATCTCTTCTTTCTCTTGAAGATTCTGTTAACAAGTGTTTGTGCCCCGACTCGACATCCTTTTGGCATTCACTTGATGCGCAACGGCGTCAGGACACTGTGCAGTATGCAATGCCTCTCATGCTTGCCGGACCATCCACGGAACTCGCGTCGCAGATCGGACAGACGGATGCTATGACGGGCTATCAGGCGCCTCCAGCGTTCGGCCTCGAGCAGCAGTTGCTATAAGGAATGAACGGGTATTTACAGTGGTGCATAAAAGTTGCTGCTCAGCTTGAGAAATTTTTGTTTTTTTTTTTTTTTTTTGGTTTTTAAATATTTTTGGTTTTGCGTTAAAAAGAGTCACAGGGGATTAAAACTGTGGTTTGGTTGGTTGGTTGGTTGTTTGGACTGTGAAGGTTGCCAATTAAAAGAACACAACTGAAAGTGCGCACATTTAAAAAGAAAGGAATCGTGAGGAGAAATAGAGAGTGAGAGAGAGAGAGAGAGAGAGGGGGTAATATCTGTATACATTTTAAGCTTGGAACAAAACGCACAATTTGTATAGTTTTATTAAAAATAACAAAATCAAAAAAAAAAAAGAATAGAAAATAAACAAAAAACATAAAGCAATACAAAACAAAAGTCGGACTCGTTGTCTGCCGCCCTAGCGCTATTTAAGCTGTCAAATGTACTAAAATTTAGATCAGATTTAGATCAAGTAAAAAGCTTGGTAAACTGTGTCTGTTTGTATTCCAGATGATGATGCTCGAAAATAATAAATAAAAAGTGCGTTCAAACGATGTCAGGTTTATGCCATGAAATCCCACCATTAATCATATGAGAGTTATGAATGTAGATACATTTTGGGATTAAAGATAATACTTTGGTTATAAAGATACATGCTAATCAAATGAGATACATTTATACATCTGTCGAATGTAAAAATACCTGCAGTAGGCGCAGTTTTGAGTGATGGAATTCTATAGCCTCATATATGATACGTCATTCGGTATATTGACATATCTTATTTTGGCAACTTAAAAAAAAAATAGAGTTAAAAAATAATCTCCAAAATATGTGCTAAATTATTAACACCTTTTCAGTGGTTAATTTAATTTACAAACTTTGCTTGCGTTTTTAGAACTTAATGAAAGGTTTTTCTGGCTTGTTAGCGTCTTGCTTGGACGATGAACCCCCATGAACCTTGACCGAGTTAGGAAATTAAAAAAGAAAAATCATTTTTCTTATGCCTAGTTAAACTTGGGAAAAATTTGTACCGTTAGCATTTCAGTTTTCAGCCAATTCCGAGAATTTGACACTCTGGAGACATGAAAGAGTCGCGAAAAATAAAAAAGTGCGCAAATTGAGTGTGTAAAATTAAAAAAACAACAACAACAAGACAATGGAAGGCAACAAAAGAAAATATAAAAAAAATCAAAAATTAAGAAAATACTGAAAGAAATGTTAGCACACACACATACACACACAAAAAGAAAAACCAACCAAGTGATAACAAAAAAAAGAAGAGAAAAGAAAGAGGAAATGCCTGCAAAAAAAGATGACTGTGGATCTGTGTGTGTGTGTGTGTGTATATGTGAGTGTGTGTGGGGTGCGGGTGCGGATGTGTGTGTGTGTTTGTGTTTTGCAACAACAGCTTTAGTTTCTTGATTTTCAAGCATTGAATCAAAACCCAAACACAGCCGCCGAATCAAAGCCGCACTTTGGGGCTTTTAGCTAACGGGAAATAATTTCTTTTTATCGCAAAACCAAACTTTCTTTGGTTTATCGGAGCGCGTTTGTTGTTTTTGTAGCGGCAGCAGCTGCTGATGTTGTTGTTGTTGTTGTTGCTGCTCTTGCTGTTGTTGTTGCAGCTGCAGTTGATATTGTTGTCGCGGTTGTCTTGCTGTCGCTTCGGCCATAGACGCCAATATTCCTGCCTTGGCTGCCGCGGTTGTTGTCTTGGATATGCGGCTGCTGCTGTGGCTCGTAGGCCGCAGCCAGTAGGGACGCCTACGGTCCGCATAGGGCAGCGGCATGTACATTGTGTCGGTGAAGATAATTACCTCATTGATGTTCTTCTGGAACTGCAGTGCCTGAGTCTGGGCGTCCTCGCGGTCAAGATCCCTTTCCACCATCAGTTGCTCCACATGTTGTTGCTTCTCGCGCAGCAGATCCTACAAAGACAAAGGGGTGTGTGTGTGTGTGTTCGTGTTTGTGTTCGTGTGTGTGTGTGTGTGTGTTGGGTGTGTATGTGTTTGGTGTAGGTGTGTGTTTGTGTCGCACAACAAGCGCATGAGTTATAACAATTTCAATGTCCAATATAAAAATTACACATATAAAGAAAGGCTTGCATGTGGGTGTGTCTCTGGACACGTGTGTTGGTGTGTGGATGGTGTTTCGGTGTATTGGTGTATTGGTGTATTGGTGTCTATGTACAGTGTGCATGTGGATTGGCAGCCCATAAAAAAGAACATAGCCAGGACATAAAATTCGGTGCGCATGCGTAAAAAATATCAAGGAACATTGAGAACAACAAAAACAAAAACAATAACAAAATAAACACAAAGCGTGCGGTAAAAAATAGAGGGAAATTTCGATTTAAACATTTTTATTATGCAAAAGGACTAAATGCCAAAAATAAGTAGTTCAAGAAGAGATAATATATAGATAAATATATATTAATTAAGATAATCTGCAAGTTATACACACACATACATATATATATATATATATATATATATATATATATATACATTTGATAAATAAGTTTGTACATAAGTTGTTGCGGGAGGTGTGGAGGGGGCTAATTAGTTGGTGTTAGGGGTGTGGCAAGTGTTTTGTTTATTTTGTTCTTTCGATTGGGATTAAGATTAAGAAGTTAGTGGCACGCTTAGGAGCTATGATTAGTGATTGAATTAGTCAAAATACACACACAAACACACGCTTATAGAAGCTTAAGCGACTTTAACAGTAGCATGGCGGGTACAGTAGGCGTGCATGTTAGCTAACAGCGCGCTTACAGTTGCCAGTTTTTTTTATGGCTTTTTTTCTTTACCTGCATGGAAAATTGAGTTTTTGGCGTCGCTACAATTGGCCTTAGGGGCGTGATCGACTTGCGCTGCTGGGGGGAGGGCGGGAGGATTAGAATTAACGCGTTAGTCTATGAACAGAGCACGATGTGTGTTAATAGTTAACAGTTAAGAGTTAACAGCAAATGGTTAACAGTTAAGAGTCAACAGTTAATAGTTAATAGTTAATAGTTAACAGTTAACAGTTAACAGTTATAAATTAACAATTAACGCTCAACGATCGACAAAGTAATTCATTTATAGATCAATTGAAATCAATAAAAGTAAAAGTAAAAATAAAAATAAAAATTAAATAAACTGTAACTGAACGGAAACTCTTGTTACAGGCAACTAGATAGGTAACTAGAGTGTATGATGTTGCACACGCACACACACATACACACACAGCCACACTCTGCTGCTAGCTGCTAGCTGCCACCTGTGGCAGAGCTCGGCTTATACCTGAGCGTTCATGCGCATGCGCGATGTGTTTGTTGTCGCAATGCTGTTCATGGTGCCGATGGAGGTGAGCGACTCCCGGGAACCGGCGCGCGACAGGCGCGTCTTCTTTGAGGATGGCGAGAGCGAAACCTTGGCAATGGGCACAAAGACACCAAACTTCGGTTTACACTCAAAGTATCTACAAGATTCAGATAAAATGTGTTTTTTTTTTTAGAATCGATGCGATGTCTGGGGATTTGTGGCAGCTGCCCACCTGACGCCATCGACGGCACCGTCGTTCTTGCCGCTGCCCTCGTCCAGTTCGACGCCGCACCAGTTGCCAGGTGCAAACTGTGTCTCGCCCAAATAGCGAAGGATGCCCGGTCGACTGCCAAAGCCGGAGGATACAATCACACGATCGCCGACTGTTAGACCATTTTCTGCAAGCAACATTCAAGGATTAAAGACAGTTGCTGCTCCATTCCCTTCTCATCCTTCATCCTTCTACTTACTGCCTGTGCTGGGACTGCGTAACATGGCGCTGCGCATTGTGCCAGTGGGAGACACTGTGCCGGAGCGTTCGGGCGAGAATTTGCCAGTGGGCGATGTGGGTGTGGCGGCCCCCGACATTGGGAACAATGTGAGGCGTGTGAGGCGCGAGAAGATGCCGCGCTTGGGCTCGCACTGGAAGTAACGTTTACCCGAGACACAACCATCATTTTTGCCTGAAATATTACAATTGAAGGTCAGCAGTTATTATTAACTTAACTGTCATATGTCACTTACCATTTGGCTCATCGAGCACAACGCCCGCCCAGTCGCCGGGCGCAAAGTGTGTCTCGCCTATGTACGCTATCTGGCCAGAACGCAGTCCGCCCACCCACACGCGCTGACCAATTATAAACTGCTCAGTGTTGGCTGTCAGCACGGTGCTGTTGTGATCTAAAAGGGGGTGGTGGAAGAGAGAGAGAGAGAGGGAAAATGATCAGTACAGTACAAATAAAGTACATTTTATATAAAAAATCATTAATCTTAAAAAAACGTTTGGCTGCGTTTCGTAAATCATAATTCAAAATGTTTGCAGTCATGAACTCAGACACGACTCTCTAAATAAACAGATACTATATTCTACATTCTATATACTGCATATAGACTTATATGCTATGTGCTAAAATGATGTCATATGCAAATTGTGTGTTCCACTGCAATTTGCATATGTCGCTCGCAGTCAATGGAAACCATTTGAAGCTGTCATGGAAGAATGACTATAAACATGATTCGATCCCCCACAAAGTCGATGCAAGCAACGGATATTGATAATTAATAATATCATAAATATATATACATATATTCGATTTATAGATGATCTAAGGAGTTTGTTCTAAAAGTTCTCATTCCCATGATTCCCATGACTTCATTGGGACAACGCCCAGAAAATGATTTGTGTTTGCTGCCAGGGGGCAGGGGGGAAATTCATTGAGTGGAAAATTACAAGAAAATAAATTCATAAATTGCACTCAACTCATGATGTCACAGTTCTTGTTAGTAAATTGTTTCCCCATACGGATACATTTTGCAGCCACTGTCGCTGCAGCCGCAGCCGCAGCCGCGTCGCCTACATTTAATATGATAATTTTGTCAAATTTTTCATTTGGTTTTCAAATTTCCACTGCTGTGTTACGCCAGACGATGCTCAGGGAGTCGCCTGCCCGAAGGTGTTAAAATTTTAATGCCACAAATACCACTACATTGTGTAAAGAGGCACACACACACATATATACAAACGCCTAATGCATATGCATGAGCTAATTATATGTAAACTCATGTGGGTTTTTGCTTGGCAAACATCAAATGCGCTACTAATTATCTTCTAAGAATGTTAAATATTACATATTGCTTATCACATATTTATCATCTGATTTCTTAAATAAAAAAAAATAAATAAAAAAATTAGATTTGTAAAGTTTCAATACGAACAGAAATGTCATGTTGTGAAATGCCCATAAGGCAGGAAAATACTCAGCGGAAAAATTCTAAGATTTTACTATGAATAATATATATTAATTTTAATTTATATAAAACTTTATAATAATTCATTTAGAGAACTAAAATATCAATTATTTTATTTTTAATTTTAGTTAATTTCTTCAACTAAAACTTAGCTCTAAAAATACTGCCCAATTTGTCATTTTAACAGACATTTCAATTAACCTTTCAATGCGTCAGTCCCAAAGCCGCAAATCCAGGTAAATCCCGCCAAAAGCTAAGCCCGATACTAAGTATATATAATTTGTTCAATTTACTGTTTTTTGTGTTCCTTAAACTTGAGTAATTACTGTTTCCATAGACTACTTAGTGATCTTTGTATTTCTGATTACGTATTGCACACACTGAGAGGTTGTGAACTTGGCTAAATATTGTACTGTGTTAAGTACTATTCATATCTTTGTGTATTTAATATTTTCTTATATTTATTGCAACTTTTGCCATACACAGTATGGAGTTAATGACGCATTTGCCACTGTGCCAATAGATTAGCTCGACACCCACAACACACACAATACACACACAGCTTATTATATCTCATAATTGCGTGAAAAGACTCATTAGGCTTTGTTAATTTGACAATATTTAAGGCTGCTGTGAGTATTACGAGCAATCGGAGGTAAAAAACAAAAAAAACAAGAAAAAAATAAACACAAATCTACATATGATGACTTTTACCAAGTGGTGAATAGGGGCATCGAGCGGGGGAGCCATAAATCGTGGTAACTTCCAATGCCCGTTTAAGGTGTGAGCAACTGACATAGTTTCATAGTAAAGACATAAACCCACCTGCGCAAATAGCTAACTGACAGGTTGTATTATGTGTATGTGTGTGTGTGTGTGTGTGCTTAGTGAACATATTCTATGCGATGTAGATATAGATAGCAGTTCGTGAGCTGCGCATTTGCTTACCTGAGCTACGACGCCGACCTGTGGCCTCAAGATAATAATCGTCTTAAAGGTGAACGAAAATCAAACGAAAACAAACGAAACAACAAATAACAAATACAGTTACAGTTACAGTTACATTTGGAGTCAGCATTGGTTAAGGGGTGCGGGGGGGTTGGGGATGCTGCGGCCACAGCTCCATCAAAAACTTACACGATGTGCGACGTCCATTGTCGGACAGCGTCGGCGTTCGAGACTTGAACGATCCGCGGCCAGAGGAGAAGCGTTCCCAATCGGATGTGGGTGAGAGCGAGGAGCGCGTAAAGCGCTTTACAGTCTCTTGATAGAGATCTTGGTACGACACGTTTGAGCAGGCATGAACATGTTTGGACACGTTTCGTTTCGTTTCGTATATTAACGATTAGATTGCATGCAATTTACATAAATTGAATAAAAGTTGAAATTCATTTGCTTTTTACTTTGGAGAACTCTGCTTAATTAATAATTATTCTCTCACTCCCTCTGTTATTTGCGTGGGTGTTAACAGCGGCCAAGCGTCATGTGTCTTGGCTTTAGCATGGACAGACACCCAGAGCCCAGCTAGCTATGGGCTCCCGTTTACGTTTACGTTTAGTTTGTTATTTGTTAATATTGTTGTAATTAGCGAATTTGTGTTAATCACATACAATGAATAGCTTCCTCTTCTTCTTCTTCTTTTGTGAGTTTCACGATTGTGAAATTATTACTATTATTATTATTATTATTATTACTATTATTATAATTGTTGTTATTATTAATTTTGTGTGAAAGTTGGCCGGCTCTTTGTCTGTGCGATTTCTTTTGTGTTGTTTTGATTGGTTTTAAGCCGCAAGCAATTGGTAAAAAGCCGTTAGAAGAAGGAACAGTCTATAGATGATAAAAAGCCGAAGCTAATGAAAAGAACAGATACAAAAAATGGGGAGGTAGGGCGGAAAGGCGGAAGCTCTGACTGGAAAGGTTCATCTCTCAGAACTTGAGCTAAGACTTTGGAAGGGCACAAAAAAAGTGAATGTGCATGAAAAACTTGGCCAGAAGCTAGACTAGAATTTTGGCTAACAGTTTTCCATAAGAATAACAGTTACTATTTTATTTGACTTTTAATTGACTTTCAAACTCTGCACGCGGTAAGAGTCTCTGATATGTTGATTTATTCCCATTGATTTGTGGCCTCAAATGAATTCCGATTTCTATCTAATCTCAGCTATGATTTTCTTAGTCTTTACTATAATTTACAGCATTGTCTTAACTGTTCTGTATGCCATTATACAGCTCATATATCAAAGTTGCCTGATGGGTAATTAAAAAGATAAAAAGTACTAACAGAAACGTTTAAACTAATTACAAAAGCCGCTGGAGTTAATTGCAATTCAGTTACCCAGAGACTTGGCCAGATAATGGCTATAGCCAGATCGCTGCTTCCAGCCAAAAGAAACCATAACTGAAGATAGCGAGCCTAGAGACGATCCCAGGCACTGGCTTTAAGTCAGGCAAGACAAAAGTAAACAGCTTTCAGCTGGAAACTTTCAAAATCAATTGAGATACGGAAAAACAAAAAAAAAAAAAAAGTGAAATAAAGAAAACATAAATCAATTAAACTATCGACTGTTTGGTAGTTTGGTAACGATTTTGTTTTTGCATCTGTGAGATAAACAAAAGGAGCTCAAAATGCAGACACGAAAGTAAATTTGCAATTTTTCAATTGCACGATTTTTGTACCCACTCCAAGCCCACCCCCCCTCTCAGACGATCGCTTAATTTGTGGCATTACGTATACGCCATGTGCTTAATTGTGTTTTCTGTCTGTTTTCTATACAAATGATAGTCGCCACTTGCCACTTGCCACTTGCCACTCGCCACTGTTTTGGTCTCAGTTGTTGTTGTTATTAGGAAAAATGTATCTTAAAGATGCGCGCGCGATGCCCACGCAGTCTGCGGCCGGCGCCGACGATGCGTCTGAGATGGCTAATCAAGTTGGCCAAACGGTAGCCGATCCATGACTTGGCCAAAACGAACAACAAAAACTTCAAGGTTCAATTGTTACATCTCAAGTGGTGCCCCGTCTCAGCGTCGCACCTCCAGCTGCCTGTCTGAATGTCTGTCTTTCTGGTTGAGTGCCTGTCGTTGTGTGTGGTGTGTGTGGCGTGTGTGTGTGTGTTGGGCAGTCAAGACAATTTGTTATTATTTGCTATTATATTTCGTGACTTGGGCAATTTTTTAATTATAACAACAGGCGATGTATCTGGCAAATGTATCTCGATCGGTGTAAATGTATCTGTATCTGTATTTGTATCTGCTACCCTTCAATTTTTCTTTTCACGCCAAAACTTTCACTGGCGAAACTCCAAGTTTTTCAATTGGGCTTCAAAGTTACACAGAAAACACTGAACGTTCTACATTTGAAGGCTGCCTTTTGTATCTTTACGTATCTTAATGTATCTCATCAATGCCAAGCGCTCAACGCATGTAAATAGAACCTTCCTCCATGTGTAAATCTGAATTGTAAATTTCAACTTTAATATTCGTCATTGTTGTTGTTGCAGTTGTTGTTGTTGTCTTTTAACATTTAACTGTGAAACGGCTGCAAAAAAGGCTGCTAAAAATACATTTTCGTGTTGACAATTTCCTTGCAGTTGACATTCAGTGTCGCTACACTAATGAACTCATGTATCTGACAGATACGAATAATGAATCATCAAAGCCGCCGCTGTGCGAACGGCTGTAGCGAACGGCCGAGTGTCAGGCCTCAGCTGCTGGCTGTGGCGCCCCAAGTCTATGGCCACGTCTACGTACGTAATGCGGCCCAATGTTGTTTTGGCCAAAAACGCGCACACCGCCGACCCACTTTGCGCACGATTCTGGCCAAATGGATGGCTGCATCCATTTATGGCCCCCCCCCATTCTATAGTATCAAATCGGGCGTGCGTACACTCGCTCACTCATTCACTCACACTCACTCACACTCACTCAGTCATTCCATCGATAAATCATTGATCGCAGTGCCCGAACACGTCATGGGCTGATTATCTATTGCAGTGATTAAACAACATTTAATTAAACTAAACACTCTTCCAGTCCATCCACCGGTCCGTCTGTCTGTCCCTCGACTCTAGAGTCTTGTGTGTGGGCTGAAGGTATTTCAAGTCTCCGACCACATCGTCCCACTGCATCTAAAACTGTGCACTGGTCACACTGCGCATGACTTACATGACTTTTCATCATGTAAATGCAAATCTCTTTTTGTGCCAAAAGCCGACAATTGCCTCTGCTGCCGCTACCTCTGCCTCTGCCTCTGCCTCTGCCACTATCGACTGTGGGCAGCAATAGTTGCTGACATATTTCACACAGTCAATGAATTGCTTAAGCGACCATAGTGCAGCTTAGCTACAAAGTCTGACAAGCCGAACAAAACTTATGCAATCATGATAATTAATTTTGTAATTTCAGTTTTCCATTTGCCAATTTGAAAGTTAAAAACAAGTAATTGCAAATAAACAAACAAATAAATTAAGCAATTTTCTAAACTGCAGAAAGTAAGTAAAATTTAACGATCATTTTCCCCAAGTTATGAGTTAAGGAAAAAGTTGGGAGATTTTCATTTTTGAAGCATTGAAAAGAAAAGTCAAAGTTTGTGCAGAAATATATAAAATTTTTCAATTTAAAAAAAATTAAATAATAGTAAATTTAAATTATAAATTTAAATAAATTAAAAAAATAAAAATGATCTAATAATTATTGAAATCATTTTTTAAAGTTTACGTTTACGTTTCCTCGAGTTTAAATTAAGTATTAAATTTTCTAATTTGAATTTCGGGCTTCTACTTTGACTTCTATAAATATTTAAATTTTAATTAAAATTATATAAAAAATCAGTTTCAATAAATGGCAAAATTCCAAGGGCCATCAAAACATTTGCCAATTTTTCTACTTTTAATTCCCAACTTCTTGGCAGCTTTTCAAGTTTTAAAAATTTAAATCGCATTTTCCATGAATTTACAAAAAATAAAAAGGAGCTGCCTCTTTTATTTAAACTAAAAATTAAAAGCAAAAAAAAAAAATAATAATTTATCCATTTTTAAGTTGCATTTATATTAATTCCCTGTCCGTTCTAGCCAGCGATCACTGTATGCATTTTTATCGCAATTAAATTAATTTCTAAGCGCACAATAATTGCATTTGATTTTTAATGATAATTTTTTTTATAAATTTTCCTGATATTTTCATCACTCGCCATTGTTATAAGACCCCGGGGGTCGGTCCCTCGCCAAAGGGAAAACTTGTTTCCAAATGAAGGTTTCTATTTTGGAATTTGGATGCTTACGTGACGCGGGTGCTGCGTAGTTGTTGGCCAGGTTAAGACAAGCTACCAAACCGCTTCTGGAGGCGTGTTCTATACTCCTCCTTCGATTATGAATATACAACAACAACAACAACAAAAAAAAAAACAAATAATAAATACCAAAATTTGTCTCCGAATAAAAGAGCCTCCAGAAACTTGTCAAACTTCCCCCGGATGCCCCACCCCGCCCCTTGGATGAGATACAATGAATTTTCGTGTCTCGATTGTCGCGTCGCGTATTTCACATTACGATTTAAATTGTATAATTTTGTTAGAACGTGTTTTGCATTCGAAATACTGGAAAGACCTCAGCTGAGAAGGGCACTCGAGACGCCAGTCAATATACTAGATATACCGCAAATACACGTACATATACTGCACAGTCTTATAAAGTAGAAAACACTTGAATTGTTTAATGAAAATTATTTGAATTGTTTAAACGTTTGCGGTTTCCATTTGTAATTTTCTATGGGCACTTTTAATTTTTTTTTTTGGTTAATAAACAATTAAAATTATAGCTTAATTTATGTTTTGTAAAAGTCGTTAAACTGTTACCAAGGGGTGCCAGTCGGAAATTGGGCTCAGTTGGCGCATACTTAGGTCAGGCACTGTGCGGATATTGGGATAGGTTGAACAGGTTCTATCATGGGATCATCGGAAAGTTTGCTGAACGAATTGAGATTTTAATTAATTAACGAATTAATTAATTCATATATTGAGATTGACGTTCGACGGCTTGAAAAAAGCCACAGATTTTGAATGAAACTTTCAAAGACTTTCAGAGATTATCTTAAAGATAATTTTTAGATTCTTTAGATCAAATTAAATATTAATATTAAAATTATATGAAATCTTCTTATGAATGAAAAAGATTATCAGATAGGACTTTTTTTTATCAATAAAAACGGCAGGCAATGAATTAGTTTTTAGACTTAGGATTTCAACCTTCGAGTTGTTTGATTGACGTTAAAAATTAATTAAATTAATTAAAGTTAAATTAATCATAATTATCCGACATTATAAATTAGAGCATTTCAAGATGAAACCAATAAATTATTAATTTCCCTTTTCTCCATTTTTTACCCATTTTTTTTATTTTTTTCTCAATTTTTTCTCCATTTTTTTCTCCCACTTTTAATTTAAAATTAACGATGTAACATTTTTTATGCTTATAAAGATGTTTTCCTTGACGTGTTAATTATAAACCGCATCGTCAGCAATTAATTTGTTTTTAAATGTCATGAGCTTTGCTTTTAATGTTTATGAAACGCATTGTAAAAAGCCAAGTTAGCAATAAAATAATATTAAGTGTAAATATTAAAATTAAAATAAATTAATTGAATTAAATTATAATATTTACCTGTGTACGCAGAATTGATCGAACTTAAATTGTCATCGCTTTCACGACTCATGCTGTTTGAATCTAAAAATAAAATCGAAAATAACGTATAACGGAAACAGAGAAACGAAACGAAATGAAAAGAAAAGAAAGGAAAAAAAAAGAAAAAAAAATAGAGACAATAATCAGGCAAATGAGCGTAACAAACGTAACAACAAAATAACAATAGAAAAATATGAAAAGTGCATGCGGTTAAATTGAAAATGAATAAAAAAAAATACCTGGAAAATAAATCAATTTTTAATTTAAATAAAAGCTACTTACGAGTCAAAAAAAAATTGGAAAAAAATTGCCAAAAATAAAATTGAAAAAAAAAAAATAAATAATAGATCGAAGATATTCAGGCCAAAAGCAATAGGTCAAAATCAATGGGCCAAGAAGCCAAATGGCGGGCAATGAGAAGCTCAAACTGGGCTGTTAGTAAAGACGTTAACTCTATGTCTTCCCTCTCTCTCGCACGCGCACTCCCTCTTTTTTCTCTCTCTCTCTCTCTCTCTCTCTCTCTCTCTCTCTCTCTCTCTCGCTCTTTTTGTAACTCCTTTTCTAATTATCTATCTTTTACTCTCTCGCTTTCTTTCTCTGTCTGTCTTTCCCTCTCCCTCCTTCCCACTGTTTATTTATGTGTGAGAAGTTATATAAACGTCGTGTTCGCTGAGATAAGCCACGACAGAGACAGGTGAATGTATCTGATAATTTGCATAAAAGATTGTCTGTCAGAGACGTTTAGGTATCTTAAAGATACATCATCTTTGAGGTGACAATGAGCCACACGCGGCTAATCCATCAATATTATTTTACTGGCTTGAGGTTTCTGGATGTTGTTGTTGTGCGAAACGAAACTTAGTATAAAATTTAATGACCCATTAAAAAAGTCAATTCTTCGAGATTCTCTTCAAGAATCTACAGAAATCTACAAAAATTTTGAAAATTGAGCGCGTCAGCAAAATTTGTTCTGAACTTTTGACTTTTACCGGCAACTTGACGAGATTCCCAATTCGATTTCAAGTGTGCAAAAAAAAAAAAATATTTAAAAAAAATATTAAAAAATAATATTAAAAAAAAATAAAAAAAATGCTCAACAAAAGTGCCGGTCGATCGTAAATTGTACAGACGCAATTAATACCCTGCATGCACTTGCGGGCAGCGGGTATATAAAATGAGGAGTTACTGAAGCTAAAATAGGACAGACCTTTGATTTTTTATTTTTAAATTAATTCCTGACACACTTGGGCTTTCAAGAGACTCTCATATTTTACAGGGTATCTCCTAGTCGCTGCTTTCTACCTCTGCACAACATTCTTCAGCGTTCGACTGCGGAATAATTACCCATAATACGAGAGACGACAAATAGCAGAGGGAACAAACGTTCAAGCATTTATTTTTTTTTATTTTATTATTAATATTTGTCTGCTTAACTGATTGGGCATAAATAAAAATAATAATAATAATATACAAGCAGCTCAATGGACAAGCGTTTACCGCGTGCGTCTTTCCAGACTCGAAGAAAAAACAACTTAATTATGGCTTGTGGAAGGAGGAGAGCCTTCGAATTTGGCCAAATACAATTAAGAGTTGAAGTAATTTTTTGCTTTTGGCCAGTAGCCATAAACAACAACAACAAAATCTACAAAATATTATTATTAGAGTTTTTGTTTTGTTTTTTCTGTTACAAATTATGCAACCCACACGCAATTGAAAGTCGTTTTTGGGGCCGGGCAATCAATCAGCGATCTGTGGGCGATCAGCAAATTGCTAACTGTTTTTGGCGTAACCACAGACAAATCGGGCCATAAATATATATCTAATGATTGGATGGGGGTTATTAATGATATTCAACTCGCAGCTGTAGCCCGCAAAACTCTGATCCCTGATCTTCAGATAACCCCCATCCCCCATCCCTCATCTCTGATTCCTGATCCCTGATCTCTGATCTCTGATGGATGAACTATTGACAAGTTTATAATCATCATCTCTCAACTCTTCCCAGTGTTTACTCTGCCATCATGGCATCTGTCTCAAGGCAGCACTTAGCACTATGTCAAACCAAACTTTGGAGTATTACGAGCCGCTCGGAGCTCAGGTGCTTTTGTGTACCTTTCGAGCGGCGGTAAGTGACACGTTAATTTATTTGCCTTTTGACTAGAACAAAATATCGCATTCAGCGCAATTAAAGGCACTCGAGTGTGCGCATAACAAAGCCACAAACGCAGCTAACGAACAGACTGAATAATACAAAACAACAACAGCAACAACAACAAAAGCTACAACTATTAGCAAGTGATTAAAATTGTTGTATTTTTAATTGTTTCAAGCAAAACTCTCTGACTAGACAGTCAGACAGTTCAGACAGAGAGCTCTCTTTGAACTTGAGCAGCAGCTGGAGCATGAAAAAAGTGACGGAAGTTGGCGCAGAATATGAATATATATATACCCACATATATATAAAGATTTCTGAGATTAATTTTCTTTAGAAAAAAATCACCTTTAAAGTCATAAGTCTCTCGACTTGAGTGTCTAGACGCCGAGGCGTCCATGGAAGTTCTCCAATTACCTCCTTGGGTGGCAGTTGTAAAAAAAAAAGAAAAAACCAGCGCCTTCATTAGCCACAGGAAACACGATCAAAAGGTTAATAGTTCATTAGAGGCGAACGAGGGAATAAAATAAACAGGAGAATAAACCAAAGAGCGAACAAATCATTTCGATAGGCCACAAATTCGCAAGGCAAAGGAAATTCATTTAATGATTTTAATTTTTTTTTTTACGCCAAAAAGCGGCTTAGAAGCTCCCAGAGAAAAGGCGGCGAAGCGTGGAAGAAAACATAAATAAAATAGAAATAAAAAAGGCACAAATAAAACAAAACACAAGATGATATATCATTTTGTACAATTAAACCCAAGAAAAAAAAAGTAATAACTGAAGAAGAATCAAGAAAAATATTAAATGCCAAAATTATGCAAGAAAAAAAAAATGTTACATGGAGGCCAAAATAAAGAAAATAAAAAAAAAAACAGTGGAGGGTCATAAAAATAAATTAAGCAAATGGAGAAACACCTTAACGCGGCCAAAGAAGGAAACGGTAAGTGAGTTACAGGGAGGGGCGAGCGGTAAAAGTAAAAGGCGCCGGCGGAAAAACAAAAAGCGAATTTCGAGGCGTGTGAAAAGCAATTAGCAAGCGACTCGATGCCCGTCGCAGTCGCAGTCTCAGACTCAGAGCCAGACACGTTTCCAGGTCTTCGAATTGGACTCGAAATCTGTTTGGCTTGTAACGGCAATTAAAATCTCGTAATATTTACGGCCTGCAAAGTGCAGCAATGCAAGCCAACGGTGCGTATGCGCAACCAGTCGCAAAAATTACTCATACGCCACCACCCACACGGATGAGCTTTTCGTTCTAGAACAAAACAAATAGACGGGCAGCTCGGACCCAGAGCTGAGCTCATTGCTCATTAAAAAGGCTACAAATAAAATAAACAATAATCATTTTTTAATAAACAAATATGTAAACAAACCAAGCCAGCAATAAGCGGGAAAGAGATGGAGAGATGGTGAGAGGAGAGGGAGACCCAAGAGAGGAAGGCAAGTTTAGAATGACGCCAGAATCTATTGTGAAATTTCCAAAAACACATGAAGATTCGAATATAAAAAACTGCTACCTATACAATTGAGAACTCTTCAGGGTCCGGCAGATGAGCTGCCAGAATGACTGGAGGCACAAGCGCACCCCCGCCCCTCCCCCGTAGATCGTTCAGGTGTCTCGCATATAAGGGAGAAGTCGCGTAACATTAGCGCCCACAACTTTGAGCAGCTGCCATTTAAGAAAAGAGGTGGATTCGAAATAAAACACTTTTAATTGGTTGGTTACAGCTGTGTAAGTAGGGAGCGGGGCGTAGGGGAGGGGAGGTGTCGTTGTCACGCTGTCTCGACATGGAAGCTCCCCGCATTTTTTCTAACGACTTCTTTAAGTGAACTGAGACTTTTGCGTCGCTAAGAAAACTGAAGTGGAAAAAGGTAAATACCAAAAGTTAAAAAAAAAGAGATTAAATTTTTTATTTTTTTAGTTAAAAGCGATTTTCAGGTTCTTGGAATGTGAGGTATTTTTAAGAACTATTTTTTATATTCCAATTAATAATTTAATATAGAAAAAATCGAATTTTAAACGGAAGTCTTTTGTCTGCAGGAAATATATTTAAACTGCAAAAATATAAATTTATTTAATTATAGAAAAATAATTAATTTATTAAAGAAGTGACTTATGTTTTAAAACAAATAAAGCTTAAAACATTGAGTGACTTTGAAGTGGTTTTTCATATAAAATGTTTGATTAAGGTTTCGATTTTCTTTCACTTTCTTTTCCTTCTCCAGTTAAGCGCCCTAAGCAGACCCTTAAATGGCCTAACACAAGTCCTACGACAACTTTTAAATCCAATAAAAAGCAAACAGTTTAATCAGTTATTAACTTAAGCATTAGTCACTATGAGCTTTTCATTTATCACTAGTATTTCCACTGGATGAGCAACTGCAGTCATGTTTTTAGTCACTAAACTTGGATATCTATTTTTCTATTTTTATCTATTGGTGAATTGCATGTAGCGAGAATATCAAAAGCCGTAAATATATCCGGGAAAAAATGCGGCTTTTAACAGCCGTTGGGAAATTCCCCATAGCGTGTACTACACTCCACTACACAGTTTTGAGTGGCAGCTGGGCCCCTCGAACAACTCGCAGAGAGCCCCCATTTGCCGCCGTTAAATACACTCAACTCTTATCTCTTGTCAGAATGTATAAAAAAAAAAGAAAAGAATAAAAAAATAATAAAAAAAAAATGGTAAAAAGTAGAAAAATATTTCGAGCTGATAAAATGCCATTAACAAAAACAAAACACGAAGACCGAGACAATTGTTTCGTGTAATGTTTTGGGCTCGTATAATTGCCAAACTGTGCGCGGTGTTGCAGGGAAGGTCTTGGCGACAAGCACTAACCACAACAGTCAAAACAACAGCAACAACAGCAACAACAACAACCAAAACAACAAAACAACAAAAATACAAATAATGTGACGTTTTTTAAGTCGCGTCCGGTGCGAAAAGAAAGCCCAGCGGATGGTAGAAAGTTAATTTAAATTATGGAAACGCCGGCAAAATGTGTACAAAATATTAGCAAGTAAAATTATTTGGCTAAAAGCCAAGACCTGGCTAAATTTGCAATTAAATGACGTTTGATTGGCAATAAAAAAAAAAAACAAAAATTGTCAAAACAAATAATTTATTGCTACCGAAGTTTCGGACAAAAATAAATAATGCATCAAAAAAAAAAAATATATATGTAAATATGGAAAAAAATTAAAAAAAAATATAAATAAAAATAAAAATAAAAATAAAAAATATAAATAAAAATAATATATTTTAATATATTAAAAAAAAAAATAAAAAAATATATAAAAACAAAAGAGAAGTCAAAACTTTGAAACGCGTGCGAAAGTTACAAAAAGTCGAAAATCAATAAAAAAAAAAAATACCCTGTAATTCGAGCAACAAAAATAAAGGCTATGATAAAATAAAGAAATTAAAGTCCTAACAACCTTACAATTTATTTTTTTTAAACCTGAACCCCCCCTATAAATTGTGTACTTTAAAAACCCGCAGAAAAGCCAAAAATTGCAATGACTGTTGATTAAATTAAAAATCTAAATTTGTAACTGCAAAGTGATTAAATAATTAAATTAATTTCGGAATAATGAAACATTTAAAATTTTAATTAAAATAAAGTATACGCAGGGTATCTTTAGGGCTGATCAAAGTAGCCAAGAAACTGGCACTCAGCCTTTCGGATATTGTATCTTTTTTATGCAGTCAAAAGTAAAATAAACAATAATAAATTTTTATACTTAATTAGCGGTAAACCGCAATTTTCAATATAGCAAAAAATAGAAAAAAAAAGCCAAGTTGTATTTTGATTATTATCGTGACTGTAGTTGTTGTTGTTGTTCATGTTGTTGTTGTTGCTGCTGTTGATGTTTAGCTTTTACTTGACATGCGGCGACAACTTTGTTGTAGTTTTGAATTTAAAGTCTAGAGATCGACTAAGGTTAGTTTTGTGGCCAAAACGAAATACATTTGCCATGTGATTCTCAATGCTGGAGACACACTGGAGACAGACGCTGACAAGCGCATTAACCCATATAAAAACACAACAGCAGCAACAACAACCAAAATGAACAACAAAAACAATAAGAAATGATAAATAATTTAATAAGTGCAACAATGAAAAAATCTGAAAGCTGAAAAGCGGCTAAATAACAATTAAAAAACGCTTTAAAATCTTGAAGAGAAATTTCGAAGAACACGAAAAATGAAACACAAAGAAAATAAGAAATTTAAAAAAAGATATCGAATTTTAAAATCAGAATTCATTTTGAAGCTTAAGAACAGACCGCGCCCCTAAAATTAATGTATGCTAAAAAATGAACCAGAAGTTTAAGTTTGAGTAAGCAAAATTAAATAAAAAAAATTCTCAAAAATGTGGAGTTTTAAAACAAGATACAATTTTGAAGGCAATAATCAAAATAATCAAAAATATTTTACAGTTACAGTTCATAGAACGAAACACGCCCTTAAACAATCGCTTAGCCGTAAACTGGCCCAGAAATCGAGGTCTGGGCCGTTAAATCAAAGCCTCAAAAGCGATAAAAGACAGTAAAATATGTTTTAAAAGTTGCGTGAAGATAACAAAGCAGACAACTAAATATTATTATCGATAATAATCTTATCAGAAATATAACAAAAAAGATCCTAAGTTAAATAAAATGTTGTATAAAGAAATAAATCAAATTTCGCAAGGCTCGCATTTCGAAACTTTGGGCAGAATAAAAAACATATTTAAAAAAACGTATCTGCTGAGAGAATCTGAAATTGAAGGTCAACAGAAAGTCAGGCACACGAAATCAAAGGTTTGTTTCTTCACAATAAAATTATATATTGTATATATTTAATATATACAAAAGTTATATTTCCATCAACAATAACGAACATTTCACAACATTTCGAGCAAAAGTCCAATTCGATATTCCTTTTAGGGCAACGCAGAGGACAACAACAAAGCGAGTGGCGCGTTCAGAAAAGGTTCACAACTTTTACTTTTAGGGTTTTATTTCTTTTGTTTTTTTTTTTTTGTTGTCTTTTGGCTACTGTTTGTATTTTTTGTCTTTTCATCTGATTTGAATATTTTTTTGGTGCCCTCGATTTGTTTTTGGTTCACGCTTATCAAAAATTCACCTTTTTTTAAAAAACTGTAACAACGAAATTTGTTGAAGTTTTGGCAAATCCAAACCAATGTTTGGGTTTTAGAGTTTCTTGCGTGTTCACTATATGGACAGTATATAGCCGAATCGTTCAGTTGGAGCCAGTGCTGGGCAGAGCTGATGCCCGCAGCCGTTGAGCAGTTGCCTGGGCAGAAAACGCGTCCGTCTCGCGAAAAGTCGTTGAAGTTACTGAAAAGCCAAAGTTTTGCGAAACCCCCGAGAAGCCAACACGAATGGGGAGCTTTGTAAGAGAGCGAAAAGACTGAGCGTCGAACCAAGAGCGGGCTAGATAAAGAGAGAAGAGCGAACAGCCAACAGCCAGCGAACGGGCGAACGGGCGATCACACGACCCGAGCTTTGCAGCAGAGTGTAGCGGCTGTGTTATCTTTATGTGCGCTTGTGTGCGTGCATGCGTGTGTGCGTTGATGGAGCAACGATATTTTTATTGAATAAACGACGACACGAAATCCCGTAAATCTATGTTTCTGTGTTGCCTTTTATTAACTCGTAACACGGACACGTAGTTTAATATTTTTCGCAAATACCGTGTTTATGGCCGGGCAGAGCCTTAAAGCGTTGCCACATTGTTTAAGTGCTGAAGCGGCTCCATTACTTTAATACCCTGTACTCCATTTCGAGGCTAATAAAAACCACTGTCCAGGTTTTAATCACATTTACACTGTAAATAAAATAGTGGCCTCTTTTCCTTCTGTCGAGTTAGGGTATCTGCAGGCCTAAGAATTCAACAATTCTTTCTTAATACTGAAAATGGGTGCGTTCAGTGATTGATGATCATGGCGCCTCTATAATGCTGTCTGAGTCTGAATCCGATACAGAAATCGAGAATGAATTGCTTTTGGCTTTTAGCGCTTATCGCAAAAAGGCCAAATAAGATGAAAATTGTATCCGGCGGAAAGCTCTGTGGATATTACAAGGTTGGTGAACTGTACTGGCAATACGAGTGTGTATGCACTTTATGGCAAAATCTGTTTTTCATTTGAAAAACTATAAATACATATGTAGTGGTAGTGGTTATAGGATGTACGTGATTCATTGAATGATCTTTTAATTCTAGAGAAGAAAAAAAAACTGCACTTCAAAAAGGTCAGATGATTGGCACCATTTGCTCAACACGTACTGCACTCTTAAGTCCTCAATAAGATCACGGATGTACCCACCCATTTGAGGCTTATGGCAGTCACATCATCAATAAAGAAGCTTAGACAGCGTTGGAGATACGATCCTAAGACCGAGAAAGACAAATGATCTTACGATACTTTTAGCACACATACATTCTTTATATTTTTCCATATACAGAACGCGCTTGTTTCCGATCAAGATCAATAAAATGACATAAGCTCGTCCACGAGCTCGTCTAGAAAACAACAGAGCGCTAACGAGAAAGTGCAAAACAACTACAACAAGACGGAACAGGCCCAGGCTCGGGCCGAGGAGCGCTGAACGAGGGACTATCTCTCACTCACTCTCGTTCTGTCGCTAGGTGGATGTCAAATGCGCAGTGCAAAATTTTGACAAAGATAGAAAACGCAACAACAAACACAGTACCATCATCATCATCATCATCGTAAGCAATATCATAATCATCAAAGTACAAAGCAAAACAGAACACAATTATGAGTTTTGACAAAAATATTTAAAAGCTCAACAACAAATACGGTAACATCATCATCGTCTTCGTCATCGTCATCATCACCATCATTATTATCATCATCCGACAGAACACAGAAGACAAATTCAATTACGAGTTCTAAATTTTATAGGGCACACGAAGCCACACACAGAGAAGCAGACAAGTGGAAGATGTCTGCCGTCGGCTGGTGATCGGCGGTCGGCAAATGGCGAACAGAGGTTCGGGTGCGGGTATGACATTGAGTGTTGAGAGATAAATGCCAGGTACAGCAAGTGATTCACTTTGAAGGGGTATTTGCCCTTCATAACGTGCAAGTACACACACTTCAATAGAAAGTTTGCAATGAGGCGAAGAACAAAACGAAAAAAAAAACTGCAAAAACAACAGAGCAATAAAATTAAAATTAAGAAGCTGTGTAAAATAAGGTATTTTAAATAAAAACAATTTAGAGAGCATGACTGGGGGCAGTTTAGATTTTTAAACATCTTTAATATGTCAAACATGTCACCCAAATGATCGATTGTTAGGGTATCTTGTATTCATTCGATGCTTATACAAAGTCTTGTCGTGTTTTTGGGATTAGAGAGCTTAGAAATTGGAAACGAGACACCGGCGGGGGGGCTTTCCAAGCTGCGGTTGCATTGACTGACAATTGAATGCGCGTGTAATGGCAGACCGCGAGGATCGAGCGATCGTTTTCCTATAAATAAACATAAACACACTAACACACGCATACAGAATAACATACACACATATATAGGGTATTAGGTCGATATACGATCAATATGCGCGTCTGATACTCATACGGCGCTGCGGTTTGGCCCAATTACGTGAATGAAATATGTCACTGACGCCTCCATAAACACCACGGGTCAATTAAATAGAAGCCGCATTATTTAATTGCCGGCAAATGTTTCTTGAGAGAAGCTCTTCTGGATTGTGGACTGTGTGGGTCTTGATTGCTCTTAGCTGTCAACTAATGACCGTCTGTCTATCGCAACAAGTGGTCTGTTTTTTTTTTTTTCTTTTTATTATTGCGGCCGGCAACTGTTTATTTATTAACTGTTTATTAGTCTATTTGTTTGCAAATAAAACATTTGGAGTGCCAATTATTGTTGGTAAACTTTTTAATTCAAATTCAGATTGGACGAGTGCCACAGACATTCACCGATTTGATTTAATATTCCACTTTAAATTTGAGTCATGCCTTTAAATTGATTCCAATCTGGAGTATTGTTAGTTTGCCTCAGTTAGTTGCAAGTTCAGTGAATGCAATTGTTGTTGCGTTTTTATTTATTGCATTGTTGCAAAATTGGAAAGGGGGAAAACTGCTGTGTGTGTGGGTGCGTCATCGTTCAGATTAGATCGATGCAATTTCTGCTGTTGGTGGGTGTTGTTTTTGTACATAGTTCATGGGGAGCTGTAGTTGAGAGGCGACTACTTGATAAAACCGGAATTGGAGACGAATAGTAAGAGCGAGAAAGAGAGAGAGAGAGAGAGAGGGAGATCTACAAAGGAGGACTTAGAGATGACAGCAAAGTCGATAATAAATATCGATGGGATCTCAATACTAGTTTTGATATACGTTCCTATACGACATCGATTATATTAGATAAATTTATATATATAATAAATATAAATTTGTAAGGAAACACTTCCCCTTAAATTAAAATATACTGCTCTAAATATTTTCTGATAGCTTACCTCTGGGTGGTGGACCCGCCTTGGGCGTTGTGTGTGAACAGCAGGGTCTTCCGATCTTGGATATTGAACTAGACGATCCGAAATTGGAAGGTGCTTTCAGCTTGACAGGAATGCCAGTTACAGATGAGGCGGGCGTGGGTATATTGGAACGACTGGCCATTTTCGGTATCATTGATTTAGATTGCTCCGATTGTGGATTCAGTGTTTCACTTTCACTATTTGGTTTATTTTCTGATGTTTCACTCATTTTGCACTTTTTAATTATTTTTATTTGAACTTCAAGGAACACACGCGCATAAAAGTGGAGACGTTGTAAAAATTGGCTTTTAAAAGCGGCCAATAGTTGATAAAAACAATAAAATTAAATTGAATACTGAGTACTTACCTTTTAATTGGCTAAGGGCAATGGGGCAATTATTTTTATAAATTTTTCATATATTTTTCGTTGTTCACTGAACCACTGTGCATCGCAGTGACGTTTTGGCGCGCACTCAGGCTTTCTCACTTATCTCTCTCGCACTCACGGCGGCTTGCGTGCATACAATAAACAGCTGATTGATTTTTTTCTATTATTTTTGGCTTGAAGCAGCTTAAAAAATAAACAAAATAACCGCCGCGTATTGTTTCTACTGGTTTTGTTGTTGGTTTCGGTGGTGAATGGTTTCGGTGTGGCCGGCTTTTGAGTAACTATTTGAAAAACGCGGAACCGATGCCGTCAACTTATCTGACACCTTGAATTAATTATGCATAGATCTCAAAAATAGAAATATACACACATTCACAAGAACACTCACACACAGACACGCATATGAACAAATAGCGCGCTTATTGAATATAATTTGCTTGTTGTTGTCACTGAATTTGTTGTTGTATGATCACACGAATGTGCATTTGGAGCAAACGAATTTTTCTTGTTGTTGTTGCGCCTATTTGACACAGATACGAAACGCGACGACGAAGGTAGCCAATCGACGCTGATAAGATAATGTTGTACAATCACAGTCGTTAACAGAACCAATTAAGACCGACCGCGAGTATATTTACACGAAATTCATCTAAATAAGTTTACAAATTTCGTTTATTTCTAGCATTGGGTGTTTTTTGTGGCTGCGTTGGAATTTGTGTTGTTGCACTAGTGACGAGAGTTGAACGCTGCAATTTCCCTATCGATTAGTGCTATTATATCGATAAGACTGTCAGCTGCGCGCCAGCTGTCACAGCTTAGTTGATAAAATTACTTCTAATTAATTGATATAAATATATTTTGATAAAACCAGTATTTATCCTTAGCTTTAATAATTTTAAACATCTTATGCTACCGAGTAAGCAGAAGAATACTCGTGTAACTTATATTCGATAAATAGCTACGTAAAATACCAAAAGCTAACTTGGCGCATATAAGTAATATTATATCAGAAAGAGAAGCCGGTCACACCGATAGTTATACCATTTAGTATTTTTTAAGATATCGTTCAGTGCGGACGTGTTTGGTGCTTTCGCGCGAGTTCTTGGTGCTTTGTGTTTGTGAGCGCGCGCGCGTGTGTGCGTGAGAAACAAGCAAGAAGATAGAAGCCGCAAATGAAAATTCAATTCTTGGAAATCTTATCAATGAGTTTCTAGCTCCAGCCACAGCTGGAAAATGCCATCAAATTCATCACGTCGCACACGTTTGTAGCTTGAAATTGTTGCCGCTGCATTTGTCGCCTGTCGCTTGTTTGTTTGATTGTTTGATTGCTTGTGTGCGTGACGCCGTCGCCAGCGTCTCTGCTACCACGCCCACACGCACACAGTCATACACACACATACGCTAAAATGGCAGCCACGGTGTACAAGCGCCTACACAGCGCCAGCATTGGTCTAGGTGGTAGCAGCAGTCTGACCGTGTCCACCACCTCCCCCGCCAACATAGCCGGCAATGCGACCATGCTGGGCCACTCGCAGCTGACGCGCTCCCTGGAGCGTATCCTGGAGGAGGCACACTTCAGCGGTGAGCTGATACTGACCAATCGTAAGCTCAAGGATTTTCCAAAAATGGGAACAAAATTCAGTCTGACGGACACCGTAATTGCAGGTAAATTTCATATGCAAATTTTCATATTTCCCCTACCCAAAGAATCTTTACAATTTTTAAAAGATGTTTTTTTTTTAGCTAAATTCACAAATTTAGCTAGAATCTCCTTTTGTTTGAATGAAAATCAATATTTTGCAGCAGCCTTCCGATTATGTTCTCTCCTTTGCTCTCGCTCTCGCTCCCCGCCTCACACCTTGCGTTTCTATTCCGCTTGCACTCTCCCTCTTTCTCTCTCTCTCTTTTGCTCTCAAGAGGCCTGTCCATCCGCAGGCTGCTTATGACTTTTTATTGCGTTTGCACGCACTTGCTCGCTCCCTTTTCACTTTACTTCTCCCGCAGCATATTTCTCTTGTTTTACTCTCCCTCTCTCCTTTTAACTTCACTTCCATGCCAAGGACAATAATTACCGCAGCTGTTTTTTTATTCTCCTTTCCCTTTTGGGTTTTCACTTGCATTTTGCACTATTCCGTGCATTGGGTGGGTTTTAATCTATCCCAACGTTTCGCATGCCTGCTTCAAGTTCAGCCAACTTTCGTTTTTGTTGTGCCCGAAAATGCAGCCAATACACAAACCCATAGAACTATGCTATCGCATACCCCAACCCCAAACACCACCTCCCCCCACCATCAAGTAACTACCCCGATGAGCGAACCATCTGTTTAGTAGACGTTTCGGATCGATTTTCAGCTGTGCGCGTCTTTGTTTCGCTTCGTACTGAAAATCAAATATAGTTTTTAAATAAAAACTGAAATCTGAATTTTTTTTATAGCTTCTGGATATGCATTTTTAAAGGTAATAATCGAGTATTATTTAAAATTAAATTGAGTGCATTTCTTTGTGTGCAAATAAGGCGCTCTTCGAGGTTCAAATGAGTTTCTTCTGATAAAAGAGGGAATTTTGAGACGATAAGAAAATTTCTGTCCAGTGGTCAAAATATTTTTTTTCAATTCTCAAAAACTACTTCAATCATGAGGCTTTGGGTTCAAGAGGTTCGATGAACTGCAAACAAAGAACAAATAAAGATCGATTATTATTAGTTTTATTTATAAAGAAATATTTGAATATTTTGAATAAGAACTGGTTCAATGAACTAGGTAAACATGAACGAACCATTGAGTAGTTTCTGGTTTTTCCTTTCCGCAATTCTTCGTGCTTGTCTCACTTGTAAAATTCGCTGCATGGGGAAAAGTCTTTTAGCTTTGCTTCCGGCATTTTCCAATTACGTTCCGTTTGTGGTTCAATGCGTTTTGCCGGCTCTGCAATTGAGTCATCGCCAAAGATTTGTGCGTGTGTCTTGGTGTCTTGTGTGGCGAATGCGATGGCAGAGACAAAGGCAGAGGCGAAGGCAGTGACGAGGGCAGAGGCAGAGGCGTGACTAATTACTAATTAAATTGTTGCCCCTTTTGCTCACATTTGGTGTGAACAACTTGATGAAGTGGCGTCCCTCCACTTGAACGACTCCCCGGCTCGTTGGGTTAAATATTTAATGTCAATATTTCACCAACAATGGAAAAGGAGAGTATCATCATAATCCTGCAACCCCGTGTGCAGAAAACTGATGAAAGGTGGTGCTTGGCACGGGCGGGTTTCAAGTAACCACTTGGCCAAGAAATCAATGAGAGCCATAAAGGTTTTTTTTGTTTTTTTTTTTTTTTTTGCTTTGTGTTTTTCTTTTATTTTTATTCTTCTTGCTTTCTTCATTTCTTCTTGCTACAAGCAACCCCCAAGGAAGTTGGTTTTACTTTTCGTAAGGTGGAGGCCATTACGGATTTGGCAGACGGTCGGTGCTTCCTAAGGCCATTTATAATTTGTGGCCGGCATGTCCGCCTACTACTACAGCCACCCCTCCCCACTTCCCCCAAAAAACACACCCGGCTCTTTCTATGAAATGTGATTTCATTTTCACTGCATTTCGCAGCACGTGATTTGAACGCATGTCACGTAGGTTAAACGGCGTAGACAAAAGCCTTGGAAATGAGCAACTGCAGGCAGTAAAAAATCAACTTTGGCGACGTGCAGGAAATTGTTTAAAATAATTGCAAGTTGCAAAAATGCAGCTGCTGCTTAAAACATGCAGAAGTCGCAGAGAAACATAAAGCAAGTAGCAAAGTAGCAACGGCAGCGGCAGCAGCCAAGCAGCAGCAGCAGCAGCAAAGCAGCAGCGACGAAAGGCAGCAGTAGCAGCGGCAGAGTTAACATTGGCAGCTGCGCAGTGAGAAAAGCAGCTGTGGATGCTGCCAGTGTTGCCGAGCCATGGAAATGACTGCAACTAGACAAGAAACTTAGTTGTTGTCGTTACTGCAGTTGTTGTTGTTGTTGTTGTTGTTGTTGTTGGGAAGTTGGCAAACAAAACGTTTTGGAAAGGTGGCTGTGGGCTGGGAGGGAGGGGCCCAAGCCAACTGTCGTGTGTATCTGTCATAGTTCCCCTTTTACTGTTGTTGTTGTTGTTATTTGTACATCCCAAGCGACAGCTTTGCTTGTTTTTCTTTTATCTCTTTTCCCCTCCTCTTTATTATTATTATTTGTTGCTTCATACACGCAGCCGTGAACTAACCGGCAGAGGAAGCGACGCTGTCAACTGCCGCCGGGCACGTAGCTTGTCTGTCCACTCCGCTGCCTCAGTGGCTCTCAAACTGTGCTGCGTGCTTTGCATGCGCGATGAATGAAATGCGCAGCGCTCCTAGAGATGAGAGTTTGAATGCGATCGAAACTCGTGACTCTTATCAGTCACTGCCGGTCACGAAAATTAATGAATGACTGGGAACGTATTGAGTTTACTTTTGATTATTATTTTATATCTTTAACTTATTATTAATTATAAATTATTAATAATGTATTATTTAAATTATTATTTTATATTTTTAATTTAATTTAATATTTTATTTATAAGAACTATAATTTTATTTGCAGCAAAAAAAAAATAGTTTTTGCTTATTGAACGATACAGAAATGTGAAGAAACTGCGCAGTGAAGCGTAGAAATTTCATTGTCAGTGTCTTGAATTAAATATTAATTGTAATTATGCAATAAATAAAAACTATTTTAGGCATTTTTCGCAAACAGTTAGCCGCTGACAGCACTTCTATCTATAGATATACCCATAGAGATTGGGGCCAAGCGGCTACAAATGCAAACTTGACACAGATAAGAATTGAATCCATTTAATAATTCATATGTAAGTGTAAGCACTATCTGATGATGGGGGAAGGGGGTGGGAAGGGGGCAAGCAGCATGGGGCAAGAGCAGCGCTGAGGCACAAACAATTTATGTAGTTTAATTGCTGAGCATAGCACGCGTTCGCTCACCAACACATGCGCATTGCCCGCATTCAACTATAACGATGTTTATGCGATGATTGATTGTGATAACTTTCAAAATAAATTGACTATCAATTTTATTTTAAGTACTCATCATTTGGTTCACAGCTCAAAAAATTCATTTACTTTTCATGGCTGAGATTTGAAATCACAACTCACAATTTTAATTATTTTATTTATTTTTTAAATTATACAATTATATATTATTTATATTTATATTATTTAAATTCTTGATATTTTATTATTATTATTTTTATTAATATTATTATTATTTATATTTATATTATTTAAATAATTATTATTTTAAGTTTATTATATATACTTTTATTATTTATATTATTATTATTTGTATATTATTATTTTATTTTTATCTTTTTAAAATTATGTTTTTCTTATATATGACATATGACACCATAAAATGGCAACATATGCTATAATTTCAATATATTTTTTATTATTTATTCAAATACTTACGTACATCTGTTCCACTTTTAAATTTAATGTATTGAAATTGAATTTTATGACCTCTCAGTTATTTTTTATTTCAAATTTGAATTTTTATGATCTTTCGAATTTATTTATTGATTTTTTCTATTTGGTTATCGGCTGGGAGTGTCGGGGTGTTATTGTAACTACCCTAATAAATATTCTCAGTATGTATTTCCTACAACTTTTGTTGTAATTCTCCCTTGAGTATCCTCTAACTTTTCATCGTGTGAACCTCTAACTATTAGTGCCCAGCGGGTTGCCAGCTAACGCTTCAGCGATGACTTGTATCGGCTTACAGCAACTGCAAATGAATTAAGTGCAATAGCCACAACAGCAACAACAACAACAACAATAATAATAAAATAAACTACAACAAATGTCAGCATAACAGAAACAACAACAACAACAACAACAACCCAAACACAGGCCAGACATTTGCCAGCCGCCGTTCGTGATGTTTGCATTTGGAGGAGCCATAAACTTGGCACAGCTTTTCCAGCTAAGCCACTGGAAGTGCTGCCTCAGCATTGGGAGAAAAGAAAAAAAAAAGCATCATCTGCTGCTGCGGAGATTTACAGTTTGAATTCGAATTCGAGTTCGAAACGGAATCGAATATTCCTCGAGAGCCTCTCAAGTGTTTATTTTCTTAGCTGTTTACACTTGGCACACAAATCGAACAATTTTTATTTTATATTTTCAATGTTTACATTTGCCTCAAATGAGCAATGTTTTGACTGTGCGAATGTGAGTGTGTGTGTGTGTGTGAGAGTGTGAGTGTTATTTGAGTGGAACTCTGGTTGTTGTCGTTCTGATTGGAACGACGATCGCCAAGGATTGACAACAGATTGAAAAAAAAAAAAAAGAAAACATATGGAAAACATTTTCTTTGTGTTCGCAGCTGCGAACTTCGCGGTTGCTGTTTATTTCCAGATAAGCGGAGGCAGTTCTTTGAATCAAAATATTGATTCAATGTTCCGTTAATCAATATGTCAATAATCTGCTAGGACTGTTGCGGGCTTTATTAATTTATTTTTTGAATCGTAAAATGGAATTAAAGTAAACTTTAAATTTCCAACTTTTCAACTTTTTTGAGTTTGTTTTGCACTCAGGGAACCACTTCAAGTGAACTAGTTAAGAACCAGTTGTGTTTATTCCTTTGCTTTCCATAAAAGTTTCTAATACCTTATAGGGTTGAACCCTTTTTAAGGTCTGATTGCTCGCCGCCTTATCCTCCACTCGATTGCCACACAGCGTGAAGCACCCGCCAAGTGGCTGCCCCCCCTCCCCATAGAAGTCCACAAATGGCGAGCTTCAAATACCTCGCCCTTTTTCAAACATAATGATTCATAATTCCAACTGTGTCCCCATCGTCATCATCGTAATAATCATCATCATCATTATAATAATAGTCGTGCTCATCATTGCCATCGCCTTTGACAGAAGCTCGCAATAAAATTCGGTAAATTAATTTCAATAAATCCATCAATAGAAACCAGCAGAGCCCCAAAAGCAGCCGGAATTGCTGGCCACGAGTGTTGGGCGCCCGGTGGATGCCACAGCTTGGCGAGTGAAGGCTTGTCGCCGTCGCAGGGCACCACAAAGTGAGGGGCATGTCCAAAATAAGAGCTCATGTGCCATAAAAGTGGCGCTGAGTTGGGGCTTCGGTTGGGGGTCAATTTTGTTGTTCCTCTTGTTGGTTTGTTGTTGTTCCTGTTGTTGTTGTTGTTGCTTGTTTTGTTGTTGTTTGTCTGGCATAAAACGCCATCAATTTAATTTTTCGTTACTTCCGTTGCCGCCCTTCAAAGCCAAACGGTGTCTCGTTTCCTTCTGCCTTTGCGTCGCTTCTGGTCCTAGTCCTGCTCCTGCTCTTGCTCCTCTTCTTGCTCCTGTTTCTGTAGTTCGTTCTGGTTCTAGTCCTGACCCTTGACTGCGCCTGGAGACTCCCCAATCCTGGGACATGAGTAATGCTGGGTAATTGCTCTTGTCTTTTTTGCATGAAGTCAACTCTGCAATATTTATGAGTGCAGACACAGGTGTCTGTGTGTGTGTGTATCTGTGTGTGTGTGTGTGCGACATTCTCGAACCCCAACGATCCAATTCTCAATTTTGTTGTCGCGACAAAAATACGCAAAAAGCGAGCAAATGAAATTTGATTTATTTTTTGTAGTTCATTTTTCTTTCGGCGCGAATCGCAAATTTTGTTGGCGCATTGCGTTTTTGGCCACAGGCCAAATCATCGTAGTGTGTAGGGTGTGGCATGCGGCATGTGGCATGTGGCAGGTTCACAGTACAAAGTCGCTGCTGGCCCAGTTAGCAGCAGTTGTTGTTGTGTCTCGGATGTGGATGCTGGATATGTGAAATGTGCGAGAATCCAATTTCCGCATGTGGCAAAGTCCATAAACTCATCAGCGTCGAGAGTCCTGGCTGATAAGGGGCGACTGATATGTAAATGACATCAGCTGCTCCTAGTCAATCCTGTGGCACATCCTGTGGCCATGCAAAGTTTATTCAACTTGCGTGCATCGTGTGGGTGCAGCAAATTGCTGCCTGCCGCCGCTGCAGCCATTGCCATCTTGAGCTCTGCCTTTGTCTGGGTTGGCTTTAGATTTGCCTTTGTATGCCCTCTACCTTAGGCAACGGGGCGTGGCAGGGAGCGGCGGGAGGCGCACTAATGCGAAGCCATAGCGAGATTCTACCTACCTTCCCGCTGCCGCTCCCCATTCGTCTTTTGTTGTTGCAGCAATTGGAATAGTCTGAAGGAGGAGGAGAGAGAGGAGGATGTTGTGTGAGGGATGCGGTGGGGGGTAGGGGAAACATAAAGTAATCTTCGCTGCCCCATAAACAACGTAGGTTGGGGAGTCACTGGAAGTGTGCGTAAATCCCAGCAACAACAAGCCAAATGCCAGCGGCTGTCGTCAGCTCGTTTTAATGGCGACTTCTCCGAGTGCTCCGACTGCTCCGAGTGCCTCGAGTGGTTGATGGATTCGCATATCTGGTTTTTTCCTGAAGAGCATTGCATAAGTTCAGCTCTGGAGTGGATCGCTGGGTGTTCACTTACACAAAATCTTGCGGAACTGGTTGCCAATTTGAACTAGTTCGGCGATGATTGAAGTTTTCCAATGTTCCACTAATTTAACTGGTTCGCGGCTCTACAAAGTAATTTGAACTTTATTTTTTCTATTGGTTGCGTTCAAGAAGAGACTTAAAAATATACTTAAAGACTCTACGGAAAGTTTTTAGTTCTTCGCTCGATTAATCAAAAGCTCAACTTTTGCTTTTAAAGTCGGTTTATCTGCAAAGTTAGTAAAGAACATTTTTTTGGCTTCTCTTTGTAAAAGCTTTTAAAGCTTTAGTTTTTTTTAGGATTAATCAAAAGCTTATCTTTTATATCTAAACTCAGCTTTTTTTAAACTTTTCTTTGTCAAAATTTAAGTTTCTTTTTTCGGAGAAAGCTTTCTTTAAGATTAAGCTTTTTTCTTCGAATAATCAGAAGCTTAATTTGTGCTTTTAAAATCAGTTTTTTTTGAAATTTTAGTAACTATTTCAAGTGTCACTTAATCCGTAGCCTTTTGTGTTAAGCTTTCTAGCCTTTGCTTAATCGCAAGCTTTCAGTTATTATGTTTCTATGGAAAGCTCCTCTTTGCGATTAAGTTAAGCTTTTGGTGTGTTCAGAAAACTTCCATTTAGGCTAGAGAAATCTTCATATGGTAAAACTTTTATAGACTCGCTCCATTTGGGAGACTCCACTGACAGACTTTATTGGAAGAACGACTTTTACGACTCCCTCCGCCATGTGTTTTTCTTTTTAATGGCCCCAAAACTTGTTTGGAGAGTAAACAGCAAATAAACTTTGCACTTTTACAACAAACAATCAAATCTTATGTTGCAACTATTACCTCCAGGCATCATTCAACTTTGAGTTTCCATCTTATGGAATTTAAAATAATATTAATAAAAATGAATTATCAATTAGATTTAATCTTTTATATTAAATCTTCACTTTTTAAGTGTTAAATTAGCAGCTGTTTAGCAACTTTAACTTAGTTTTTATTTTGTTAGGAAAGAAACTAAAGGAAACTTATCTTAAAGTCCCATGAGTTCCTTTAGGATTTTAAAGAAGTTTCTATCCAATTTAAAAAAAAAAATCAAATACATAGCATTATTTATAGCCTACAAATGTGTTTTAACGTTTAAGTGCAGCTGAAAGAAGCAATCAAACTTATCTCAAAAAAAACCTTTACTTTTTTTCATTCAAGAAATAATCTTAAGATAAGTTCCACTTTTATCAAACTTATCTGCCAATTTTAAAAATAATCATAGATTCCATAAATGCTATATTTATTCTACATAAAGTGAGAGCTGAAAGAAGCAACCAAACTTATCTCTAAAAACTTCTTTTAGAATACATCTTGGGTACGTTTAAACCTTGTGAGGCTTAACTGACAGTAAGAAACTAAATAACCTTCCACTTTTATAAGAAATCACAGATTTGAGAAGTGTTCCATTTATTTGTTATTGGCGAAAAGCTGAAAGAAGCAGCTTAACTTATCACTTGAAACTTAACTAAAAAATAATCTTAAGAAACATTCAGTTTTTATAAGACTTATCTTTTTTAATGAAAAAGATTCCAGAAATGTTTTTATAACTTCTCAATTTTGTAGTTCAAGAAATGAGAGAAGCAATCGAACTTATCACAAGTTTTAAAGCTGACCAAGAAATCCTTTAAGGGAGTGTACAACTTTTATAAAACTTATCTGTCAATTGTTTCCTTCCAATTTTATAAATTATCCTAGATTTCGGAAGTGTTTAATTATTCATTCAATCATCATTAAGCTGAAAGAAGCATCAAAGCTTCTCTATTAAGGGAAAGTCCTTAATGGAATTCCCTTTGTTTTTATTGGATGAACTTATAAAACGTTCCACGTATTTTAATATAAAGAGAGTCAAATTTATGAACGTGATTCTTTTATATTTCCTCCAATAAACACAGTCATCACTTTGGTCAGAGTTTCGGGTTGGGTTTATCGGGCGGGAGGAAAACTCTATTTGCCCCGCCCTAATTAGTTAATCCACGCAATAATTTAACGACTATCATGGAATCACATAATTTGACAAGACTCCACCTTTTCAGGTGTAGTAACTAATTCCACTTTGCCCGAATTTTCCGCTCTCCATTTTCCACCTTCCGCTTTCCTCCTTCCATCTTCCGTTTTCCTCCTTCCATCTTTCGCCTGCCTCTCTACGCGATTCTCACAAGTTTACGCACAATTTTTAGTCGACGATGAATTTTAGTTGCGTGAGTTTTTCCCCCCTTCACCTTTGAACTGCCAGCACGCAATTGTCCAGCTGCCTCACCCGCTGCGCCCGTTAACCCCACTGTCCATATCACCCCCTTTACCCTCCTCCCCATCCACTCTTGTGGAGCTGCTGGCTGTGAGTTTAACTCGTCGTTGTTTGCGCTCATTTTGCATGCAAATTCATTTAGTAAATTAATTGCCCATCCCACGGCGCTTTCCCACTTGTTCTGCGGATGGAGCCCGGCAACGTAAATTGCCGACGTATTGAGGTCATGCGCTCCAGTGTTGCGTGGCGAAACCGGAGTCCGGGAATGCGTGCCAAATGAAACCACAGCCCCAGCGACGATGGCAACGGCGACGGCGGCGAAGCAATGATAAGGGAGGCGAACCACTCGAGTCATTGGCTTCCCCTCGTTCAATCCTCCACCTCACACTCTTCATCACTCTCTTCTCCCCCTACCTCCCTCTCTCCCTCTCACTCTCTCTCCTTCTCTCTGTCCCCAAATATAACAAGCAGGAGGTCGCATTCAGCGCCCGTCGTCTTGCTGCATCTTGTTGCATTTTGTGAACGCCTTCCCAATTAATGATGTTCCCCCTCTTTGTTTGGTGTCATTCACAGATCTGTCCCGAAATAGATTCTGTGAGCTACCCGAGGAGATCACGACGTTCGCATTTCTGGAGACGCTGCTGCTGTATCACAATGCCATACGCAGCATCCCGGAGTCCGTCAAGCAGTTGTCCTCGTTGACCTACCTCGATCTCCGCAGCAATCAGTTGAGTTTGCTGCCGCGTGAGATTTGTTTCCTGCCACTTCAAGTGCTGCTTGTGTCCAACAATCGACTGGCCTCCCTTCCGGATGAGCTGGGCCGCCTCGACCAGACCCTCACCGATCTGGACGCTTCCTACAATCAACTGGCCGCCCTCCCTGTGCGCCTTGGCGAGCTTCGCACCCTGCGCTCCCTCTCGCTGCGGAGCAATCAGCTACTGTATCTGCCCCGGGAGATCACCTGCCTGAGTCTCGTCTCGCTGGACGTGAGCAACAATCGGATTGCCAGTCTTCCCCTCGAGATACGCCACATGAGCACACTCGTCGAGCTGCAGCTGGAGAACAATCCGCTCACCTCGCCGCCAGCAAGTGTAAGTACCTCAGCAAAGATTAGATTAGCTATCGATACAAATACTGTTGTCCAAGCCAATGGGTCCACTGATGACATCATATTGGCTTGGGCACCGATAGGGATTCCCATGACGCAAGTTCTATAATTGAATTACCTCGTTTCCCCATTTGCAGCTCTGTATGCGGGGCTTGGTGCACGTGTTCAAGTTTCTGGAAACGCAGGCCACCAAAGAGGAGAAGGGGGCACGCGCTGGCGGCAACTATGATGGCTACACGACCTTGAGGCGGGCACCGCGACACAACTCCAGCGGCAACATGCTGGACTCAACGACTAGTCAGCGGCATGCGATTCGCCATCAGATCGACTCGGGCTACAGCACCAGCGATGCGCTGGACAAGCGCTGGTCACACGATGCGCCCGGCAAGGCCAAGACGGACTCGCCGCTGCACTCCGCGACACTGCCGCGTGCACTGACCTCCAGTGGCAATCAACAGCAGCAGCCGCAACAGGCGCCTCTTAGCACTGATCTGATGGATGCATCGCTCACATCAAGCACCAGCACGATTGTGGACGAGAGCTTGACTCTGAGTGCGGGCGTTTCGCCCATGTCGTCGCCCTACAAGCGGGGAACGGAGCACATTGGCTACGCCCACTCGAACAGCTCAAGCAATGGCTCGTCGCCGGACCAGGACGAGGATCTCATGTTGGATCATCAGGAGCGCAGTGTGCACGGCAGCAATGGAAAGCTGAACAAAAGTCTGAACAACATTCAGACCTACAAGTAAGTTGAGGATTTGGGAGGATTAAACTGAAAATCTCCTTTGACTTGTGTCCTTTTTCCATTTGCAGGGAGTACAAGGAGGCACTGAAGCAGCAGCGCAACCAGGAGATTAGTGTCTACAAGCAGAAGCATCCCAATGCCAATCAGAGTCCAAATGAGGAGGAGCTGCCGCGTCTCACCAACGGCTCATCCGTCACGCTGCCAAAGTCCATTATGAAGCAGCCGAGCAGCAACGGGCACAGCGTCAATGGCAACGGCAACGGCAACGGCAATGGCATCGACGATGTTGTAATACCAAAGAAACCCATCCAGAAGGTGATACCCTCACGCAACACCGAACTGATGTCCGCCCAATCATTGAAGTCGCCTGCCATGTCCTCCCCGGAGGCCAATGGTTCCAATGGTGCCAATTGCTTGGGCTACGTGAAACCACACAGCCCACTGAAGAACGGCGTTGGAATCCTGACCAACAGCAACAGCAACAACAATTCCAACGGAAAGTTCAGTGTGCCCAATGGCGGAGCTGCTTCCAGTGGAGCAATCAAATCGCCCGTGAGTGCAACCAGCAAAATGGGCACCGTGAAAGCGCATCGGACGGTCACCTGGAACCACGACATACCCGCAGAGAAGCTGAGCTTCACCATGCGGCGGGAGTTCGATCGCCAGCGTGAGGAGACAGAGCTCATGTCCCAGCTACGAAGCGTAAGCATTGGAATCACTTCACATCACTTGGAAATCTTGAGATCTCACCTTTTGCTTCTTACAGATCATTGAGACGCGTCTGAAGATGACGCTGCCCGAGGACATTGCATCGGCACTGACCGACGGCGTCATACTCTGCCACTTGGCCAACTACGTGCGACCGCGCTCTGTAGCCAGCATACACGTGCCCTCGCCGGGTGTGGTAAGTGGGCCAGGATTGGATTTCATCAGGAATCTGGGAATCTCTTATGAAATTAATCCTACGTTTGCCTTTCTTGCAGAACAAATTGTCAATGGCCCGATGTAGACGCAACGTGGACAACTTCCTGGAGGCGTGTCGTCGCATTGGAGTGGACGAGGTGCGTATTTGAACCCGTTGCTCCGTTCCTACTTATAAGTCGAGTCAGTTAAGATCCAATCATCCGGTTTTGGTGGCATTCGTAAAAAGCTTTTTCGCTGAACGCTTCCCGCTTTGTAGACACTTAGTAGACTTTTTCTTGTAGAGGGACATCTACCCTGCCCCTGTCCAATTGTACCTACCTACACCCAACACTCTGTTCCATACATCCACACCCCCACCCACACACTCGTACACACACACACACATTGAAATAGAAATGATGCATAAAATCTGTTATTGGTGTTGGTTGCAGGAGTTGATTTGCTCCTGTGCAGATGTTGTGCCAGAACAAAACGATCCACGCGCCGATGATGACTATGATGCTGATGTGTATGTCAATGATAACAATGACAGCAGCATCAGCAGCATCAGCAGCAGCAGCAGCAGTAACAGCAACAGTCACAGCAACAGCCACAGCAACAGCAACAACCAGAGCAGCAACGGCAACAACAACAACAACGTTGATAACATTGCTGGCCAAAATAATTGCAAGGTGCCAAATGCTGTGGCTCTACTGCGGACAGTGGCGGCAATGATTGCCCTGGATGCGAATCCACATCATCAGCATATGCGCTACCTGCAGCAGCAGGAAGAGTTGCAACTGAAGCTGCAGCAATTGCAACGGCAACAGCAACAGCTACAGCTACAGCAACAGCAACAGCAACAGCAACTGCCACAGCAACAGCAACCGTTGCAGCTGCAGCCATCGACAATGATTGTTGCCCAGCATTTTGATCAAGAGCAATTCAATGCACACACCTCCTGCACCCAACAGCCACAACAGATGTTGCAGCAACAGCAGCAGCAGCTAGAAAATGTATTGTATGAGAGTTGTGAATATGTCAGTGGCAAGGAGGCGCATATGTCGGATGATGGTGTCGATCGTGATGATGAGGTTCGTGGGTCAGTGGCAATGCTCAACTGTACGCTCTACGAGCCACAGCAGCAGCACCAATTGAGCAGCACAGTGGGTCAGCTGCTGCGCACGGCCAAGCTGAAGACCTACGAGAAGATCAAACAGAATCTTCTCAGCGCTCATGGCCAGCACAGTTTCCATGTGACCAACAACAACAATCGCATGCTGCAGACAATCATTGAGAGTGAGCACGATGTGGCCGCCGCTGGACCGGCGGGTCATTATCAGGTGATTGATGAGAAGCACCAACAGCAGCAGCCGCAGCAGCACCAACAACAACAACTGCAACAGAAACAGCAATTCCAGCCAAAGCAGGACCTGAACTCAACTTCAGCCAAGGAGCCGCCTTCAATTAAGTCGCTGGCCAAACGAATTGAGTTCTTCGAACAGAAACCCAAGTTGGAAGTTTTCAGCATTTACAGGATCGACGATCATGAGCAGCAGCAACAGCAACAACAGCAGCAGCAGCTGCAACACAAAGTGGAGAAACTGAAGCAGAGCGAAGCTGGAACTTCGCTGCTCAAACACGACTCCCACACGCTGACCATCATCCTGTCGTGCGTCTTCATAGCCACCTTCCTCTGGCTGGTCTGCTTCCCATTGCCCGGCTAGCAGTGACTTCGCCTAGTTATTTAGATATAACCGCCTTTATGTATTGCCAATAGTTTTAAGTTAGCTCGCAGCTTATATTGCGCTTCTACTAATTGAGAACACACACATACACACACACACACATATATACAACTCTTATACAACTCTTATACACGAGTTATTGAGGCTGCTTTTGTTAAGTGCTACTAACAATGATTTACATTTTGAATCACGTATCAATTTTGAGGCATTTATACGATATTTATAGAACCCAAAGACTTTGTACGTCGCACAGGTGGGCGGAACGATAGTTTTCCATTGTTTTTGAGACTTACATAAACTTAACGAAACCCGCATATATATTGAAGTATTCACAAAGAAGATAAAAACCATTATTTCCCAGTATTTATATCTTGATTCCAAACGAAAACTAAATGCGCTTCAAAAATCATAAAAAAAAATAATGATAATTTTATATATACTTTGATAGTATATAGAAATCAGAATTGCTAGCATTACATCGAACTATCTATAACCTTCACTTGAGTTCCGTTAGTTAGTTGAACTATCTAGTAATAAGTATGTATTTAACAGTTACCAGTGCTAAAGAGAAAATAAAGGTTTGTTATGGATGTGGGGTGGGTTGGCCAGGGGGCAGGGGGCAGGTAGTAGCTCGATGGGGAGGAAAGGTCAGAAAGCGTTGTAAGGTTTTAACTGAGAGCAGGGACACAAAGTAGTTATAATAACAGTTAACGGTATATAGATTTATCAGATGATCAACAAAATATATATACACACATATATTATACGTATATATGTATTTTTCCAAGACGCACACATTTACATTTTTAAAGATCTTTTATCTAAAAGACGCACACTCAGCAGACCACAAACAATTCTCATATATAAATAGTGCCTTTGACTGTTGTCAACTGTCAACACAGTCCAAATCTGTCACATATAACTATATATATACACACACACGTACACACACACACACATACGCACACGCACAGACTTGACTTTCTGCAATATTTCCTGATTTAGTTAAAAAAAATCCTTTGAAGCGACCAAAATATGAAAAGAATTTCCTTTTTACGTATACTAAAAACGGCGCCAGCTGCGCACTTCTGAACCCAATGACTATATATACTATATTTATATAAATATTATTTATTTAATCGAAAAACTATAAATTACATTCCTAACTATCATATAAATTGGTTAAGACTTTATAAAGTGTATACAAGCCTAAGTACTTAACGAACTCTCTCGATGAAACCTAATCAAATTTCTTAAAGAAAAACTGAAACATTAAACAAGAGACACACACACAAACACACATATATACAGAACACACACACACACACACACACATACACACACACATTTACACTCAGTCAGAAACATTTAAATGTAGTACTTAAAAATGAGAAGGAAATCTTACACATATTTATATTTTGTCTAACAAAATGATAAAAGAAAAAGAAATGAAAAAAACATTCAGGCAGCTAAAAGAAATGCAAAAAAGTAGAAAAGATAAAAAATTTAGTTATAGTCATTAAATTTGATAAACATTTAACAAAGACAAGCTATTTATGCTCTCCATATATCTGACTATATATACATATACAACATATATATACACACTAAGGACTTTTGAACACTGTAAACGAATGAAATGGAAAAACAATCAAAAATACAATTAATTAATATAATATATATATTAATTAATTAATTAAAAAATATATATATTTATGAGCCGCAGTAAGAAACACACATTTGATGTATTGAAGCCAAATGAGCGGAGAGGCAAAGTTGCTAAGACTAAGCTAAGAAATTATATATCTATGAAAATGCTAAGGAACAGTGGGGCAAAAATAGCAGTGCTTCCACTTAATGTGAACAACAAAATATTTATGCGAAAATGTCAAGATTTGAGAAAAATACAATATGAACATCAATATGAATTTATAAAAACAAAAATTGTTTTCTGTATGCGCAGTTTGGTGGTCACTGTAAAGCTTAGCCGAGACACGCACCCAACGCGCTTGTCTTTGCAGTGACTGTTAAGCGGCTGTTGCTTGGCATTTGCCATCGCAAATCCAGCTAAACTTTTTTTTTTTAAATTGTATTTTTTTTTATTTATGTAAATTATTAATGTATAACATCTACTTAATTTTCTACACAGAATCTAATTTGCTGCGCAGCCGATGTGCTCGAGGGAAAAGGCGCTGTCCAGGTGTCCATAACGGTGGGCGAACTATTTCGACTACACGGCGCTGGCCTCGTAGGTGCCGGCTCGAATGGCAGCGGCAACAGCAGTGGAGCTGCCACCCCAACAAAATCACCAACCAGAACAACACGTGCCACATTATCACCCACACCGCTAGTCTAGTTACCCAGGATTAAGGAGAGAATCGGAATCAGGAAGGCTGACACTTAGAGAAGCCTTTGAAACTTTCATCTTATGCTGCCACGTGAACCAAATAAATAAATTTGTACTTTTTGGACTTTTGGATAACAACTTACATATATATATATATAAAAAGAAGAATATATATATCTACATGTATATGTGCGTACACTGGTTTCCTGCAAAACGTTGTGAAATGAAATTGAAAGTTGGCCATGATTTAATTGTATTTATTATCGAGTTACAAAATATTCTTTGTTAAACTTCATTTAGGATTGTAGTTTATTTATTTATGTAAATACACATAACAAGAAATTGAAATCAAACCAAAACTAAACTAACACACACACACACATACAAACAAACACACGCATACATATGAACACAGACCAACGAATTTGAGTTACGAGTCACAAAAATGTATTTATTAAATTTGTCATTACATGAATTTATATTATTAGTTAATAGACTGGCATCGGTTTTGCATGCACTGCTGCTGGCCAAGCATCTCAAACTGTACGTTAACATTCAGCCATTTGTTTCTGTTATACTTTTAGCTGTTTGTCCAACACAATTTGGCCATAAATCGAATATATATACGTATATATATATAGAAAACTAAATGAATACTGTTTTAAGTATGAAATGAAATCATAAATACATAAGATTTACATGAATATGAACACATTTTATATACCATTATATATATGTATATATCTATATATATGGATGGACATTTATATAATATTTATGTAGCTTAGTCCTAGCGATAGCTGCGCTTCATCTTCCCCAAGCGCATCCATCATTTATACGAAGCGTATTATGCACTAAACTGTAAGTCTCTTCGAATATATCAAATAAAATGAATTTGTCATACGTATAGAAATTTTCCGTAGTTTTCTTTTTCCCTGCCCTTTTTTTTTTTGTTTTTCACCACTTTTTCTTGGTTGTCTGTTTGGTCGTTTGCCTGTTTGCCCAAGGCTCAAAAGTTGCTGTTCGAAAATGCTTGCACACATGTTCCTTCTTCACTTTTTCCTCCCGCCACACCTCGCCGCCCTCCATCACTTCTACGACGTTAAAAGAAAAACAAACTCGCATACTTGCAATTTGCCAAACACTTGTTTTTCACCAAAAGCTAACATTTTCTTTAGCGACTTTTTCAGGGATTTTCATTTTCTGCATTTACACTTGCCCCCGCCACACCTCCTCTGCCATCTTTCAAATTCGAGTTTGACGTCAGCTGCGCATTAAAAATATGGAGAGCAGTTTTCTTTTCATATAGTTTAAAAAATTTGCATAATGCGAAACACAAACAAACGTTGGAAGTTTTTATCGCTGAAAAATCAAATAGCAAATTCAGCTATCAGATCCTGAGACATACCCAACCAATGATAAATAATAAATAAAGTTTTAATTTCAAAATAAAAATTAACCAACAAAGACTCTTCTATTCAACAAACAGTTTTGCAGCTCTTAATAATTTCCTAATTTCCTGTGCTTTCAGCACAAAGTGCCCCATAGCTTGACAGCTATAAAGTTTCCCATAATTTGGCAAGATCAAATGGAGGCTAAGCGTCAAAAAGCTCTCTTCTTGCGTTCACCTCTTTCGGGGGTGGGGGAAGGCGCTAATTGAGCATCAACCAGTGCATCAGTTGGCTTAAGACGCGAGCGCAGCGCAGATGTCGGACATTGAACCTGCGCAAATTGAAACAATAACACTTAAAAATTAAATAATTGTATTAAAATACGCGCTGTGTGTTTCAAAGTGTTGAAAAACTATCAATTTGGCTGTGTTAAGTGTTTAAATAAATAAATGTAAATATTTATTGGCATTTATAAAGTTCTTTGTGTTATTAGCGAAAGTGTGTGTAAATGTGCTTCAAATGGTTATTAAAAAAGAGTTATGCTTGCATTCAATTATGTATGCATTACAGTTATCATTTTATTATGTATAAGGTGTATTAAAGTGCTGTTTTTTAAAAAAAGTGAACATTTATTGAGTGAAAAAAAAATTTGTATGCAAGTTAAAAAAAAAGTAAGGCTAAGGGGAAATTTGCATACGTCATTTCAAATGCATGCCATCTTTTTATCTCTCCTTTGATCTGCTTTCTTATCTTACGCGTGGCAGCGAGCAGCCGCGACCGCGGGCTTCGGAGAATGAGGGCTTTAATGTAAAACCATTATGTGGTGAACTTTACAAAAAAGCTTCTTCTTGTTTTTATTTTTGTTTTGTGCTTGTGGGGAAATTGTATTTTATGTGATTTAAATACGCGTGGTGTGTTGTGTATCAATCCAAATGCAAGTGCGTGCAATTTATTATTTAAATTAAAAATATCTAAAATGGTTAATAAAGATTGGTGTAAATTAATGCAAAGTAAGTAATTAATTTAATTAAAAATTATAAATATTTATTTGTATTCTTAGCTATTGAAAATGTTAAATGTATTTTATTTGTTGCCTTTTTCGGCAGTAAAGCTCATTTAGTTTATATAACATTTAAAGTACTTAACTTGAAAGGGACAAATATTATTATTATTGTTGGGGCTTACAAGCAGCTTAACAAATGTTATTACCAAATGGATTAACATTTAGTGTTTTGACTTTGTTTTTGTTGTTTTCAGAATGCCTTTAAAATTGTTAATCTGCTTACTTAATGAACAGTAATTAATGTTAATACAGGCGATAAATATTAAATGCACAAATAAATTGCAATAGTTAAGACTTCGTTTAAATAATTTTTTATGTTTAAATTTTTAACATTGTTTTTATTAAGCAATTTAAGTTATGAAAGTTAAAACTTTCTAAACCAACAATTTCAAAAATTGAAATAATTTTTTTTATATTTTTTTACATTTTTATTTTTACTTTATAATTTTTATTTGTTATTTATTATTTATTATTTATTGGATTTTTTTTTTGGTTTCTTCTATTTATTTACATGATGACTTTTGAATTAAAAGTCTCAAAATTAAATTAAATTTGAAACCTTTATCGAGCTTTAGCGATTTTCGTCCTTTACTCTCGTTCTCACTTTCACAATCTCTTTCGGTCTCTTACCTTGGGGAAAGTTTCCAATTGAAAGTGATGCGTCATAATCGAAACCAAACACTCACAAAAATTCATTCAAATAGAAGTCCAATGTCCATAGTCCATCGCTCGACTGGATGATTCGATTGCGTCAGGTGCCAATGCCAGTTGCCAGTCGCCAGTTACTAGTCACCAGTCACCAGTCAGCAGTCACCAGTTAAGTTTTCCTTCAAGGAAATTGCTTTGGAGTAAAAGGACAAAGGAAACCGCATCCCACAAAAGTTCCTAAAATAGTTGCAAAAAATATTTTCGTATGGAAACAATGCATTTTCAATTTTTGTTAACAATGAGGCAACAGTAAGCAAAGGCACGAAAAAACCTTCATTCTGTATCCGAGCCACACCTAACGCGCCCTCCCCAGCCCCCAATCCAAGCCAAGCTCTGCAATAGCTTCGATTTCGAACTAATAGGATTAGTGGGATGCCAGTTGATGGGTACGTTTCATGGGGATTTTCTTTTTTTTTTATGTTTTGGCAACTAAATTAAAGTGCTTTTTACCATAAAATTAAACGCAAATGTTGATTTACCAAGTACGATGCGTCAGTGTGTGTGTGTGTGTGTGAAGTGTGCTGGGGCCGAAGTGTCGTAGTAGATGGGTGCTTGCGCTTCAAGGATATGCCAAGGATAGCCTGGCCCTTTTGAAATAGGAGCAATCTGATTAGTCGGATATGGCAGCTAAAAAATATTGCGGCGTACAGCAGCATTTTAATTATCGCAATTCCCCGGGGCGCCGTTCAACTAATTGCCCTTTCCGCTCCCCCAACCCTACCATATCCTTCGTTACTCCCCTTAGGTTAACCAGAATCAACACGCGCTACAATTAAACTATGCCCAAGCAAAGGACAACAGACAACAGACAACAGACAAAGGACAAAAACCAAACACACACACTTATACACTTTCGCACACACGCACTTGTACACGCACACGCACACACAGACACAACAGTTTGGCCTTATCAGTGGGCAATACCAAAAGCTGTTGTCTCTCCAAAGGGGCTTTGGGGAGGGGAGGGCGGCCTAACTCTAATAAGAAAGCGAGTGCAATTTGTGGCCTCCAACCCAATGGGAAAAAAAAGCAAAAATATAGAAGGGGCGGGCAGTGGATGGAGGGTGAGAGATTGGCCAAGAGGCGTGTCTGCCATTTAACTGACAGAAATTACGCATTCCGTGCGAAATGTAAGATACGAGATAATCATTTTAATAAATTTCCTTGTGACAAATGACTTGGTTACTCCGTTTGCCGCTCCATTGTGTCCCGGCTAGGTTTGAGTCCGTGCTACAAGTCTCTGGCCTGAATTATTAATAAGCGATGCCATTGCCTTGGGCGGCATTTTACTATGCGTTCCTTCTAATTGATGACCGACCCAAGGTACTAATTGGTCGTAGTTTATGTGTCACCAGTGCTTAGTTTACGGCCTGAAAATGGCCAAATGACATGTGCCCAGTGACTTATGCTAATGATGTCCAACTGCCAGAAGATATGGACACTAAGAGTGAATAGTTGTTTGTTCATAAAATAATAATTATATTAATAATAATGGCAGACTGTTTGACAAGCCAGAAGTCAACTCCGACAGCCTGAGCGATGATTGCCTTGTTTTAAAGTACATTTGCTTTGAACACATATTGAAGTTATATAATATATATTTTTAAGATATTTTTATTTTATTATTAAAGCTTTTAAAAGATTTTAAAACTTTCAAGTTTTTGTCTCCTTCCCTTCGCTTCCCTCCCGCTCTCTAAGCACTTGCTACATTATTATAACATTTTGATTGGCCATCGCCTCAAAATGGAATCCGTTCAGCAAATTTAGATATTATGTTGACATAGAGCCTTTTAGGCAAACCCATTCAAATATTATTTTTATGCAGAAAGTATGAAAATTTTATTTAATTTACCCAACGCATTTCGCTTAAGTCTTTCTACAATATCCACCCCCCTCCTTGCGTTTCCCCTTCCTGTTGCCAACTCGCATCGCTCCAAAAATTTTGCAGGCTTCGTTTTGTTATTTTGACTCGTCTGTCGTTCGCACCACTCTGGCACGCCCCTTTATATTATTTATTTTTTGGCCTGGCCACCCAAACCCTTTTGAAACTTTCTTCTGGCTGCTGAAACTCATTTGAATGCATTTTCGTAATGAAGATGAATTTGAAGATTGTGTATTTTTCCAGTTCGCGGCACATTTTTTGAAAAAAATGTTTGGCCAAAGTTTCAGTTGGTGTTTGAAACTCCGCCCCCCCTGCCTCTCAGCATTCAACGGCTTTATATTGTATAGAAATTTGTGAAATTCTCCTTAAAGTCTCACAGCACGCATTTAATATGCAGCAGACCATCCAAAACACGTATCAGATTTCAGAGCTTGCGTTACTTTCATTGCGCTAAATGAGTTTCAGCTGCAAAATTAAAAACTTTATCAGTGCGAAGGTAGGAAAAAAATACAGGGGCTTGCGCACGTGTGTGTGATACGGGGTGTGACCACGTATGTGTGACGGCATCAGTGTCTGTATGTATGTAAGGTATGCATGTGTGTGTGTGTGTGTGTGTGTGTGTGAAAAAACTTGAAACTTTTCATGAAGTTAAAGCAAAGTAAAATCAAATTATTGTGGTTGGGCTTGTGCCGGGCCGTTGCCTCTCGGGACTGGCAAAAGGATTACGCGGCTCCGGCGTCGCCGTTGCCATTGCCGTCGTTGTCGCCGTCGCTTCCTATGCTCGCCCACAGGTCCCCTTTTTCCCTTCTGCTACCTGTAACTTGTCGTCATTGCACATTTTAAACACAGACCGCGCCACAGGCTGCCAGTTGCAGGAACGGGACAAATGCCGACACCAAGAGAGGAAGCAGTAAAGTGCGGGCGAGGGAGTGAGGGAGGGGGCGTGCCATGCAGACAGTTAGAGCCGCGTGGCTGGCAGTTGAGCTCGTTCACATGAAGTTGTCGCATTCTAATTGAATTTTCACTTTTTCTTTTTCCTTCTTACAACCCCTCCCCAAGCCACCCGTTTTCATGTTGCAAGCCTAGGCGTGTGTCGGGCGGCACACACGGCGGCTACGTGATGGCGCGACGCGGCACAAAAATTGCAATAATTATTTTTAATCTTAAGTACGACTTTCGCGTAATGAGATTTGGATTATCTACCTGGCTCTACCTTATATATATATACACACTCCAACACACACACACACACACACACACACGCACACATACTCTTACATAAAAATTTTTCATGCAACGAAACGCATAAAAAATCTCAAGCTAAACTTTTGGGGGTCTAAATTATGCGGCATTTGAACTTTTTGGGGTGCGTACCCCAGGAAAATCCTTGGCAAGGCTTTAATGAGTGTCGCTTAAGCCGAAGCTCACTTCACATTAGCGAATCGACAAGGTCTTAACTCGTGCACGGGGATCGTAGAGCATTCCAAATAAATGACAGTTCAATTATCTAGTATTTGATAATAATTAATTTTTAATACCAATTAAACAATGCTTATGGTTTTTTTTTTTTGTAATTTTATTTTGATAAATTGTCGTTTGAATTTTTTACGAATTTTAATAAAAAAACAAAAGCTTGACGTTCGCTCCTAAGTCTTTAGCCAACGGATCTACTTGGCTTATTCCCTATCATTATTTAAATTAAAGGTACAGTATATATCGGTTATATGCAAACTGCTTATATGCAAATATTGCTTAAATGTGAAATAATTTTATTTTTAAACATCATTATAATATCATAATTATTGATTTTAATTGCTTATAAGGAAATATCGCATATATGCAAGATTTTGTCTGCATTATAGGTTTTGCATATAAGCGGTATGTGTTGTATTATAATTACCAGCATTATTCTCATCACTATTATTACGACCTTTACTATCATCACTATCATAATTTTTATCATTATTTCATTGATAATCATCATTGTCATTATTATTATTATTATTATTATTATTATTATTATTTTTATTATTATCACTATCATCAATTAAATTATTTTATTACTATCATTTTTGTTATCATAATAATCATCATTATATTATCATTATCAACATTATTATTATCACCATTAATATCATTATGATTATTACCATCCATGCAATAATTATCAATATCATCGTTATGATCATCTGATGATATCATCTTCAGTAGAAGCTTCCTTTGTAATCTGTCGACTGTTTTGAGGTGAAGCCTTGTCCTCGTTCCGTGCAATGGTCCTTTTTTACTTGTATCTTTATTTTAAACCGTAATATAAGTAGTAGTTCATTTTTACATAAATTATAGAGATTTCGGAGCTTCCATCGATGACATAAACTATTGTCCTTCAGATTGGAAATTGCCTGCATAGTAATCAATTTTTTTTTTTTTTTATTTTTACATTTTTGCAATGTTTAATTTGAATGGAAAACTGAGATCCTCAAATATTGCATATAACTGAAAGGAACACTTCCTTCCGAAGGCTCTGATTCGCCTGGCAGAATTTTGTTTTTGGTTTGCCGATTTATAAATTTCGCATAAATTTGTTTCAGGGGCCCGTTGGGAAAAGTTTTTCCTGGCAAATATTGCATTTTCATTAAGTTAAAGTTTGATTTTTAGTTTTGCGGTCTGTGATCTGAGCAGGATTTAAGAGGCTACCATCAGGCTCCGTTTCTACTGCGGCCCCCGCCCTTCTTATTTTCGTCCTGATGCCTCGCGTTTACTTAACAAGTTTTTGGCGTTCGTTGCGAAAACTTTGATGTCTTCTTGTCTATACTTGGACGTATGTATGTATGTGTGTATGTGCGTGGATGGTCGCTGTATGTGTGGGCGTGTGCGTGTGGGTGTGCGTGTGCGTGTGGGTGTGCGTGTGTCATAATCATGTGCAGAGTCAAAGAGAGCAAGATGATAGCATTGATGACGCTTAAAAACTTTTGACTGACAGTTGCCTATGGCAAACCAGTTGTCAGTTTCAGCCGGGGAAAAATTCAAGGAAAATTCGTTTGCAATCAAGCGAAGGTAAACTTCCGCCTTATCATCCCATTTTCAATAAAATAGTTTGTTAACTACATGACAGAAACTTAATAGCTACAGAAAATGCCAAAAAAATGTACATATTTTATATTAAATGATGACAACCAAAAGCCCAAATATTAATTAAAATTATAAATTATTAAATACGCTGCCAGCTGAAGATCAAACGGGCCTTCAAGTCCTTTGAAGTTGAAGAACTTTGTACTTGCGGCTGTAATTTTGCATGTTACTATTCTGAGCTTGGGACTGTGAAAGGAAGAAGGATGTGCTATGAGTTATAGGAAGAGATTGAAACCAATAGAAGGAAGTACTTAAATATGTCCTTATATATATTCCTAAGACTTAATAATATTCATTTAACAGTTATTTTTGTTATCTATATAAATCTTGTGTAATATGAGCTTGGGACTGTGAAAGGAAGAAGGATGCTTCTTGAGTTATAGAAAGAGGTTGAAACCAATAGAGGGAAGTACTTAAATATGTCCTTATATATACCTAAGACTGAATAATATTCATTTAACAGTTATTTTTGTAATCTATATAAGTCTTGTGCAATATCCTTTGATATCCTTACTTTTAATTAACAAGCTCTGAGCACCTTTTAAATCCTGTGTATCCACAGGATTTCCACCTCTTTTCTCATGTTTTTGATGTTTTACAAATTTAATCTTAAATAACAGCAACTAAATAGTCCATGGACTATATACACCTGAATGGGATGTATATGTGTGTGTGTGTGTGTGTGTGTAGACCCGTAGGTGAGTTTTTTTAAATATTCACTGATTTTGCGGTAACTAAATAGAAAAGCCAATGGCATAACTTTCAGCCATTTTCACACTTCACCGACTCACAACAATAGCTAAAATAGCGGTTTTTTATATATCGTTCGGGGGATTTTCTATTTTTTTTTTTCTATTTTCTACTTTTGACTTTTCCCTTTTTCCAATTTTTGTTTTCAATTCAATGTTGGTTTTTTATTTTTTTCAATATATATTTTTTTTTTTTTTATATTATTTTCCCTTTGCGTGGAAATTGAAATGAATAAAATATTAGCTGGATGATATGCGACACTGCGAGTTTTTAATAAAGTTCACCATGACAAAGGCAACTTCATCAAAATCTTTGGTTTCATCGATGCGACAAAAAAGAGCGGGGAAAATAAAGGAGAGAAAAGCGCATGAAAATAAAGAAAATTCATCAAATTTGAGCGCACGAAACGCAATTGCATTTTTCATATAAATAGTTGTCCAGGCAGTTTAGGAAAACTGCCAGCCATCGATGGCAACACCCAAACTCTCGACAAACATATTCTATTATTTATATTCTATTAGTTTTATTACTTTTATCGAGATTTTCATGAACAATAAATGAAATGCATTTTCAATGCCAATTCATATTTTTATTGGATTCCATTCGAGCTTGAATGCGATGCAAGGATATTGAAAAGCCAAGAGCTCCAATCGCATACCTAACCTTTGCAATGAAAAGCTCTTGCCACCATACCTAAAGGACTTTAAAAGGACAAGCTGCACTGAGTTAGCCAGAGTTGTTATTGGTAAAATATTTTTTTTTGGAATTCTAAAACTTTTTAGTACCCAAATAATTGTATATTCAAAGCCAAATTAAAGTCCTGGTCTCCGTTCCGAGTCCGCACTTCCTTCAGAGCTGTCACAGTCATAAGAGATTCCAGCTAAGCACAAAGCTAATTGATAAATCATCTAAATGGGCGATGAGCTGATTTTAACTGACTTATAATCGTCATTCTCAGTAGTCGTTGGCTTTCCTTCTGTATGCTCGCTGTTGCTTCTCCGCATTCATAAGGACATTTGGCATCCTGAGCTGCCGCAATATGTCCGCTTCTGACACGGCATATGCCCCTTGCATCCGCTCATTGTTGTTGTTCTTGTTGTTGCACTTTAATTTATGCCACACAAGTGGCAGCGCAGGGGCCAAGGGGTAAGAGGAAGGAGCAGGGACCAGCAGAGAGAAGTTATGCCACTGACAAGCTCCAGCTTAGAGAAGTCCTCTACCAAGGATGACTCGCTGACTGCCTGGCTGGTTGGTTGGCTGTTTGGCTGGTTGGTTGGCTGGCTGGCTGGCTGGCTGGATGACTGGCTGCTGGTAGCAGGTGAGGGAAAACCCATTTTCTTTGCAGCTGATTGCATTTTATAGCATTGCGCTGGGGCAACTGCCACAGATCTCGTTCGGATGCTGCCGCATGCCCCTGCCGCATGCCCCGTTCAACACATTGGAGGGTCTTGTTTCCTAAGCTGTTTGTTTTGTGCCATGAATGAATTTTTTAAGCTGCCGCACAGCAAAAACATGAAGCAGCGCTGAAAGCTGCTGCTCGCACCATGACTTTGCCTGTTGTTGCTTTTTGGCTAAATGCGAGGGCCAAAAAATAAATAAAAATTTATTTAGCGAAAACCTTTCCTTTGGCCTTCAACAGCGCGTTCTATTGGCTAAAATTTATTGGCACAAATCATCAAGGCAAATGGCTCCGAAAATGTGTTGAGTGGATGGCGGGATGCGCTATGAGCGGGTGGCATTCTGTCAGGACGGGGGTGTTAAAGGGTTAAGGGTACTTTGTATGCCGTCCTATAAATTAGTCAACATTTTATTTGCATTTCGCTTTCGCTTGTTCCGGGCCGCAGGTCCTTTGCTGACACCAATTTTCAGCGCTCACTTTACATTTTATTTGTTTCGCATTTGTTGCACGTCGTGGCCGTAGCCTCTACCATCCCGCCCACACGCCCACTCCCTCCCACTCCCTCAGTGAGGACGACCATTATGCAATATATGTTGCGTTTAATAGTTAATGCAAAGCTTTTAAGCAGCCGCCGGCAGTTGGCAATTCGTAGCCAACATCTAGTGTCCTGCGTCCTGCGTCCTGCCTCCTACCTCCTGCCTCCTGCCTCCTGCCTCCTGCGTCCTGCTTCCTGTGTCCTGCTTCCTGCGCTCAGCTTCGAATGTCTCGCAATGTCTCGGAAGGTCTCGCAACGCCTCGCATGGACAGTGCAAGAAGAGAGCTTGCAACGGAGCTTGCAACAAGCTGTTGAATTGAATTTTTTAGTGTAGTGGCCCAAAGGATGGCAACAAGGCGTAACAAGCATGGCTTGTAATTACATTAGCTTTTATTTCTATTATGCGCTCATAACATACTTTCTATTAATGCTTCGTTCCATTAAAGAAATTAATGACAAAGACTGCAACCGAGCAGCAGCAGTAGCAGTACGTGGGTTGTATACGTGTGTGTGTGTGTGTGTGTGTGTGTGTGTGCACGTACACTTGCCAGTCAGGCACCAGTAATTAAAAATGATCGCAAAGTTGAGCCCCTATAATGATGTGCTTACTAGGTTCGCTTAAAGTTAGTAACCAGCGTTAACAGTAGCAACCGGCAACAGGCAACTGGCAAGAGCCAACAGTAACGAAGCAACATGCAACATGCAACAGTCAACAGGCAGCTGAATGTTGGCAAAGTTGAGACTTTGGCTGAGTGCAATGCGCTGAAAAGGGGGAAACTCGCCGGCTTATTGGCTCTTAGAACGGAGACAGTGATGAATGATGGCTGCACGTACGCAGCTACTCATACTCACAGATACACACAAACACACTCATACACTTACATAAATTATCTGGGTCAATCGCTTAACAGAAGAGACAGGATAAAAACAACATAGACAGCGATAAACATCAGCGACTAGTTTATGTCTATGGAAGAGCTGATTAAATGAGTTAAGTAAATGCCTGAGGCCAAAGGAGCAAGCAATATGGTGGTTCAATAAATTATTAAATAACATATGAGCATATCCTTCTTCTGGCATTGAGCTATGAACTACTGACAAGGATGTAGGCTAATGTATAATATTGGTTATATATAATAACAGGCATTTATTTGCTTCTGTTCGATTGTGATTCAAGGATCAGTCGCTAAATATATTAAATAAAATATAAGTTAAAATAAAATATAAATAAAATAATATAATATAAATATAAAATAAAATAATATAATATAAATATAAAATAAAATTATATTAAATTATATAAAATAAATTAAAATAAAATAATATAAATTAAAATTTAATAAAAAAGGAGTCATATTATTTTTTTATAAGTACACCTTATAAAGAGAGTGTACAAATTGCACATAAAAAAATTTAATTTTAATTTTTTTTTTTAATTAAAAAACGTAATCTTCTTTTTGTTTTTTTAAAAATAACAATTATTTATTTGTTATGCCGGAAACTGTTCAGCATCTTCTGAGCTCAACCAGGCGCATAGAATAGGGAAAAGAAGTATGGCTACAAAAGTGACCTTATATTTAATTAGATTAATATTTATAAACTTAAATATTTGATAAATTCTTTACTAATCTTACGAGTAGGGAGATCAGTGGGATGTATGCTCTTTAATCTACGAGATCTTAGTGGCTCAGCTAGGCTCGACGTCAGGGATTTTGGGAAAGGTAATCTAAAATCGTCAATTTGTCGCTCGCTCCGAAAAGTATGCTTTAATATTTGGGTAATTGCTCAATGTCCGACCTGTTGCTTTGATTGAAATCTTTTTTATTTATTAGTTATTTTATTACTATTTATTTATATGTGTATATATATAATATATATATATTTATATATATATGTATTTTAATTTTATTTGAAACAAACTGGAAACTCTCCTTAATGGATTCCTTTATTGACTGCGCCTCTATTTATATAAAAGGATCTAAATAAATATCTATCAATATATATCTATCTATATATATATATACTGAAACTATATATATATATATAGTTTCAGTTGGCCATCAAAGTGAGCTCTGCAGCAGTTTGGAGCAGCATTTGAAATGCAATTGAAAATCGCTGGCAATTAAATAAAACACAGGAAAACATTTGCACAGAGGAATAAAAAGGGAATTGTAGCTGAGCGTGACGAGGGCTCAAATGGTTGTAGGTTGGGGGAGGGTAGAGGGAATAGATGGATAGAGGGAGGTAGGCAGTGGGGATGGGATGGGTAAGAGGCGGATTGGCGGAGTGACTGGCTGCATACAATGAAAGGCTTGTTTCTAAAATTTCAAATGAAATTCAATTTAATTACATTTTATAGAAAGTCATGCAATAAAATGTAAACACGAACCGAAGGACATCACTTTTACCTATGAACAATTAAATTGAGCAATTGATAAATTTTCTTGCATCTCAATTTTAAGATCAATTTCGCATGGAATATGCAATATTGTATTTAATTTTCTTGGATTGAATAACAATTGAAATGCCTGAAAAGGATTAAGAAATTAAAACTCAATTCGATTTCCTCGAGTGTCTCTTAGTAGCCAAAGGCAAGAAATTTCAAGCCAAGGGCAGAGGCAGGAGCAGAGGCAGAGGCAGAGGCAGAGGCCAATTCAAAATCAATTGCATTCATTGAGAGTGTTAATTAAATGCATTAGTTAACAGCTGCAAGTGTCTTAAGGTGTCTAAGGGGAAACACTTTGCATCGTCATTAGTCGCCATAATTCAAGGACATTGAGCAGCTGCTTGACTGGAAAGTGTGCGACAGGACAGTACAGGACAGTACAGGACAGTACAGGACAGGGCAGGACAGGACATCTATCAATATGCCAACCCACATCGATCTTGGAGTGTGAATAATTTGCAACAAAGGGAAATCACACCAAGCACCCAACAAGGACTTTGGGCCAGGGATGAGCTATTTATCAGTGCCCGAGTCCCATAAATAAAACAAATAATACAAAAATATGCAAAATAAAAAGTATAGAAACCATTGAAATAGAGCCCCCTTTTGGCCTTATCCCCCGCCCGGGCCAAAAAAAAAGGGTCCCAAATACATTTGGCCTAATAGATGTGCTGAATGAAATGAGCCTTGCCAGGACCCGTAGGCAGTGCGTAAGCACGTGTGTGTGCGTGTGTTGTGTTAAACAAATGGCCGATGACCCATAATAAAAATTATTATGAATGAACAAGAACAAGCAAAACCCATTGGCCCCTCACACACACAGGCATGAGGCCTATTCCCTTGCCCAAGCCTATGCCCTCAGGCAAGTGTTTCGGCGCAGGGGGTGTGTTTGTGTGTGTGTGTATGTGCGAGTTTGTTCCGGGTGTGGGTGCGGATGAAACTAACGGCTAGATCTGACCGAGTGGTTAGCACCCTTTGGGACCCCGAACGCTCGACTCACTCAACATTGTTTCGCTTTCTGTTTCTGGAATTGTATTGGGCTTTGGGCCGGAGAGCACGTGCATCAAGATTCAATAGAGACTTTGGAACAGAAAATGAAAAAGAAAAATAGAAAGGCAAGGAAAACCAAAAATGAAATGAACTTATTCTTATGAACTATGAATAAGGCACAGGACGACACGTTATTGATTTTCTTAAAATTTAATATTTCATAAATAAACATCGAACAGTTTTAAGTGCAATTTCAAAGTTTATTCAACATTTTTGATGCGATTCGAGTAAATAAAAAACTTTTAAGTGGTCGTTTTTAAGGTTCGATTAGTTAGGAGAAAGATAAAGGATTTCAGGATTTCTCTGCAGCTGTTAAGCACTTTGGATTATTCTTTACTATATTTAACTATTATTTATTATTATATATTTATATAAATTACAATAATAATTTAATTATATACTATGATTATAGTTGACTTGAATTTTCTATATATGTATATAAATGATTTATAGCTCCTGGATTTATGTACATTTTTATATATTTTATTCTACATATCTGGATGATATTTAAACTATATGAGCTATTTAAAATTTATATTATTTATTAACTATTTTAGGTTTTAACTACTTAAACCTCAACTTGAGAAATTTTATATGTGTATTTATAATTCTCAACTGACTAATTCTGAGTCTTTGTTTGCTCAACCACAAACTTCAGGCTCTCTGTGGCTGCGAGCTGCACTGAGAGAAAAGATCGGCTATTTTGACTCATTTAATTTTAATTTTTATTTTTATATTTGCTTAGATTTTTATAATCTAAGTTTTTCATATTTTTAAAATTTGTTTATAAGCCGCCACAGAGAGAGAGAGAGAGAGCGAGAGAGAAGATATCGCTTTGTTTCGATTGAATAAAAATTGATTTACTCAGATGAATCATTTTAAGTAATCCGCAAACGCTGACTGTTAATTAAATTTAAATATATTATTTATTTAAATATTAAAGTTTGTATTTTTGTTTCAACTTAAGCCTCAGTCCAGATCGTTTTCTCATTTAGTTCGATTTAATTGCTCACTTGAGGCGCAAGCATGATCTACGGTCTAATATTTTGTGTGGCATGTCTAATAGCAGGACTTCGAGCCGATCCTTCCTGTATTGGTGCTCCTGATGATTCGCTGGAGCTATGTAAGAGTGCGATGAGGATATGGTATGCGGAAAAGGATAAGATTTTCATAAAGTGCAGTGAATCCCTAAGATCAGTTGGTCTTGAAGAAATGGCTCAGTCCTGTGAACTGATCTCACGTAAAAGGGCCACAACTAGTTTCATGAGACACGCAAATTCCACTTCCGTTGTAAACAGATCAAGTTTTGCCAACCCTTGCACCTTCCGGTTGGGTATTTGCAAAGGATTAGTTTATAATACGCCTTCAAGTAACAAAAAATCAAAGTCCTTGTTTCAGAAAATTGGTGCTTTTTTTAAAGCGATATTCTAAAAGTTAAAAACCTCAAAATATAAATAATCAAAATAGTTGTAAAAATGACTATAAATAATTATAGTATATAATATAAAGCTCTGAATATCCTGGCCAACAATTGAGGCGCCTTCCAGAGGAGTAAAAATAAATGTAAAAATTGGGAGTTTCCATAGAAAAAGAGACTCTAAAAAGCATTTAACTAGAAGGAACTATGTATTTTGTGTTGTTTGCCTTATTGAGAAGCACACGCGTGATCCTGTAAAACATCCTGTTTGTTGGTTCAGCACTGGCTCTGGTCCTGCCGGATAAAATATGTGAAATACACAATACGAAGTATTTTCAAAGCACATTCCATACGCATCATTGAGCTGTACTTGTACATGCCACACGTGGCAGACACAAGCACACAATAAACACCCGCATACACCCACACACTCACACACCCGCACACTCACACATACAAATGTGACTAAATAAATAATAGAGAAATTTTTGTACAGCTATTTTGCATATTTTCATACAGTTGTTGAGTTGCGTTCAAGGTGGACATGGAAAGGATGCGTTTCCGTAGATGTTTATGATGTTATCCTTTATGCTCGTTCTTTCATTCGCTTTGTTTGCATGGGCAACATTTTAAAGCACTTGCGTTAAGTAAAAGTAAATAAATAAACATAAATAAATATGCGGCGAGTGCATTGAGAGTAGCCGAATGGATCGAAATCCATTAGCTGCTCCTGCTGCCACTCGAGAGCCTGATGCCGTGTCCCAGGAGCAATGATAGCAGCGAACCTAATAGCCTTCGCCTCGACGTGTTGTCCCTTTCAATTATGCCGAACCGGAGCCGGAGCCAGAGCCAGCGCCAGGACCAGCGCCAGTGGCAGGACCAGCGTCAGTGCGAGGACCTGCGACTCAACTAGGACAAGAGCTGAAACCGAAGGCACAGCTTTGGCTTAGTATTGCGGTTTCTTCTCTACTTCTCTCTCTCTCTCTCTCATTTTTCCCTTTTCCTCTTTCATTTGCTTTTGTTTTTTTTTTTGGGATTTTTTTTTTTTTTTTTTTTGTTTAGCGCACTTTTCAATTTTACACGTTTCCAAAAACCAAAGCCATCGACGAGCTCTGCCCATTGTTGTTCTTCTGCCAGTGGCTGGGCCACTCAGATCCCGCGGGCATGGCTGACCAGCCCAGGGACCCAACAACAATATAAAAACCAGAATGAGTTCCATCGAACTCTCCTCTATTTGCCGCGTTGAATTTATTGGCCTTGGTCTAATGCCAGGCACGTTCATTTGATTACATTAAAACGAAAGTGGCTAAAAAGGTTGCCCGACCGCTGCCAGAGCCGCGTCCACAGACATTGCCGCTGGAATATACCAATTCCCATACCAATAGCCAGTCCCATTTTCATTCCCATGCCCATATCCCGTTCCCATTTCCCGTTCCCGTTCCCGTTCCCGTTCCCGTTCCCGTTCCCACATCCCCTTCAACCCCCCCTTCAGAGCAATAATTGTGCTGCGGCAAGGCGGAGTTTTTAAATAAATAAATAATCTGCGTGGCATTGCGGTGTTGAAAATGCGTATACGCGTTTTCAGTATTTTCTCTGGTATATATTGTGCTTGTGTGGGAAACAATAGAAGCACCCACGCACACACACACACACATAAAATATCAAACACGCCTTAGCAGTCGTTTTACAGTGGGCAGCACATTTCCCATTGTGTTGTGTGTGTGAGTGTAAAATTGTGGGTGTTTCCGTGGGCGTTTGTGGAATCTTCAATTGTTATGCCATCAAATGCTCTTGACCAGTGGGCGTGGCTTTGGGGCGCATTCATAAGAATTATCAAAGGTTTCAGCTCTGCAAATGAGCAGCTTTGACACAGGATTTTTTCATACAAAATGCTGCACACTCTGTAGTTAATTATTGGGTGAACAAATAAAAGGCAAGAACTAAAATTTTAGTATATTTAGATTTTTTTTTTAATTTTATAAATTTAAATTTTCTTTTTTTTTAATTTAATTTATTTTTATTTATTTATAACGGACTTCACTGACTGCCCCTGATTGCTGCCGCTTAATATAATATATAAATTTATTTAGCCCTTAGCTCTGCGAGATTTTGCTTTTTAATAACTGTTTTTTTAGTTTAAATAAAATTAGTTTAAATAATTCTAGAGGCAAGTCTTGGATGTAAGTTAATAAATCTTATTAAAATAAAATATATTGAATACAAATCTTGTCTTCTATTAGAGACCATTGTCATCTTCGCTGTGGCCTGTATTCGGCCACACATTAATATAATTATCATAATTAAAAGCTATAGAGATAGGTTAGATGGAGGCTTAAATTGCATGTGAGCATTAAAATGCATACATATGAATATTGATATATGTGTGTGCATATATGTATATGTATATATGTGTATATATGTGTGGCATGTATCATTTAAAAGATGGGAATTTTGGGGGCAGAAATGCCACAGATTTGGCCACAAGTTCCGCAGTTGGTGCGATTTGTTGGACTAATTGAATCAATGTTTCAATTACGTGGGATGCAAAATGCATTCAAATTCACATAACATGCATAATTATAGTATTTTGTCGTTAGTTTTTGCTTGAAATCAAACAAATTAGTTAAAACAAAAGCAAATCGAGTTTTGGCTTTCAAATTCTGACAACTCGAACTATGAATACACTTAGAGGCACACAGACAAAAATAAGAAATAAATAATATAATTCTTTCTATAATTTTGAACTCAAATTAAATAATTAATATTGTGCATATATTGTTATTAATAATAAAATAATATTATATTTATTTTTATAACTTATTTATAAGCCTGCGGCTTGAACTACACTTAAATTCCAAACTTCTCTTAGAAATGTTACGCTCCTGCTGAGAGCTGCCTTGTACTCCCTTAAAAGTTATAAATAATTAGATGTATTTATAAAAAAGTAACAACAACAACAACAACAACAACAGTCGGGCACTCGACTTAATTGCATTTAAATGAAATTAGCATTAAATGTTTACAAATTTTGTGGCATTTCTGAGTTTGTTTGCTCCGAGTTCATTTATTATTTAACTAATTTGTGTGTATTTTAACACATATATACACACACACGCACACTCACAAACAAGCGTATACATGAGTTATTTTAAAATTTATAATATGATTTTTAAATTGCGGTTTGGACGTCGTTGTTAATTTTAATGCGTTGCCGTTGCCGTTCGTTCTATAAATTTTTGTTTATTGTTTATCTTTTATTTTTGGTCGATTTTTTTTGCACTCATTTGTAACACAGGGCATTAAAGTTATTCAACAAAGTGCATAAATTAACATTAAAAAATTCAGATCAACTTACACGATGAACTCACCACCACACAGTCACGCACACACACACATACACAGGCATTTATATATTTATAATAAATAACGCAGGACAAGGAATTTCATAGCCACCGCTCATTAAAAAATTATTATTACTTTTAATATTACTATTATTGCTACACAATGAAAAGCAAAAGGATGTAAATAAAAGAGCGCACGTTACGTAGTAAATTTAATAAATTCATTAACAGCTCATTAAGAGCGGAGTCACGGGGCGTATGCGCGATTTTTTCGATGCAATTAAAGTGAAAGAAGAATGGAGAAGGAATCGCTGATACAGCGGCAAACAGCAAATTAATAAAACGTGCAAGGGAAAAGTTTAACCGTTAAGGAAGGAAAGGGTGCGAGTGGCATGTGTAAAGCCTTAAAGCCATATATACAATCTTTCCCACTGGAAAAGTATGTGGGCGTGTCCAAGGTAACGGCAGGCCGACCGGAAGTCTAATTGCAAAATAATACACATAGTCGGGGGAGCTCTGATGTCGGTCTTTCATCAATGCCACAGACACACAACACACGCACTCCGACACCCACACATACACACAGCACATATATAGACACACACACACACACACACACACCCAAACACACACACACACACATTTGCGCAGGAAACAATAACAAAGAAAGTGGCAAAGGAAGGCGTAACTACAAGCAGCGAATGTTTCGGTTAATTAGTAAACACAGGAAAACAAAAAAAAAAGTTTGAGTGAGGAAAAGACCGAGCTACAAAAGTAGCCTGTAGGATATAGAATTCGCACCGAGTGCTGATCAATATGTGAATACCCTGTGAAAAGTGGCTACAATTTAAATGCAGGCAAATTAAAACTGGCAAGAATTTATTTAGAAATTTGTGAAATATACTTAAAAACAGATTAAAAGCTGTCTGGGCATAACCGAAAGCTGCTAAAGAGTTTATCCTACTTATTATACTAAATACTGAATATTATCCTTTTGGAGATTTCACGCAGAGTTTGACTAACGCCGCACACTTCAGTTCTGAAGAACTACTCAACGCAACTTATGTTAAGGAGTATTTAAAGTAACTCAAATGCTTGGCCCAAAGCGGCATTGGCAGGTGGAGTGCCACAGAAAATGAGGAAAAAATTTAAAGAGCAGTAGAGAAGGAAGAAATGAATGAGTGAGTGAGTGAGGGATATGGAGGAGCAAGTGTTAAGCAGGAACTACACTAAAAATGCTACAGAATTTGCTTTTAGTCATTCCCATGGAGTCTATTTGTTGGCTCTGTATTGGCATGTGTGCGTGTATGTGTGTGTGTGTCTGCAGCGTATGTGCTACTAGAATCGGAGCAGTCTAATTTGTTGGCCAACTGCCACGCCCAGAGCCGGCAATGGCCAAAAGAGTAGTCCTCCAGCCGTTCAGCAATTGAATAACATGTGTGCCATGGGCCGCTTTATTAAAGCATTAAGATTCGCATTTCATGTGAACACTTGGATCATTTGCCCATCGGTCTGGGAATGAGTAAATGATAATCGAACCGAAGGCTGGAATAGACACACTCAAAGCAGAGCAGCAGCTCCACTGCCTCCTCTTGAAGCTTCAACTATCCTGGCGCTTACTTAATGTTGAATACTTAACTTGTCTGCTTGAGGAAAGGATAATTTTATATTTCTTTAATTTCAGTTTTTGTTTTTAATAATTTAAAATAAATAATTTATTTTTATTTAATTTTATATTTGAGATATTAATTAAAGGATTGTTATTTCCTTTAATAGCAATTAATTTATAGTAAATAAATAGAAGAACAGAAGAAAGCTCCATAGCAATTAATATATATAACATTAATCAATAAATAAAAGAAATCATATAAAAAATAAAGTAAATAAATGAAGCTGGTAAATAACATTAAGATTTAATTGATTTAATTAATTTAATTGATCTTAATAAATACATAAATAAATAAAATGCATTAATCGCACTCAATATTTACTCCAAGGTTTATGAGCTATAAAATTCGTTTCATTTCACAAATCAATTAGCTAATTAAATGCTTCATGTGTAACGATATGAAGTTTAAATATTTATCTAAAGATTTATTTTAAATAGTTTATTCAAATTATAAAAAAAATTCCCTCTGCCTGAATGAAGCAAATGATGTGAAGTATAACCATTGATTTACTTTTTATTCCATATTTGCCATTGCCTTACATTAAAAAAAAAACTTAAATTTAAAATTTAAAATTTTTTATATTTTTTTTTTAAATATCCACTTGATTATTTAAAAGCTTGCAATTATTTGCAATTTTTTTAAATCTGTAAAATCTCTTAAAAGTACCGAGAGCTGAAGCCAAAGTTGGGGCATGGTTCTATTATCGCTTCATTGGCTCCGCTGGAGTGTCCAGGAGCAGAGCACAGATGAGACACCGATCCGTTTGGAGGATGGACGAGCGATGTCGTTATGACAAACCTGTTCCTATGTGGCTGAGGATGTGTATTAAAAAAATGAAGGCAGAAATGTATGCGGGGCAGGACAAGGGCAGGGCGGTTGGGGGCGAATGGATGTATGAATAAATTGCAGGCAACGTTGCGTATACGCAACACACAACTCAGAGCGCACACTCGCATATTTTTCGCCTTATGAATTCGTATTTTATATGAAATTGTTGCTTCTGGTGTTGGGTTGCAGGCTCAATGAAGAGCTTGTCGGTTGAGTGGCTAGGTGGTTGGGTGGCTAGGTGGCTGGGTGGCTAGGTGGCTGGGTGGCTGGGTGTCTGGGTGGCTGGGTGGCTGGGTGGCTGGGTGTCTGGGTGTCTGGATGATTGGTTAGCTGCTTGTCGGTGGTACCGAGGTACCAGTTACTGGGAGATTGGGAGACTGGGAGACTGGGGAACTGGGGGCTGGGCTGTTTGGCATACGGCATGGGTAATTTCTGCAGAGCGATGCAACACAGCAATGCATAAAAATGCTATATTTCAAAATGCAAATATATTCTTTTAGCTTTTTTGATAAATGACACCGCGGAGGTCTGATGAAAATGCTGTGCATGCCAGTGAGTAGTCCTTGCACACATCTAGAAGAACGAACACAAGCTGTAGCAGTTACTCTTATAGTAGCAGTTACACTTGCAGCAGCTGCTCTGGCCAACAAATATTTGAAATATTTGAAATGTTTGAAAAATATTTTTCTCGGCTGCGCGTCGTTTGGGTGTTGGCATTTTAATTCAATTTACAGAGTTTGCAGTTAAAGTGCAAGTGGCCGATTATCTTGTAACGTTTTAATTTGCTTAACCCGGCAGCAGGATGAGAGGCAGAACAACGGGACAACAGAGCAGCGGGTAACGTGGCCAAATGTCAAGTGCATGTTTGTGGCCCATAAAGCAGAAAAGTCAACAGAGGCACAAAAAATTCGCCCGCTGAAAATTGGCGTATTTATATAAAATTCTTTTTTATATTATTTAACATTTTACACTTGAAGTGACGGCAGCAACAACATTTGTATTATTTATTTATTTTTTATAAAAAATTGTTTTTTTTTCTTATTTTTTTTGTCTTTGCCCACGGCCAACATTTATCATAATATGAAACATATTCGCTTTGTGCATTTTTTCAATTATTATTTGTGTCCGCCGTAATAATATTTGTTATTGTTTTTCATGAGTTTTCCTCGCCATCAATGGGCGTTAATGTTGGCTGAACGATCCTTGAGTGCCGTGCATCGCATTTAAGGATTCGAGCGGCAAGGCTAAAGACCATAAGCCATAAGAGCGTAGCACTTGACAGTCTTGACGTTGCAGCAATTGCAGCACGTAATGCCACAGGAAATTGCGTGTCTTAGCGGCAAAGTTGCAAAATGCATATATATGTATATGTATATCCATTTATATCCTTGCACATCCTTGTATTTAATACATATGTAAATACCAACCAAAATACCAAATCCTTTCACTTTTTGCAAGCCGCTAAACAAGGATGTCAACAAGAAAGTGTCATATTTCTGTATACAAATAAACTGTCGTCTGTTCGTACGCCCCTCTGCCTTCCCCTCTGCTCACCCCCTCCTATGACATTCTCTCAGGCTGGCAGATGATTCATTCGCTGAGATTCCTTGGCTAAGACCAGATCCACAAAAGGAGCCGCATCTCAAATACAAAGCACAAATACAAATTCATGCAAAATGACATAAGTCACCGCAAAAGTAATTTTTCACTAATGAGCTTGCCAGCCAGCAGGTAAGCCACGGCACAGTGGCTCCAAAGCGATTGGATGGCAGTTCAATTTGTGTTCCTATAAATTATACAATTAATTGAAATTTAAAATTTATAATTGTAAGATTTATTTATATTAATAATTAATATTATTATTTTTTTTATGGGGCTCTAAAATATTTGATTGTTTTGTAATGATAATCTAAACTATGGAAATTTTATAACAAAAAAATTATTTTTCCATGCCTAATATCTTAAATTTTAATTAATTTTTTAATATTTTATTATTAAAGATTAATGTGACTTTAATATTAATAGGTTCAAATGAAAATAAAATATATAAACTTAAAAAATTATTTAAATTTTAAAATATATTAAGTATTAATAATATTATACTCAAGACTTATATGACTTTATTATAAATAGATTGAAATAAAAATAAATTACATACACATCAATATTTATTTTTGAGATTTTTAAATATAATAACATAAAATAATAAAAAAATAATAATATATTTTTAATGTTTTATATTTTTTTTTAATAATATATAAATTTTTTATTTAATTTATTACTCAATTCTTATTTTATTATTTATTCTAAAATTTTGTATTTATTTTTTCTCTTATTCATTTTTTATACATATTTTTAAGTTTTAATTTTTTTTTTTTGAGGGTGTATTAATTTAAATATAATTTTTAACTTACACTTAAACTTATATATTTATTTTATCAATTTTTCCTTCTTTTGATTTTCACTAAATTTCGTTTAGATAATTTCACTTTGAAAAGTAATTACCTTTACTGGTCGTTGTTGTACCACTGTGCGCGTAGCTGCCGTGATGGCTGTGTCTCTTGACTTTGTCTTTGAAGCGCTGTATCATTCTATTTAATCTAATGATGTATCTCAGGTGTTTGTTTGTGAAATTTATCGTGAAAATTTTATGCGTATTCTTTGGCTTAAGGCGTTTTAGCTGCCGTTGTCCTTGTCTTCCTTCCCCATCCAGCGGCTCATTTGCCGTGATGTTGTTTCCATTTCTGTTCCTACGATTTATATGCGGCTATTAGTTTGGATAAAAAAAAAAGCCAAATTGTTGCAAGGTCCTTGCCGCAGTGAGGTTTGAGACATGTGGCAAGCCTTGGCACGGCGTGACAGTTGTCGCCTTGCCAAAGTGTTCGAGTGGTTGGGGAGTTACAATTTTTGGCCCTTTTGGCTATAATTAGCGGGCTGCTTGATGCATCCAATTACCCAATATCCGCATTTACATTCGCACTCGCACTCGCACTCGCATCCGCGCTTACATTTGCAGCTAATTACTGCAGCTGCTGCTGCAACGATAGCCACACCTAATGCTGAAATTACAGAATGAATATTCATATTTGTGCAGTGGCAGCGGCAGCGTGACTGTGGCGTTGGCGGTGGTGGTGGCAGTGGCAGTGTCAGCGGCGGGTGTAGCATCATCATCAGTGGATGCCACAATCGTTGCCGCAGCTTATTGCATATGAAAGCCGGTAGTTTTTCATTATTTTGTATTTGCTGCTGCTTGTTGCAAGTACTTCGCTGCTGTTCCTCTTGTTGTTGTTGCTGTTGCTGTTGTTGTTGTTGTTGTTGTAATTGCTGCAGTTCCTGTTTGGCCCCACAAATCTGCATGCAGTTGATTTTTTTTATTTGATTGCTTGTTTGTTTATTTGTTCGGATCTGAACCTAGGATATGGTCGTGGTCCTGTTCCCGTATCTGTGTGCTGTGCTCCCAGTCACTCTCTCTCTCTCGCTCTCTTCCCGTGTCCGTGCCATGTCCTTATCCCTGTCCCTGCACCTGGACATGCTTTTTGCAGAGCTTTTTGGTGCGCTTAACAATGAAATTTGCGCATAACCACATGCAAATTGCCAACCCACAACATAGCACACACATAATACACCCACACACTCATACACAAGCACTTGTACATCAGCACACACACACACACACACACACACACACATACCTGCAGCATCTACGCCACATGGAGCACACATGCATGCTGGGAAAAATTTACAAATAATAATCTACACGCTAGTAAAAAGACTTTTCCAGGGATAGGAATGTCAAAACGAAAATTACTGTTAACCGCAGGAAAAGCCAAAGAGGAAAAGCTACGAGCTGAAATGCTGTAACGATAGGATCAAAACTGTATCCCGATAGTATTAAGTAGAATTACACACACACTCTCAAATACACGAAGATTTGCAGTCAGAGAATTTCCTATTTACTTTTAATAAATTTTAAAAATATATAAGAAATTTTAATTAATTTCAGTTTTTCTTTTTTTTTTCTTTTTTTATAATTAATGTGCATTTTCTTAGTCGATGCAAATCCGTAGCAATAATTTTGATTTTAATTTTAAACGCATTTAATGACTGCAAACGAATCGATTAACTGCCATCTAATTTATCGACCTCAACTGCAGCTCATTTATAATGTTTATAAATTAATATATATTTATATAAATAATTTATTTTAGATTCTGCTTATACAATAAATCAATAATAATATATATTTGGGTAAAACTTAAATCCTAATTTTATTATATTAAAATATCATCTATAAATGGATGAATATTGGATTTGATTTATATGAATCAAGTTATTCATCATTTGCTAAGAGCCATTTAATTTTTAAGAACTTGGATTATTTTTAAATCTACTTTAAATCTACTTTTAATCCACTTTTAATCTACTTTTAATCTAATCTCATTTTAATCGTTGCAATTTATTTATGTATCGATATTTGGTTATTTGATTGATTCCCCTAAAATCCCTTTACTTTATTTATAATTTTTTTTTATATTTTATATCATTAGTTTTTAGTTTCCAGTTGCCCGTTTTTAGTTTTCCACTGGCTTTTCAGGCTTGTTTTATAGTTGACAAATCCAATTTAATCCCTTTTTCCCCATTTTCCCCGTTTCCCTACTTTTTCCCTATTTTGTATCTATATATATATGGATATAGATACAACGCCTGAAATGAGTGGATTGTTTAAACATAAATTGTTCTAAAAACTGCATCGCAGCGTTTGGTCATAAAACTGCATCGAAGCTGCGGCTGGTTGCTGGTTGCCCGTCCTTTTGTCCGTCCGCTGTCCTCTGCCCTCCTTCTGTCTGTTAGTCTGTTAGTCTGTTTGTCTGGCTGATCGCCTGGGGCATTTAGTTGAGGTAACATATGGAAACATATTACATGCCATGGCTGTTGAATAGGTCCGCCCATATTTGCAGGTCTCGTGCCGCCCATCTCTATATATGCGATTAATCGATAAACTTTATTATAATTTGTTGCGGTCGCGTTTTGGTAGCCATGTTTGGCATATTACACATACGCCACGCCGGCCCAGCCGTTCGCTGTCCCCACTGCCGGCATGTCTGTCGCATTGTCTGGCCGTCTGGCTGTCTGTTGCAGCTGGCGGATAGCAATTTTCGGAGCGACGTTCATGCACATTTTGGCCTGCATACAAATTCATTTTTGATATTTGTTATTAAACTTTTGCTTTGTATATTTATCAGTTAATTAGAATTTCGGCGACGCATCGAAGGCAATTTAAGTTGTCTGTCATTTCCGGAAATGAGAGAAATTGTTGTAAAAATGTTCGCATCCGTTTCAATTTAACTTTCGCTTGCCAAACGATAAAGAGAAGATGAACCAAATACCGAAAGCATAAAACAAATAAAAACATACATATATCCTTTATATCTGTGTGTGTGTATACGTGTACTTCTGTATATAAAAGGACAAAAAGACAACTCATAAATGGGCAGATGCAAACTGGAATGCTGCTTGTTATTTTTTGTTAAAAACCCCATACACACACACACACACACGCACACACACACGCACACATGCACACATATACGCGCAATCACACGCACGCATACAGAAGGACAGTCACATGTAAACACACACATACATGCTCATAAATTTAAAAAATGTAATATCCCTCTTACGGAAATGACAATTTATTGGTGGTTTTTACTATTCGCAATTTATTTCAACTCCGCAAGGAAATGCATTGCGGATGCTGCTCCCTCTACTGACACCCCTGACACCCCTGACATCCCGTAACCGTATGCCAAGCCCAAACCCAAACCCAAACCCAAGCCCCTGCTCAGTACTAGACTCAGAGACCGATCCAGTGGCAGTACCAGACTCTCGCACTCGGAGGTGGACTCTGAGTCGGACTCGGGCTCGGACTCTGAGTCGGACTCGGACCAGTGGCTGTTGCCGTGACCATTGCCATTACGTTGCTCGACTGGCAAAAGTTGACGCTCCAAACAAACAATGCGACAGATAGACAGACGAACAGCGGACAGAGGACAGATGGGCAGACGGACAGCCGGACAGAAAGAGCAGAGAGCGTCGGCCGGAGGGACGACAGACAGACAAGCAAACATGTTCGCCAGTGTAAATATAAAAATAAAATAAATATAAATATCGGCTGCAAAGTGGCTATGGCAGCAGGGGAAAGGGTGAATGGTGAAGGGTGAAGAGCGAAGGGTGTTGAGGGAAAGGGGGAGCCACAGCCCACATCTGCTCACCGTCCAATTGGCCACTGGCCGGACACACCAAACGTTAGCCCGGTACGCGGCTGAGATTGAAAATCCGTTAAGTCATCGCCACTGCTAACCACTGTGGCCGCTGGCTGGTGGTGGGTGATGGGTGATGGGCGATGGGCGATGGGTGACTGGAGGGTGGTGGGTGGTGGTGTGCGGTATGTGGTGTGTGGTGGTTGGCGGGTGTCGTGTGCAGGGAGCCCGTTGCATGGTGTCGTATTTTTACTGCTGTTGCTGCCACTTTTTGTTGCATGTTCTTTGTTTTTTACAGTGCATTCTGTTGCTTGGGTCTTGTATCTTCTGTTGCCTGTCAATGCGTTTGTTTGTATTGTTGCTTTGGCCACTGTTCGCCTCTGTTGCCTGGCCTGCCATCGCATGTTGGCCAAATCCTATGACAAATAAACGCTTCTCCGGCAATTTGTTGTTGCTATTAGCGATATTGTTTTTGTTGTTTCTTCCGCTGTCGTTGAGACTTTGCTTTTAATTTAAGCTGTAAAGCTCCGGACTTGCCCATAATGAAGACTTACAAGACAAGCCTAAGCCCCCAATGTCAAGATCATGAAATTGTTTGTCACTTGGGAAATAAATGCATTGTAGGAAATACGTTTCGTGTAGTTCTTTAAGTGATTTTATTTTTAGAATTGATTTTAAATTTAAAATATATTTTTAGTGGAAGCTAAAATTAAATTCCAATAAATTTTCATTATTTTATTTAAGGTCTAACGGGTTTTAAGTTTAAAGCCTGACAGGCTTTGAAAATGTTCCTTGAAATATACACCTTATACCTTATACCTTATACCTTATACCTTATACCTTATACCTTATACCTTATACCTTATACCTTATACCTTATACCTTATACCTTATACCTTATACCTTATACCTTATACCTTATACCTTATACCTTATACCTTATATCTTTTACCTTATACCTTATACCTTATACCTTATACCTTATACCTTATACCTTATACCTTATACCTTATACCTTATACCTTATACCTTATACCTTATACCTTATACCTTATACCTTATACCTTATACCTTATACCTTATACCTTATACCTTATACCTTATACCTTATACCTTATACCTTATACCTTATACCTTATACCTTATACCTTATACCTTTCACTTTATTCCTTATATCTTATATACCTGGGGTACTTACTCACTTATTCAGTAATTATTTATTAAATAAATCTGTCAACTAACTGACAGATTTGACTGAAATAAATAATTGCCTATAATAGGTGATAGGGCGTCAACACAATATCGAAAGCACTTTCAACTTGGAAAACAAATGTTAGTTAAACTCACCGCGGGGATCGACAACTAATAAAAAAATGTTAATCAAATGAATTCTTAATCAGGTAATTGCCGGGTCTGAGGGTTCATCTTCGATAAGGTTTCATATTAAATGCCTACTACTAAGTTTATCAGACACAATAAATCTGGGAACAATTATTGCTTATAAGCGGTATCAAGCCCAGCAGGGAAAATAAGATGGAAGTGCTTCCCCCTTAGGGTATAAATGTCAGTTGCATTCGGAACTCGTCAGTCGACTCCGAGATGCATTCGTATCTGCATCTGTACGCGGGAGTCTGTGCGATTGTCCTGATTACTTGGGCTGTGGCTGAGCCAACTTGCGATGGAGTTGCGCCCAAGGATGCGGAACGTTGCGAAGCTTTGGTGCGTCGTTGGAATGAAATCAAGGATGAGACTTATCACGGATGTTGCCGCAATGTCTGGGAAAATGAATCGAGGACTGGATGCAGGGATGGATGTTGGGTGTTTGCTGCTGGCACAGCTTCACAAAGGATAAGAATGGAAATGGAAATGGAAAGTGCGACTGCAAAGTCGAATGACTTCTTTGTAGACTTCGCAGCGTCCTTGGGAGAAAATGATCCTTACAGGCGCATCTGGAGAAGGGGAAAAACAAATATTTCGCTCATGGAAAATATGTCATCAAATACTGAAACGAGTATTTAGAGGGGAAAAATATGAAATGTCAATTAATAGAAATTTTTTATTTTTTTTATTTATGAAAAATATTTTGAGGATAAACTATAAAGTCATCTGTCCTTTTTTCTGAGATGTTGAATAATTTTGAAATTATTTTATATCTCGTCTTTGGGAAATTTTATATTTTGTATTTTTTTTGAGCTGTGATTTTTCCAATGGAAAATTTCTTATTTTTTATTTTTTTTATATTTTCGAGCTGTGATTTTTCCAATGGGTTAATTTTTTATTTTTTATTTATTTTATATTTTTGAGCTGTGATTTTTCAAATGAAATATCCCCGACACTTTCCATAATATATTTAGTATTGTTTGGCGGCTGCCCTGGCTTTTCCCATTGGATAAGCTTCTGAAAATAGATGAGTGATAAATTGTACAATGCAAACAAGTTTAAGCTCAGTAACTAACTTTAAGCGTAGATGTAGATGTACTTCTATTTCTATCGTTTAAAAGCTTTAGTCTATTGAGTCTATTTGAGTTTGAGATAAACGAGTTTTCTCGATTTGCCGGCATCTGTGAGTTGTAATTTTCATGTTTACCCAACGAAATTGAATTTTCCAATTGACTTGCGATTGGGTACAGCGACGACCACAGCGAGTTCGATTAATTAGAAGATGAACTAATTGAATTAGAATAACTTAAATTAGGTAAACACCCGCAGACATGTATAAACACACACACACACACACACAGAGAGAGAGAGAGACACACATACACTAAGACTAACTCAAATAAAAAGGGAGAGAAAGAGTGAAGAAAAACTCAAATATAAATTTTCAAAATCGAATTTGAAATGGCAAATGCTTCGAAGCTCCATAGACGCAGCGGGGCCTTAATTAAGTGCATTAAAACTTATTGAACTGCATGAAAAAGGAGTCGAGTGTGGAAGGAGATGCGCGCAGGGGCAAGTTGCAGACGATGGAAAGTAGGCAATGTGTGGGTGTGTAGGGGGAGTGGGGGTGGGTAGTGGGTGGTGGAGTTTCCCAGTTGGATGCAAAATTATTTAACTGGCACACGGGCTTTGCGTCTCTTCGATGGAGCATTTGTGTTGTTCGCCTGGTTGACGGCAGTCAAATGCTAAATGCCGCCACAGAAGCGATGCCAAAAGAACGACCGTCACACACACACACACACAGAGCCACACAAGCACAGAGCACTCATGCACATACATTCACACACACACACACAATCCGCACTCACGTACGCCGCAGAACAAGAACAGAAACGTGCCCGACGACGTGAACGGCTACCAGATACAGATATGGCGTACATATAAAAGCCGAGGGCTGCCAGTAAAATTTGTGAAGGGTTAGACAAGTTTTCAAATTTTTATATATATTTTCAATAAATTAAAATTTGTTTAGATTAGAAATTATTTCGATTTTTAAATCAAAGTTGATGAATAACCTGATCATTTTGAGCTTTGAATATTTTGTATAATGCACATAATAAGTTGATACTCCAACGAGAGTAATTTTGATACACTTGGTTATTTTTGGAACCGCCCTCGCAATGAAATACCATCGCACATGTAATGCGTGATGGAAAAGTTGCTGCTGGCGCGTGATTCCAATCGAGTTATTACAGAAATTAATCATGTTGAACATGCATGGGAATTGCATATGTATATGCGCATGCATATATCGTGCATACACACATCCAATATGCTGCATTTGCATAGCTCTGTGTACATTTGTGTTGCGTGTGTTAAAAAATGGCCACAGACAACCTGCCGGGCAGCAGCTGCAATGGAAGCAAAGCAACCAAAGATTATCATTGTAAGCATTCTTTGAGTGAGTGATTAAAATGTGTGGATGAAATATGCAACGAGCTTGAAATATTGTTATGGCCCAGTTGGGGTATTGGCCACAGTAATGGCAGCGGTATCACTCACTCACACAGTCACACAGTCACACACTCTCCCAGCTATGGATTATTCAGACCCCTACAATCAAATTCACAGCCATAGCCCAAGCCATTTCCATGTGTTAAGCTTTAAGCAATCCTTCAGTCTCCTGCAAAGTAATTTGCATTGATTTATGAGCCCATAAGAAGCACAATTCCAACTGTAGCTGCAACTGCAACGGCAACTGCAACGGCGACTGCCACTGCCACTGCACTTGCATCTGCAACTGCAACTGCAGTGGCAGCTTCAATGTCGAAGCTATGAAATGATGTCAAGGTGCCAAAGAGCAGACGGCGGGATGCACTGTTAATGGGTCTACGGGTATGTTCCGGGGCACGTACATTCAATTAAACGCCCTTGAGTGCCGGCCACGCCTTCAGTGTAGGCATGTAAAGGTGTATGTGCATATGGGTGAATATGTGCATGTACAGGTGTATGTGTGTGTGTGTCCGTAGGAGTTTATTGGCATGCCAACGACAGTGCCCAAGAGCAATGAGCTAAAGATAAATAACAAGCCATATAACGCATACGCACTGTGTGTCCAAAGTGCAGGCGTGCGTTGCTTATGCAAAAAGGAAGCGTATGGGGGCACGTCCAGCGCCCGATGGGAGTGCCTATGTGCGTATATATGGGTATATATGCATGCATGTATGTGTGTGTGTGTGTGTGTGTGTGTGTGTGTCTGGGCTCAAGTAGCGAAATCGCTTCGCAAAGCCCGGACAACAGTAAACAAGCACGCAGAGATAGAGACTACCACATGACCTCCGCTTTGCTCTTTGTCGTATGCGCCGGTGGAAGGCTCAGCGCTGGGGGACAAGTTTGGCGCTTGTCAACGCTGCCCACTGGCTGGTAGCCAGCGCTTTTGTGCTTTCGCATGTTCTTTACCTATGTGTGTATGTGCGTGTGTGTGTGTGTGTGTGTGTGTGTGTGAGCGTATGCCTGTATGCATTGTATGCTTTCAGGCGTTGATTTCCACAACTGCCAAACGCTTGTCTTTTGATCTTACCGTGACCTCGTTGCCCGTCAACAGCCCACCAGTCCGCCCGCCTGTCCGCCCGCCCGCCTGCCCGCCTGTCCGCCTGTTATCCGCTGCCCATTCTCACGCCTCGCAAATGCAATTTCAATTAAATTTTAAATATTTATGCAACTGCAGCAACAGCACAAAAATTTCTGCCTCAGCACTTGCAACAAAACAATTGCAATTGCTTAATCCGCTTCCGTTTCTGTTTCAGTTTCCGTTTCTGTTTCTGTTTCAGTTTCTGTTTCAGTTTGTGTTTCTGTTTCAGTTGTTGTTTTCCGTTTCAGATCTCGTTTCAATTGCGTCTCTTCAGTCGTATGGATTAGCATAAGGTCCACATATCCTTCTGATCAGCTTTTATTGCCCTCTGTGGTATTTACAGGACTAGCCGCAGGCTCTGCTGCAATAGTTCCTGTGCACCAGCCATAAAGTGACTATCCAAAGGGTTTTCCGCCTATATAAACCTATGGGTAAATAAGTTCCCTATTGAAAGTTAATGATAACCAAGAAAGTATCCTACATCCTGTCACTCGTTAATCGCCACGTAAATCCAGATAAATTACTTTCAATTACCAAATTTGCACGCACTTTCTATCTGCACATATCCTTGTATCTGCTTCCCGTGTTGTACTCCTTGTCTTTCCCCCCATCATTACCCTAATCCCTTGCTCCTGCTTGCTGAATCGCACTGCTTGTGACTTTGAGCTACCCGGCAAATGTCACTGTAGCCATAATTCACTGTCTCATAAAAAAGAGAGTGAGAGAGAGAGAGAGAGAGAGAGAGAGAGAGAGAGAGGGAGAGAGAGGGAGAGAGGGAGAAAGTCGCGGTAAGGTGAGCGTGTAAATCATGCTCGGTGCGTGTGTTGTCTGTGAGTTACTTAAGGGGAAGCGATTGCTTTGCCACGCCCATGTTTATGCGCACGCCCACGCCTAAGCAAATGTCGACGCTCAGACACACACATACACACTTATACTCACACTCGCATATTCAAGCTACTTGACGGCCAAATAATGCCGCAAATAAATCTAATAACGCCGCATAATTTGCATAATTCTCGTATTTAATAGACAGAAGCCGAGGCAATGGCAGTGGCAGTGGCAGTGGCAGAGACAGTGGCAGAGACAGAAACAGAGACAGGGGCAGAGGTGGAGGCAGAAGCGTGAACACCAGCGTCAGCGTTGGCATCACCGTTCAGGTAGCCAAAGCAATTGAAGCCGCCGCACTCGCGGCAGGTAATCGTCAGGATCTGGTTCCGGCTCCGGCTCCGGCACCGGCACCGTCGCCGTCTCCGTCACCGTCTCCGGCTATGGCAGTGGCTCATGTCGCGCCGCTTTGTTGTGCTGTGTGTCGTTTATGTATGTGTGGGCTGTGCGCCGACATAAAACACTCAAAGGATATGCTGACAATGAGGCTTAACTCACATGCCGTGCGCCATAAAGCGGCTGAAATGTTGTGAGTGTGGGGAAGTGTGTCAGGGGGGAGGGAGGGAGGGGCGAGATGTGTGGGCGGGAGCACCGCCGGATAGCGGTAGGCAACGGTGGGTAATGGTTGGCGGCGCGTGGCATGCGGCAGCAGCTTATGTCGAGTCCTGCCTGTGGATGCGCCTAAAAGCGCGCTTAAATAAATTCAATTTAACGTGACTAATACCATTTTATCGCATTGTTTAAAGCATGAAGCGCTGGCTGCACTGTGCACAGGATATACCGGAGGCTGCCAGTAGCTGCCAGTGCCAGTGGTGTCCTGGCTTCAATTCAACCGAACACAACCCACAGCCATCAGCACACACACACCCACACACCCACACACTGCTACTACGGACTCGGGCTAACATTCAGACAGATTACCTGCCTGCAAGCCTGCCTCACGTTGCCTTTTTGTGTGTACTTGTATGGGCGTTTGTGTGAGTGTGTATACCAACAATATTGTCAAATTTCATACACAATTCTCCCCGTGTATTTGCAGTGTGTGTGTGTGTGTGTGTGTGTGTGTTTGAATGCCTGTCTGTCTGTAAATTTGTGCCCTTGCCTTTGTGCTTCGGTATAGAACTAACTATCTCTTTACTTGATTGTGTGTGTGTGTGTTTGTGTGTGTGTGTGTTTGTGTGTGTGTGTGTGTTTGTGTGTGTGTGGGTTTGCTTGTTTAACTGTTGCGATTTACGGGCTAACTCCAAACGAGAACTTCAACGTTAACGTCTCCGTCTGCGTCGACGTCGACGTTGCCGCCAGTGCAATGAGGAAATAATAAATACAACATTTGAGGAAATTGAATTGTATGTGCTTATACCTTCATATGTATGTGTGTTTAGACTTGGGTGTGACTGTGTGTGTACACGTGTACGAATAAGTGAGCTTTCTATAAGCCACAGACACACGTTCAGTAGACAAAATTGTCCGCTTACTGTGCAGGTTGTGTGGCCAAGAATAATTATTTAAATAATTATATTATTTTTAAGATTCAATAAGATAATTAATATAAATAATTAAAAATTAATCTTTGAGTTAGTCAGAATATTTATAATATACCAGATATGCCCTTAAAATATTGCTACTAAGCCTCTTAAGTATTAGCCACGTTTGCCACGCTTATGACAACTTTGTCGGGTGGCTTATATGTTTTCCCTCGTCCCTGTCATCGTTTGTCTGTCTGTTTACGTATGTGCTTATAGGCCACTTTGTTGTTGCTCTGCTGTGGCAGTTACTGTTGCTGCTGGGGCTTTTGCTGTTGCTCTTGTTTTTGTCATTGTTGCTGTTGTTGTTGCTGCTGCAGCCCATGCTTGGCAACATTCCCTCACCGCTGTTGGCAGTGGAGTTAATAAAACTGCCTTTTATGGAGCGCTGCTCAATATGTTTTCATGGCCATTTGAGCGCCTGAACGTATGCAGCAATCAAATTAAATGGTATGTACGCTTTTAAAGAGGAGCCTCCAATCCACTCCACTCCACACCACAACTCTCCCCCACCCCTAGGCCGATCATCGACAATGCGAATTGGCAATTTGGCAATGCTTACTTATGCCAATCAAGTGCTCAATGAAATCAAAATTTGTGTCCGTCGGCGACTCTTTGGTTACTCTGGGGGTAGAGTGCCGCCAGAGGCGGCTGATTATGATTATCCAATCATTATAGCAAATCTTACGGTTCTTTTCCTCGACGCCTTTTATGCGATTTGCATTTTTTCTACTCCCACTCCACTCATAAATGTGTATGTGTGTGCGTAAGTGTGTGAACGCTCCGTGTCCTTTAATTGAGTTAAGAGCTGCGCTCTGGGCAGACGCAGATATCGCGATAAATGAGCATTATCTATTGATATATATATATATAAATATGTATATGTATATGTATATGTATATGTGTATGTATATTGATATCTATCACGCACAGTTTTGCATAACAAATTCGTTCAGCTCTAATCCGTAAAACTCAATTTGCGCAAAATGTGGTCTGTTGGCCCTCAGGGGGTAGAAGTGGGGGTAGCGAAATAGCAAAATAAATAAAGAAAAAAGAAAACTGGACCAGAAAAAACCAAAAAAAATAAATGAATAAAAAACAAAGAAAACACAATAAATAAAAAGTTTGCATATAAACCGGAGCGACATTTGTCAATTTTATTTATGGTCACGTAGCGTTTATATTTTGCTTTAGATTTTTCCTAATGGCTGCTGCAAACAACAAAACAAACAACGTTATAACAACGGAACAACAATGCACCTGCCGTAAGGAGCAGCACCACCATCAGCAGGTGTTAAAGGCCACTTAAGTGCTGAAAAATGTTAGCAGCCAGTAGCCAGGAAGACCCAAGAGCCAAAGTGCGGGTTGTTAGATTCACCCCGTTGCTGCCTCAGCTGGCGTAATTACCCTCTCCGTCCTGGGTGAAATTTCAAAGTGTTAAAGGTGTTTTTTAAGTTAATGTGCACGCTCGTTGAATCTGCACGAAAATACCTTAAGAAATCATTTACTTCGTAATGAGATTGAAGCGAGAGTTTTTTACCTTCGTGTCTATACTAAAAACTTAATCTTAAAGCTTCAAGCAATTCAATAGGCACTAAGCTGGTACTAAAAATGTTAAATAAAACTCAAGCGGTCCCCACTATGTTAATTAACAGACACAAAGTTGAATATATATTTACAAAAGCCCACTGAAACCAACAACAACAACATCAACATCAAATAGTGGTTAATTTTCTCAACTCTTCTTATCTGTAACGCTGGTGGTTTGTTGATGCTCTTCAGATCAACATTGATTACAAAGTCTCTTTCATTTTTGCTTCCACTGCATACCTTAGAATTGAGTTAAAAACAGAGTTGTATCAGTCGCCACTCCATGCGAACTTCGATGTATGAATGCAATGTGTGCTTCGCAGCTTCTTTGCAGTACGAGGTATTGCATAGTCGTCTCTTATTTTTATGCTTCAATTTCGTTTAAAGCAATTTTTGTCTCCCCTTCTTCCGCTTGCGTGTGAGATAAGCGCGTGCATCTATTATTTAGTTGTCTCTGAGTGACGTAGCAATGGTCATCGGGCTCCGCGTGCGGTGTTCTTGTGTACGTTCTTTTTTAATATAATTTTAAATAATGGCGAGTTAATTTCTTTATTGTCCAATAATTAATTTTCCAATGTAAATGGTCGTAAATGAGTGAGTGTTAAAATTATATAATTAAAGTCAAATTTGCATTGCGTTTGCCGTTTGAAGAAATAGTGTGTGCTTTTTGTTTTTTTAATTATATGGGTTTATTTTTTTTTTTTTTCTTTCTGCTTGCACTTAAGTGTTACTTAATAGTGAGATAATTTTTGTGCGGTTTAATAATTAATGTGCCATTTTGAGAAGTTGCAGTGCTAGCTAAAGTTAATTTTTAAACTTAAATTTAAAGCATTTGTATTGCAATTGCCATGTGGCGAAATTGCATCATTTTGATCGTGCGTTTTTTTCCGTTTTTTTTTCGTTCTTTTCGTTCGTTTTGTTCGTTTGTTCTTTCGTTTTGCTTGTCGCGCGCTGTTTTGCATGCAGATTATTTCACAACAATTCGTTTTTCTCGTTTTCGTTAAATCGTCTGTTTGTCGCGTGCTGCGTGTTCCCGCGCTTCATAAGTGGTGAAAAAGGTAAGAACATTTGTAGCCGGACTTTCACATAGGGGAACAACTGAAATCCAACAACAAGTGGCTTGCAGTTTTATCGCAACATCTTTGTTGCTTTTGTTGTATATTGAGTGCTTGATCGTATTAATTCTAAAGTGCACGCTAGACATGGAAGGCCATGCATCGATTGGTTAATCTACAGACAGTATCGATAATATGTACATTTAAAATGTGATAATTGAAATACAAAAACAATACTCAAATTTTCTTTTCTCTTCTCTTTTCAGCTGTGTTTTGTGTGTTTCTTTTTTTATGCAATGCCAAAATGGAAGCCAGCTAAGCTGTTATTTAAAATGGTAAGCTCTGTTATTTTTACATAGATTTTTCGCCATGTTAAGTGCAACAGATTTTAATTGTTTGAATTTTTTATTATTAGTAATTGTTATGAATAAATATGAATATATTTTTTTTTATTTTTTTTGCTTGCAATTATGATGAGTGCTATATATTATCTAAATTTATTTAATTGAAATGCATAAATGTATTTAAAATATTCTCTGTTTATTTTCTACTGCATTTTGCTCGTGGAATTCATGTGATTAAATTCTGATACTGAATTGTGCTTTAGGAATTCGAGTTTGGACTTTGCCAAAATTGCACATAAGCAACAATGCCAGCAATTTTAAGCCGCAACACTTTAAATCTCAAGTGCAGTAGTATGGGTGTATGCGAGTGTGTGTGTGTGTGCGTGCGTATAAGAGTTTATCTATGTGTGCCACATTATGTCTTGTTAAAAATGCCCAAAGAGTGAAAGGACCACAAACACTGTAGCAAGTTGTTGTCTGTGTGCGCGTTCGTGTGCATGATTTGTATGTGTGGGTGTGTATATGTATACACCCGTACGTATGCCTCATCATCATCGTGTTAACAAAAGAGCATACTCAAGTTTCATACGAAATGCAATTCCACTTTTGCGCACTTTATGTCAACATGTTGTACGTAAATCTTTGTGTAAGACTATGCCAAACGCTTTGCCCTGGGTTCAGGGGTGTTCTGGGCCGACACACACACACACATACACTGGATGACTGTCCGATTGTCGCCCTTGTGGGTGGTATAGCTTTCATGTGCCGGCGGTAGAGAGTCTGAGGTCGGAGGTCGGAGGTATATGCCTAGGCAGTGGGTGTTCAGTGAAAAAGTGTCAAAAGTGCTTGAAATTTCAGCAGGCTTTATACAGCAACTGCAGAGCGACATGCAGAAGGAGATGAAGACTGGACCAGAGCCCAAGTGGAAAAATGGGTGGAGACCGGACAGTTGCATGCCCCCAGGACACATTCATAGTCGCAGTTCCGTTCGTTTCCTTCATCTCCATCTCCATCTCCACCTCCATCTCCATCTCCATGGCCACCTCCATCGTCGCCCACTTTCATTTATGTCCTTTACAAAGCTCAAATGCAGAAATCACGCTCATATGCTCAGTTGCACGCAAAGTCAAAAGTCTCTTTGAGTGTGCCACACATCCACCCACACACATACATATATATATATATACATTCATACACATACACATTGGGTGAGGCACAGGCACAGGCACAGGCTAACGCAAGTACATAAATACTCTCACCCGATCTGTGTTGTACTATAGTGGGTTTTTCCGAGCAGCGCTTTTCTTCCGTCTTTCGGCTCGGAGCTGGCGAAAAATTTGATATGCGTATTTGTATTGCGCTTTTCTTTTGGCTCCTATCCAAAAATCTTTCTCACTCTGCCGGGAGCTCTTTAGGCGATGCAAATAAACAAACACGATTCTACACACACATAGAGCAGCCCGCCTACACTCATCTGCCAGCACACACTCACACACACGCACACACGCACACACGCACATCACGTGTATGGCTTGTTTGCTGATAGGAAAATGCGCAAATGTAAATGCAAGGAAGGGGAATGTGTGTCTATTTGGCGCTTTGTCTGCACTCGCCTGTATGCGTGTATGTGTGTGTGTTTGGTGTGTGCAGCATCCATAAAATATTTGGCGCTTGTAGCGTTTTTCACTTTGCGGCAGCGACCGAAAGCGGGAACGTTTCCCTGCCATCACACCGGAAGTAGCAGGAAGCTCTCAAGGAAACCAAACATCTGGCGTTCCCAGGCAGATTTCCTTCTCCCGCTGTGACTTCTGGTTAGGCGCTTATTGTATTCGAATGCGCTGCAATGTGCGCCACCAGATGATATCATATGAGACTGCATACTCCGCATGTGATTAATGTCCTTTCCGAAGGAGTTTGGCTAATAAATGATTTTTATTTTAAGAAAATATCAGTAGTTTTTCCTTGTCCTTGACTCTTGAAGTGTGATTAATAAAAGGAGTTGTAAGAGCTACTATTATTGGGATATATTATATACTTTCTCTGGATAGTTTATTATCCTTTTTTAAAGGACTCCATTGTCTACTCCTTCATATATTTTCATTTATTTTAAGTGTCAAGGTTTGGGTAAATGAGACGCATAGTTGTTTATTTATATTTAATTATTTATTGTCATACCTTTGCTCATCCTTTATCATAAATCATTTTTTTCTCTCTTTCACTCCCTTTCTTTCTCTTCCCTCTTCTCTCTTCCCCCTTCCCTGTGACCTACTTTTTTTAGTTTGAGGAATGTTGATTAAAAGATTCTAATTCATTTTATTTAAAATGTCGAATATATATATATTCGGATATATATATATATATCTTTATCTCTGTGTGTTTTACAGCTATATCTTATGTCAGAGTCCTTGTCCCTTTCCTTTTTTTTATTTTTTTTTTTTTTTGACTTGTTGACAAAATGGTTGCCATAACTATAACGTAAATATACTCTGCGTTTGAAATGGAAGCGCATGGGTGACACTTCAATGGATGCAACAAACCGAAACTCATTCTCATCGGCCCTCAGTCCGCCAGCCCATGTGCATGTACTTGAGAGCGTGGAGTGTGGAGTGTGGAAGGGAGGCGGAGTGATGGGAGGGCAATACAACTGTTATTGACACGGCATCATATTGAAAATATGCACTTTTTTGAGCTGCTCGATGTGCATGTGAGTTTATGAGTTGTTTGTGTTGTTTCTGTAGCTGTTTTTGTTGTTGTTGCTGTTGTTGCTGTTGTTGTTGCTGTTTTTACTGGCTGTTGGTAGCTGTCAGCTGCTGGTGTGAGAGTGCGGTAGTGTGTGGGTGTGGATGTTTGTACGCTTTATCGGTTATGGGCGGAATTGTATTTTTCCTTTTTCCTCCCTCCCACCCAACGCTCAAGTAAATAAATGCGACAACATGGCGGCGCATATATCAAAGTGCAGTATCGTGCATATTTTATGTGCCCCACCCACAGATGGGGGAACAGATGTGGGTTGGGGGATGAGTGGTGCACGGGAGACAACATCATCGTATTACACAGATAAACGCCTTAGGCACTCGCCTGTCAAATGCACACAGCTGAAAAGGCGTCTCCAGTCAAATGTGTGTCTTTGATGTATCTGTGTGCGGGTGTGTGCATGTGTGCGTGTGTGGGTGTTTACTGACAGCTTATGATTTTGTAATTAAATGCTGTTATAAACAAACATGGCATCGTTCACGCCCAGTCCTTAAGCATCTATGCAAATAGGTGTATGAATTAGTCCTGTTGCGATCAATCAATCTTATCATCGAGTGGCAAGGCTCCTGCTGGAAGTCGTGGAATGTGACTGCACTTGTCTATTTGTTCGTTTCACTAATTAAAATCTATTAATCTTGGCAATACGCACACACGCACACACCCGCAATATCTAAGGGCATTTCTCTTGTTGACTAAATGTTGTGCGGCATTTATGTTGCATACTTCCTGGCGCCAAGTTAAATTCCTTTCAATATTACATTGATTAGGTGTAAATTTATGCACTCTGCAGATGGTGTTGTGCGTGTTCATGTGTTCACATGCCATATACATGTGTGTGTGTGTGTGTGTGCTTAGTATGAGAATTTTGCAACTATTTGCACAAAATTTATGCAGGACTCCCTGTCCACAACTTTCATTGCGGCTTAGAACTTAATTTCTGATTTCTGCTGCTCCTTAACACATCCTTTCAACCTGAGGTTAAGTTTGCAAATTGTTTTAGTTTTGTCATGGAATTGTTGAGCATTCGATATATATTTTATACTTGAATGCGGTTTTGAGTTTAGTTTATGGCTTCGGATGAGTATGTAATATATTTTTGCCAGGCTGAACGATATATTAATTCAACTAACCAAATGAATTATCAATTTTCGTTTAATTTTCACTGGAAATATTTTGCATATTTATTGAAAAATAATTGGTTGAATTTATTTCAATTTAAACACTTGCTAAGTTCCTGCTAATTTGCCATATTAAAGGACAACTCTAATGACTTTAAATATTCGACACTTGTTATTTGATTTAAATAACTCATTTACTCAATTATGAAATAAATCTTAAACAAATAAATTCTATATTCCTTCATTATCCTTTCTATGTAAGCACTAAAATAATTATGAAAAGAAAATGAAATAAATTATCTCAATAGAAAAATTGCAATAAAAATAATGTGGAGATTCGCGCCAAATGTAATTGTACTTGTAAAGGATGTCAATTGAGTCGCTGTCCAAGGATAATCGAAACTAAATTGGCGTCGCTCGAGGAGCAACAGTTACTCATGTCGAGTCATAGACTGACACTATTACAAGGCTTGGATGTCCGCCCAGTCAACTGGCTGGATCATCCATAAATCCTTTGGTGACCCCAAAAGGAATATGACCCCTTCGGTGGCCACGAAACGTGACTGCATAATTTGCGTTGTCCTTTTCCCCAACGCTCGACACTGGCAATTTTTCGTTTTAATTTCTCCTGCTTCTCATGTCCTTCCTCATTTCTTCCACCACTTCCACTTCCACTTCCACCGCTTCTCCAACTGACAGTTGGATAAATTATTATAACGCCGTCGTGTAAAAGCCGCAGAGATTAAGCAATTATGTGGCACTTAATGCTGAACCAGGCCCAAAAGGCTGCCGCCGGCTAGTGGCTGTCCGACTTGATAATTAAAGCCAGCCAACGCTTTATGCTGGCCATAAATTTTTGATTGCTGGCAACTACCGGCTCCCAGCTCCCGTCTCCTGGCTCCCAGATCTCAGATCCCACATCCTAGATCCCAGGTCACAGTACACGCCCCAACTCCCACACTTGGTACCCACTTGGTACTTGGTTACGCACATTTACCGGCAATTTGATTGGCTGCACGCAAAGTTTTGCAACTTGCAGCTAAATGCAAACAGAAGAAGCCGCCATGCCACCTGCACCTGATGCAGGGGCAATTGCTGCTCGTTGCACGTCGCAGGTTGCAGGTTGCAGGTTGCGGGTTGTTGGCTATCGTAGTTTCTACGGAACTCCCAGGAGTTGCCTCAAGAAGCAGCAGAGAGCAGAAAATGAACATTTTTGGCGCTATAAACTCTAAACTGAGAGTCAGTTGTTTTAGTTTTTCTTTTTGTTGTTGTTGTTATTATTGTTGTTGCTGATATTGTTGCCTTTGGTAAAGTTTTGTGCGTGCGCGAAACCATAAAACCCAACGATGTGGCAAAAGTCTTTTCTGACGTTGCCACAAAATCGTTTTTCAATATTTGGAAGCACGACAAAAGGGTCACTGCAGGTGGCAGGGGAAGGTGGGTGTATGATGGCCGGGGAGTGGTGGTGTTGGGATAGTGGAAATACAGGATAGTTAAATGAATTTAGTGGCAAAATTTAACGCAGGACGCACATTCCATAAGCTTCATTTGGGCAGTTGCTGGCAGTGCTTTTCTTTTTGATAAATAACTTGCTCCCAAGCATTTTATGGGTGTATGGGTTTTAATTTAAATTTTCTAATTTAGCAGCTACAACAAAAACAATAGCAAGAACAATAACAATAACAATAACAATAGCAATAACAATAACAATAACAATAACAATGGCAATGGCAATGGCAATAGCAATAAGAAATGTAAAAAACATAAACAAAAACATTTTGCAGAAACTGTCGTATGCAAATCAATCTCAGCTGTCGTCCTGGCAGACAATTTATGCATGCTGCCAGCTTTGGGTCACAATTGTCCTTGCACTTTTGGTGTCCCTCTGCACCGTTGCCATTTGCCCGCCTTCTGTCCATTATCGCCCACATCTTGCTGAAGTTGAAGCATTCTCTTGTTGTTGTTGTTGCTGCTCTTGTTGTTGCTGCTCTTGTTGTTCCTGCTCTTGTTGTTGTTGTTGTTGCTGTTCTTGTGGCAACATCTTCTTGAAAAAGTGTCCATTGTTGTTGCTGTCTCTGTTTCATTACATTTTTCGGGTCTAGACGGGTCACTCAACTGTGCATTCTCAACGGCAACAGAACAATGAGGGAAGAATGAAATTCGGATTCAGATCGTATGGGACAGTCTTGCGAGTGGACAGATGCGTTGGGTAGAAGAGTGGATCAGGGTAAGGGGAACCTGAAGAGCTGTAAGAAGTAGGGGCGGGTGAGAGCGGGGCAAACGTGCCTTGGCTCATGTCATTTGTCATTAAACACTTTGCAGCGGGGGGGCAGGGAGCGTGTTGGGAGAGCGGGTCAGGTCAGGCAGGCGAGTGGTTAGGCGGATAGATGGACAGGACAAAGAAACAGCTGTTGACAACGAGCCAGGCTTATGGTTAACATGGCGTATACGCAATATGTTTGCTTATGCACATCTGTACCGCCCTTGCACATGGTAAGCTTTTGGTCATTGTTGTTGTCGTTTGTCCTTGTAGCGTGTATGTCTTTGTGTGTGCTTGTGTGTGTGTGTGGATGTGTGTGTGGATGTGTGTGTGGATGTGTGTGGGTGTATGTGTGGGTACAAATTGTGAGACTCTGTTCCCATGACTGTCTCTATTCGTCTCCCTGCCTGTCCGTCCATCTATCCATCTATCCGTCCATCTGCTCATCTGTCCTTCACTCTGTTTGTGTCGGCAAACCATAAGTAAAGATTTTAAGCGCATTTTGTTGAAAATTGTATGGGAAGCATCCGTAGATGAACTGGCGCTTGCAGCAGCAGAGGCAACTGCAAATGCACCAGCAATCATTTGCAAGCAGACAAAGAGCGAAGCCCCTAAAGAGAGATATCATCATAAATTTTCATCAGTTTTTGGCAGGGATTTTTGCATTTGTGCTTTCGATTTTTGACAAATTTGTGTCCTTGTTGCCTGATTAATAGATACAGTCTAAAGCTGTGCAATTAGAAGGATTTTTCTTCTGTCGTCTTCATCTTCAACAAGTAAGCACAATTTTTCTGTGCCACAATTTTCATTTTTCATTTTGTTTACCTCTAAAATTTTCTCTCTCTCTCTCCCACTCTCTTTCTGTCTCTTCTTGGTTGCAGGTCCCAACACAAAGGCAAAGAAACTAATAAAATGCAGAAATTCCTCAAACAGTTTTTCAAATGAAAGGACCCTTGGGCAGAGACCAGCATTCAACCGAAATCCTCAGCAAACCTTCAACTTCTAATAAACTCAAAAGTAGCCCCGCACCTCCCGCACCACCCACACCCACACCAACATACCAGGAGCATACCAAAAGCACAGCAAACTTTATATAAACATATGCAGCTTAATGTATATTTATTTTTGCTCTCCATTTTTAAGCATTTTCTCTTCGACATTTATTTCCATTGCTGCAATTAAAATGCATTTCCATCAACACTGAGCCACATGTGTGCTTAAGTCTATTTTAAAATGTGTGCGAGCAATGTGTGTGTTTGTATGTGTGTGGGTATTATGTGCAAGTAGGCAAATGGCAAGTCAAATGCATGTAAGCAGAAAATCTGTTATCGCATTTATCATTACAGTGCTTAACCTTTGACATAACGTGTTCTTTTGAATATTGAATACATATTCATTTTAAAGTTGAAAAGTTAAATTTTTAAAATTTTATATATATTTTTGTTTATTTATATATACATTGATATGTTGTCTAACAGATACATATATATGACATTTTCTAAAAATGACAGCCTGCTAAAAATGAATAATATTCATAGCTTTAAGTGAATCACTTCTCGAACTAAACAAATCCTGCGTGTGAATTTCTTTTAAATTTAAGTTTAAAACTTTTACCCATATATATAAAATATTTAAAATTTCTTACGCTGTGGGCAAAAAATAACATTGCTCCAGTTTAAAAATCTAATAACAAACTTGCTCCGATTTTGTGCCCGACGCAGACAAAGTTGTGTTTATATTGGCGTCAGATTCAGCTTTTGTGATCCTTGGCGAGATTTTTGCGTATTGAGCTTATTTAAATAATAGTTACTACTCCTTGTATTGGAATAATAAAATTATTTTAATACAGATTTTAATATCTTGGACCGATTTTACAGAACAGACTTTAAATTTCACTAATGTTGCCAGCGCTTTAGTTTTCCCTCATAATTTTTATTTTTTTAATTATTCGTGGCACTTTAACATTTTCATATTAAACGCTTAAATGTCTATCTTGAGTGATTAATTTTAATTTTAATTAAAAATCAGGCTTGTTGTGAGCTTCTCAGTTTATAGAGAGCGAGAGTTGCTGTGTATTAATTTCCAGAGCGCACAAAAGTATGCTATGATTTTATGCATTTTATATATGGCAACTTTCAATCATCGAATCTCCGATTTAATCTATAGCATGTGAAACTTAATGGAATTTTAATAATTGAAAATTACAAAGGCGGCTTTAAATTAATGTTTTATGTAAAATATTCAATTTAAATATTTGTAAGATAAAATTTAACAGAAATTGCTTTGCATTTAAAATGCGACAAGCAATTATCTTATAAATTGCCGCCCATCTACAACAATTTCGCAGGCTCATTGTTGCCAAAATGTTAATAAACATAAATATGATGTTACATTTTTAACAATGACTATAACAACAACAACAACAACAACAACAACAATAACAAGCAACGACAAGTGTCATTGGCAGTCAAAGTTCAAGTGCAAATGCGGCTGAAAATGCAATTTATTCCAATACACTTTGGCATATTGAATTTGTGATTAGGCAAATAAACTCAATGGAATTACAAGTGGCATACAAGCTAACAATTTATTGGGGAGTAGCGTCATACCTGTGTGAGTGTGTGTGTATATGTGTGAGCAAGTCAGGCAACACCGGCACACACACACACACACACACAGATCCACGCGCGTGTCGTAAATGTTGCTTAGAGTAAATATACATAGGCATTACTTTGGCTTAATGGCCAACAACACGACAACAAAGAGCTGCGACATACACACACATACTCACACACACACACACACACAAGCAGCAGAAACTCGCTTGCCACATCTCACGCTTACAGTGGGGGGCAAAAGTTGTTGTCCCCTAAAGAAAAAATCAACTACTCACACATACGACAATTTTCACTATACAAAAATGAAGCTGCCAAGCGTTGGGCAAGTAGCATGTGAGTAGGGGAGAGGGGCGAGGGGTGGACGACGAGTTGTTGCCATTGCCATTGCCGTTGGTGTTTCTGTTGCCGTTGTCGTTGCCATTGTTGTCGCTTAGGGTTTCATAATAAATTCATAAATTCGATTTATTTTTCAATCAAAATAAATATTTCAATTTTTTATCCTGCAAACTTGAATGAAATTTAGTTGATTTCGTTTGCAATTCTATTCCAAAAATTGTTTGTCAGAAACAAAACACAAATTTGTCGTCTATCATTGGAACAACAGAAACTAAAATCTTAGAAAATAAATCCAAAAATGAGTGCCTAAATTTTTGATAGGATTTCAAGCAAACAGCTTAATCGAAAGGCAATAATCTAATACAGGATAAATAAAGGCAATTGAAAGCGGGCAACATTTTGGCTACAAGATGTTGACAGGATCGTTCATATCAAGCAGGATTCAATACCATATTACCCAAAGTCCTTTTAAAATATTCCTGAATCATGACCAACATTGAGTGATGTTTTCCGTTGCCTTGGCGTAAGCCACAAATCTCCTGCTAGCATAAATGTTCAGCTAATTAAAGTAATTAAAATAATTCAGCGTACCGCAGAGCAGCAAAATAGGAAAATATTTCAAAAATATGTGGAAAAATCAAGAGGCAGGTGAACTGTTGCGCGCCGTGGCATGAAATGGAAGCGACGCAGCGCGCGAAGCGGCATGACGAGGCGAGGCGAGACGATGCCATGAAAAATCTACATGGCAACAACATAAATTATGCGCAAAAATACCAACGCCAGTGTTTTATCTTGTCTATCAAGAGTGTTTAGCAAGTTTTTGAAACAGTGGAGCCATTATGCAAATATGCATATGGCTACGGCTACGGCTACGGCTACGAGTACGAGTGCGAGTACGACTATGGCTACGAGTGTGCATGTTGGGCAGGATTTGGGTGGAGGACTCGACATCACAGCGGTTGGTGCTCTTAGTGGTCGAAAGAGAGAGAGAGAGAGAGGGAGAGAGAGAGAGGAGTGGCTGGGAAAAGTGGGACGACCGGGAAGAGTGGGAAGACAGGGAAGAGTGGGACGACCGGGAAGAGTGAGAAGACAGGGAAAACGAGTGGAAGGGCCGGGAAGAGTGGGAAGAGCGGGAGCACTGGGATATATGGGTGGTAATTGGGAGGTACTTGCTGAGAAATAGCTCCCTAGTAAGCAGCTGGTTGCCTGCCTGGCAAACTCAATGACTACCCTGCTGAGTACGAGTATAAGTGAATATATATTCATTTTGTGCCGACTTTTCGCATAATTTTAAAATGCATTTCCGAGCAACCGCCAAGAGACGTCCGCAACTGAAATTGGCTTAAAAACTTTCGTATTAGTTCAACCCATGTGTGCGCAGGGAATGCGTATGTGTCTGCGTGTACGTGAGTGCGTGTGTGTGTGTGTTGCTTGCTCGCCTGATAACAGTCCAACAAATATGACAACAGGCGCTTCACTGTTAACAGTTCGCAGTTGCACTGTTAAGTGAAGGCATCGCTTCCAGAAATGAACCCAGTCAGGGGCCAACATTCCAGTCTGAGGCTGGGGCAACAGTCGCAACAACAGTGTTGGCGCAGAGTTAACAGAATTTTTGCCTTACTTGTCGCTGTTAAATGCTTAACAGAGTGCTGGCTGCTTGCGGCTGTTATCAACTTATTTGCAATGCAGGCCAATTGCAGCTTTTGCAAGGAGCAATGAAAGGATAAAAATGATAGTGCCGAGCATAATACAAAATAAAATCAACAATTTTTCTTCATTTTGCACGCGGTAATTATGGAAAATGTCAACAAGCCAGGACTGTTATTGTAGGTTAAGCGACGCTTGAGTCCTGGTCACCGTGTTGGTTTTTAATTTCAAACGCGGAAGCTGCCAACAAAAAAAGAAAAAAAAAAAGAAAAAAATTTAAAATGAGGCAGCAGGAAAAAATAAATGAAAGTAACAAAACGAAGCGAAAGTTGGCTGTGTAGGGTTGACCAAAGCAAGGACAGCGGGTGAGTTGGCTCAAAGGATATATGAGTGCGTACTCAAAGTTGCGTCCTGTGCTTTTTATGGCCCGCAAGTTGACACCAGTAATTAACATAAGACAAAAGCCTGTGAGTCCAGCAATGAGTGTTGCTCTCTTTGCCGTCGGTTTACACTTTGCAGTGATTAAAGTAAATTTACCTGAAACACTTGAGTCCTTGTGAGCGGTCTTGTGCGGGGTTGAGGCAAGGCATTTCTGACTGAGGGGGCTGGCTGGCTGTGAGTCTTTGTTCCGATTTGTGTGCCTCGCTGTGTATGTAAGTGTTTGAATGACTCAGGTTAGCCAAACAAATTCGTGTGGCAATGGGCTCGGGGATTGGGGTCGTGGTCGTGGTCGTGGTCTAGGTCGTAGTTGGGGTCACGTTCGTTGTGGGTGTAGGTCGCTTGGTCGGTGTCGGGGTCGGGGTCGGGGTCGGGTACGGGGTCAAAGCTCAGTTCAGGTTCCATTTGCAGTTCGCACTAAATTACATAGCCGTCCTTGATGTCTTTGTTGTGTGTATGTGTGTTTGTGTGTGTGGCTGTGGCTCTAGTTCTGCTTCTTCTTATTCTTGTTTTTCTTCTTGTTGTTTGTCATTTCCGCCTGTCGCGCCCAGAAGTATGCAACAGTTAAGCGACTGCCATCAACACTTGGCGGCAATGCATCTGCGTCAATATTGGCAGTGACTGTCACTCGATTATGCCAAAAGGCTCCAAAACCGATAACAGCTCGACTGTAAGCAGATGTTGCGACTATGTGTGTGCGTGTGTGGGGGCGTGCATGTGGGTGTGGGTGTGGGTGTGGGTGTTAAGATATATGCGTTGTAAGCAGCTGCCAAGGATATTTGCTCATATCGGTTACTTAGCGGCTGCCAAGTGAGCGCATAAATTGACATTTCATCGGTCTGAAGAGCATCATCTTCCCATGCATTAGGTTTATTTTAATATCACTTGAGAGATTTGAAGATATCTAAGAAATATGCATATAGGTACAAGGATATACCACCAGTGTGTGCGTGCGTGCTCAATACGTGGTTTGGGGATGTTGATCCTATCTTCGGGAAAGCAATTTCTTTCCTTAAAGACAAAACTTTGAATTTGGATATTAAAATTTAAGAAGTAGTAAAATTATGTTGGATATTTTTGTCCAAATTGTCTCTATATTTTTACTGAGTAATTTTCCATGATTTAATAGTTCATTTGAAAAGACTTTTCCATTAATATTTTCCTCTTTTTCCTGCAACGTTCGCAGGAAAAGTCATTCAATTCGAAACTTTTGCTACCAAATACAAAATTGCAGGAAAAACGCAATAAATATTTTGTTAGCCTTTGTTACCCTTGCGTGAAATTCAATTCTATTTCCACTTAAGCCCGTATTGCCCCCCCACCACCCCTCGCCAAGCGACATTGCTGGGAAAATAATATCAAAATTAACTTGGACAAAAATGTTCAGTGTCTGAAAGTTGATATGAATCTTTGAACCTTTGACCGGATCACAGTTAAGCTTGAAAAGTTTTCTATGCCAGTGTCCTTTTCTATAAATTGTTGTTTATGATTTCCTTGTTTATACTTTTTTGTGTTTTTGTGTGTGTGTCGTTTTTTTATTTTCCAGCTTGCTTTTTCACTTTCAAGAGTTATTCCGGGTAAGTTTTCATCGAGAGTGGACTATTTCATATATCAAAGGCCAAAACAAATGCAGTTGACGTTTTTACGTCTTTAAACTTTTATTGGTTTCATGTGTGTGCTTTCTCTCGATTTGTTTAGCCCACACATATAAACAAATCTCTACATCATCAACCCCTCACAATGGTATCCTTCGTGTGCGCCCTACCTAAAGGTTGTTCCTTGAGCATTTCATAATGGCCAGTGAAAAGGACACTTTAGGCTTTCGAGCAGCTTCAAAGTGACAACAACGATTCTGCTTTGTTTTATATTTGATCCTACCTTGCCACGTGTGTGTGTGGGTACGGGGCGTGGCTGCGTGTTGTGTGTTGGTGGGCGAAGGTGTTTGTAGGAATAGGGAAAAGTGTGTGTTTTTCACAGGACTACAAAACCCGCTGGTTGGGGGCCTGCGGCTGGAGCGGGAGTGTCTGTAATTTAATGCCGCTTCAAGCAAGTCTAAAATATCAAAATGCTACGTAAAAGGTGCCTTAAAATATTTTATTGCATCCCAAAATTTGTGTTTTCTCCTAAGAAATATAAAATTGAACATAAATTGTTCTTTCTCTGGATTTTTATGCAAATTTAATCATTTTACTTCAAGCCATTTACTCGGCCAAGAATGCGAACTGGACCAAAAAATTACCCAAAATATTTTACTCGAATTTTTATAGCGTTTAATTGAAATAAAACAAACTGAAATTTTCAAATTCTTAAATATATTTTATAAATTTATTTGTGATTTTAAAGAGAAGCCTTAACTTAAGGATTACCTCGAGAATCAGCCAATTTTCCAAACAGGTTAAATTGAAGCAGCCATCAAAGGGCTTCAAGCACCGTTCTGTTCATGTATGAAGCCAAGCAGAAGCACATTACGCATACGACAGGTTGCACACGCGTGCCAAAAGTTGAATGAAAGTATTTTAGCCATGGCCAAGATACTTAAGCTCTGCGCAACATTGTTGTAGTTTTTAATGGATTTTCATTAACTTGAAAGACAGAGAGATGCAAACAATAACTAAGAAAGAGAGAGAGAGAGGGAGAGAGAGAGAGAGGTGGATAGAAATAGAGATCGAGATGAAAAGAAGGAGAACCGAAAGCTCTTAAGAAGTTCATTACTGCGATGGCCAGCAAAGCGGCAACTGGCCAAAAGTTTATTTGGCCATTTAGTGGCGTCAGGCCAGAAGCAGCAAAGATGTTTTACTTAAGAACCAAATGGTAGAGTGTATATATGTACGTGTATGTGTGTGTGTGTGTGTGTGTGTGTGAGGGTGTGTGTTAGCCATTGGCTTTCGCCCGCACAGCATTTATCTATCATGTTTGTAATCACTTTTCATTAGGTTTTGTGGCTGAATCTTGGAGTCTGATTCCAACTGTTGGCCCATTGCCTTTGCCTTTGCCTTTGCCATTGCGAATGGCACTCGCATAAAAGATATTCGCACATGCTCGAAAATTTTCAAGTGTAGAAAACTTTTTTAATTGGAAAACACATTTAAGTGGATTTTGAGCTGCCACACACTCGCACACACACGCATTCACACGCACACACAGATGCCCTTTTAGTGTGAAAAACTTTTAATGCTGTTTATTTTTCTAGACCTTTTTCCTCCGCCCTTTTTTCCAGCTCTAAAATGTGGTGAAGTGTTGCCGAAGGGAAGGGGGGAGGGGAGGCGAAGAGCAAGTATCGCATTTAAAGTACGAGCACAACAGAAACTTTTGCTATAGTTGCCTTTGAGTCGTGTTATATGCAATGTGCAATTGCAATTAGGATCTGAAGCTGGAGCGGGGGCAGCAGCAGGAGTAGGATCGGAAGGAGCAGCAGAAGCTGAGTATTTCCCTGTGCATTACTAACTCATAGTTTATGCATACTGTCGACTCATTTCATTAGGTCCTTTTACGTTCCAACTGCAGCGCATAAATAAATGTTCTCGTTTTTATTCGCCACACTGGAGATTCCTGCCAAAGTAGTAAACAACATTTTAATGTTTTTAATATTTCATAACTTCCCCCGCACAGCAACTGTTTGCCCTCGAGCTCCCAGCTCTCCAGCTCTCCAGCTCTCCAGTTCTCCATCTCTTCAACCTGCAGCTTCTCGCTTCTAGGTTTCAGCTTTCAGCTACGAGCTACCAGCTACCAGCTACCAGCTACTAGCTCCCAGTCCTTAGTCCCAGTTCCTGCCTGTCGCTCTGCTGTTGCTCTGCTGCAACTACTGCGGTATATTAGCCAAGTTCGAAGGCACCACTGGCAGCTCCTTCTGCTGCAGCCTATTACCGGCCAGCGGCTCTCCAGTCAACGTAGCTCATTAAAACTTCTTTGCCTCCGTTTGTCTACCCAATGGGCACCGCCGGCTTGGCCGTCCACCCTCAGTGCCGCCTCGTTATGTCCTGACTATATTTTCAGAGCTGACGTTTGCATATGTGAGGCCGCCCAGACTGACAGCAAGCCGGCGCCTCCCTTGCATACAATTTGTTGTGGGCGATGCACGCCCATAGAAAGCCGCGTGAGGCCTGCAGACAGCAGGTGATACGAGCTGAAAGAACTTTTAGAATATATTTTAGATACATTTGAAAGCAACTTTGAAACAGCATAAAAGCAAATAAACCACTGAAAGTACATGAAAGAATAAAAAGCACATCGGAACACAGGAAAACCACATAAACATATGAGAGTAAAAAAAAAAAAAGCTTAAATACATTACTTTTATTTTCATATTTAAAGAGATACAATTTAAATTTAAATCCTATTAAAAATATGACATTTAAACTTTAAGTCCGCTTTTATTGAAAAATGTTCTATAGTTTTCAATTTCATTGGCCACCAAAACTGAAAGGCATTAAAAATTATCCTCTCATCTGTTGTCTCCTTTTTTTTCCCAAAGTGACAAATATTTTTTTTAATTTTAAGTAAATTATTTTTTAAATTCTCATTTAAGTTTCAAGGTCAAAAAATTATGAGCATATTTTTGTTGTACATCTGATTGCAACTTTGTATACATAGTTACAATACAGTGTGACCAGAGTTACGCATACCGTTCTGCATTGTTTTTAAATGTATTTAAGCTTCCTCATGGTATGCGTTTCTCTTGGTTGGGGCGGAGCTTTGGACTTTATGCGGAACGTGTTGTTCTGTGGTCCTGTCCAAAGTTGCAGGGTAAAATATTTTTCAAACTTTATGGACATTCACCCCTTTTACCCAAGACACCTCAACACTGTACTGACGTGCTTCATTGCAAGGCAAGGATCATACGTCATGCTGATGCTGGAGGGTGTGGGAGGCGGCGAGGGTTTAGACCCGCAACATAATTGCAGTCGGTTGGCCAGGGAAAGTTGAGCAAGTGGCCAGTTAACTGGGTTAAAAATGGCCAGAGCACGTATGTTAATAATACCAGCGAGTGTAATACATTCAATTAATTTTGGATGTTATGTATAGTTCAACCTTCAGCATACCTTTAAGGCTCCAAGGAGCAACAACTTATGAGAGTTGTAAAAATCCAGGATAAAAAATTATCGCACTTCGTGACGCCGTTGCAGCGGGGCTAATGGCGGGGAGGCATAACAAAGCCAGACGAGGATAATAACTAAGGCATACACCATCACAGACTGACATTCACATATACACATGCACATACGCAAGGATATGTGTAGTCAAGAGTCATTTGTTTGCTTGAATGCGAGGACGTCTCATCAACACTCGTTTTGGGGCCCGCCGAAAAGGGTAAAAGCCTTCAGTTATTTATCATGTTATAAGTTATGATGTCAGCATACCGGCATTATGTGACTGATAAGCATAAGAAAATGAGGATACAAACACGTACACATTCACACCACCCCCACAGGACCCACACACACACACACTTCCACACCCATGAGAACAAATGAAATGAAAAATAGAGGTGAGAAAAGTTTTGACGTCCCTGTCATTTGTAGTCAATCTAGGCAGCTCCTTTTGAGTAATAACAGCTTCTTTGTAAGGAAAAGAAAATCAAATGGTTTGCCCATACACGGACACACTCACGCACACCCATACACATATACACACTCACACACTCGCATATAGACACATCTACATAATAAATTAAATTAACAGACTAGCAGCCAGCATGTAACTTGCCGCCGTTGTAAATGAAAACTTCGTGCCAAGGACATACAGAGATTTTCTTAAAGACACACAAATGCACACACCCAGCACACACACACACACACACACACACTCATACACATGCATTCATATCCACTGCTAGTCTCGATGGCATTTTTGCATTAAGCCAAAGGATTCAGTTTCAACATGTGCCTTGTGCTTTGCGAAGGACACTCGACAACTTGGACGCTGAGTGCGCGCTCTCTAGAGCTTGCAGTCAAGTCCAGGACGTGTGGCAGTTGCAACAAGGACAAGACTTTAGCTGCTTAACCGTCATTTGTGGGTCACAGTCTGAAGTAAAGGCCGTCAGGCATTTACGCAAATTGTATGCTGGTCATCCTTCTGGTTAGACGCTTCCTCGACTTAAAGTGTTTAGCCTCCGAATGCCAACTAACCAATTTGTGTACCACACAATTAGGCGAAATACTTTTTGACACTATCCTGCATAATTCATGAACAATTGCCAAGAGCGCAACCGACTTGCAGCTACAAATTAAAAGCGAGAATAAATATTTGAGTAACATTTTGCCGCTCTCTGTAATCTTCCACATTTTGGCCACTAATTTCGCCCTGAGACAATCCCGCCTACTTGTGAGCACCCGAAGCCCAGAGCCCTGGCTTTAGAGTCCTGTGGCCAACCATTGATCCACCCATTGAGCCGCCCACTGAGGCAGTCACTGGGGCAGTAATGGAGCAAGAGAGCGTGAGGCGGGGAGAGGGATATGGGCGTAATTGAAATATTGGCAGTTGGCAGTTGGAGCTGAATTCGTAAATTATGTAAGATAAGGACGAGGGGCGAGTAAGTGAGGCGACTAAAAGGTATCCTAGAAAAACTGAATTCATAAGTTATGCAACAATAAAACGAGAGAAAGACTCAGGCGACGGGAATGCAGCATCAAATTGCATGAAGCTCTAGTTACAACTTGAAGTATGTGAACGACGGAATAAGACTTCATTTTGGATGAATTCCATAGTTGAAGGAATAAAGGACATGAAGGGTATTTCTAGCACCGAGTCCATGAGAGACAGCTTCAGGCTGTAGACTGGACATTCGAGCAGAAGAGTAGCCCAAGTCATGGCTTTAAATTGTAATCTAGGTTTCCGCTTTCAGAACTCCCTTTGCTTGCATAGAATTATTACAGGATATGCAGAAAAAGGAGCGGAAAAATAAAATGGAAGCGTGCCGCAAGAACTGCCAATAAAGTCGTTGCGCACTTTCAAAAATTCACTTTAATTTATAATTTATTAGTTGAGTGGCGAAAGTTGAGCTTTGAAGACGGAATTGGTAGTGGGTAGAAGAGGAGAGGAGGAGGGGATGAGTCCTTTGCGCTGGAAGGAGGAACATTGTTTGTGGGGCTAAACTTTGATTTGGCTAATTAGCAAATTGGCGTCTTTGCAGGGTTTGCCGCAAGGCTTAGGACACAAGGAGCAACACAGCCAGGATCCGCCTACATTTTACCGCCTTCCCCTTCCGCCCTCACCAACCCTACTTAAGTAGTTGTCAACTACTAGTTTCACCTGCACCAATCGGCTACCTTATTTTTACCTGATTGTCGAGAGCAATTTGTTGGCAACATAAAATGAAGTGAAAAGGGTAACCAATTTTGGCCAGAACTCGTTTTCGGGGCTTCGGGATATAAAACGGACTATGAAATTGCCTATGTGGCAATAGTTTCAGCTTCTTCTTCTTTTTACACATAAACATATACATATACATATACATATACGTACGTGCATATTCACATGTGATTTAGTTTCTTTTTCCCCAACTTTTATTGTTGTTACTTTGGATTCGGTTATGTCTCTCTTTTTGCTCAGGTATAACCCAAGCTAAGCAAACATTTTCGATGGCATGCAAAAAAGTGTTAGTATGCTCGACGCGGCACTCTGCCATCAAAAATGTCCTTTTACCAGCACACACGCACACACGCATACACACACACACAGAAACACAGACACACACACGCACATATATATGTAAAAACTCAGACGTGATGTAAATTTCTATTGAATGCTGAATGGGCAGAAAAAATATTTTTAATGGTCTTTGGGCAGCAACAGCAACAGCAACAGCAACAACAACAGCCACAACAACAGCAACAGCAACAACAACAACAACAGCCACAACAACGGCAACAGCAACAGTAAAGGCAACAACAACAGCAACAACAACAGCAACAGTAAAGGCAACACAGCAGACCCGATGACAGTTCCAGGAATTGAGGATAGAAATGGCATCGACGGGTGCAAACGGGGGGCGGGCACTGGGAGCGGTGGTGGAGGACCTTTTAGAAAGGAATATGTAGTAGCCCTACATATGTAAAGTAATTTCATGCGTTGGTTTTGTAAGCCAACAAATCGTGCGGCTATTTAAAAGGCAAAGGTGCAGTTAAATGTATGTCCTGTGTACACATATGAGTCCTGATGAAAAATAGAAAATATATTCAATATAAAGGATTTCATATTAGATCACAACACACAGTACACAGAGTCCCAGCCTCAGCCTCAGATTCAGACTCAGCCTACGTCTCAGCCTCCGACTCAGCCTTAGCCGGTGCCTCAGTCGAGGCCTGAGCCTGAGCCTCAGCCGTTGCCTGTGCCCTGGCCTGACCATGAGCCTTGGGCATTGGGCATTGTTTCTGTGCACTGCAAGAGATATGCCATTTTTATTAGAATATTTCAGCAATCAAAAAGTTGCACATAATATGAACTGAAATGCAAACAAGTGAGCTGAGGAAAACCTTCTGAAGGGAAATGGAAAAACGAGTTATTAGTTTTCAAAATAGATGAGAAAATGTTCAAGGAAAACTTTGACAAATTTTGCATGCCCCGAATGACTCTGTTAGCTAATTTCCCTTTGAGCTGAAAAATTCCCAGTTTGATTTTCAAGTTACGTAAGTTTAAATCCAAACAAGGCCGAAATTTATTAAAAAAAAAATCCATATATAAATTCATCAAGTTGATCAAATCAATCAAAGCACCCACAAAATGAGCTTATGCATTTATTCACTAAGTGCAGCTTATAAAATTTATAAAATTGATCGAAATCGAATTAATGCAAATTATCAGATTCATCAGATTGATCAAAGCAATGAAAATTCCCACCGCATTTCCCAACAACTGCGACCTTGTAATGAAAGCAAAAACCAAAACTAAAAATAAACTAAAATACTTTTCCCCTGAATATTCAATGAAATATTGAAATATCAGACTCGTTATGAGGTGGACGAAAATAGAATGTGAAATGTTGGTATTTTTCAAGGAATGCAATGACAGGCATTTCAGATACCCCACATGGCATGTCCTTAAAGAAAAGAGGAAGGAAAGTATTTATTTATTTTAATTTATTTAATTTAATTATTTATATTTATTATATTTAATTTAACCTGTAAAATGTGAACTCAACTGCAGCTCACAGCTGCCTCGAAATTTGTGGTATTAAAAAATATCCTTGGGCAGTCAAGCGTTCGAGTTATGGCTTTCAAAGCCTTTCCATCTTATAAATGGCATCCTTGATGTGCTGCTGATGCTGACATTTACAGGGTATTACATATACCGTTAGGTGTCATTATGTTGTTTTGACAGGCAGATTCAAAAATTCAAAATCGATTGCCTGGCCATAGAACGCGTTACAAATACACGACTATGCGAATTCCAGTCCCAAGGATTTGCATTTGATGGCGTTTATGGCATGTCTATCCGAATGTTACTGTGCGTGTGTGTGTGTGTGTGTTGGTGTGCGTGTGCTCGTATTTATGTTTGTGCAAATATTTGAATATGTATTGTATTTGGTATTTTTGCATAATTTGGCATGTAAAACATTCACAACAATGCGAAGCAATACAAAATCATGTAAATATTGCATTTGATGCCTGCAGAGCTCTGCAGCTTTTCATTTTGATTGCAGCTGCGCTGCTCGTTGTCTTTGTTGTTTTTGTTGTTGTTGTTGTTGTTGAAAAATACGTGAATAGGCAGCAACACAGCAACAAAGGCGACAACAACAGCAACAACAACAACAACATTGTCTTATACATACTTAGTCACGCCCTCTGGTTACCCGGCCATCAGGTCCGCCTCTGGTGTAATTATATGCAGTGAAATCTGTTAAATGAAATATGTATTTCACAGTCTCACATACACACACTCACCCGTACACCCGTACACTCGCACACCCGCACACCTTTACACCTTTCATTGTTTATGGCCTTCTTTTGTTGTTGACAATATTTATATAGATTTTTTTTCTCTGTTTATATTGTCGCCTTCCTCCCACTTCTTCTCCTCTTCTCCACCATCTTCATCTCCATCTCTATCTCCGGCTCCTTCTTTATTCTTTGTTTTTTTTTTTACCTGTTTGCTTACCTGTTTTGGTGTCAGAGCATCGCATTTTTTATGCAAATATGCCAAGTTTAGTGCTTTTTGCTCCTCCGCTGCTCTGGTTCGCCCTATGTGCACTCGAGAGCCCTACGCGGGAGTCCTGTCTGTAGTCCTGGCACCATTCCCTTCTCTTGTCATATTTATTTATCGAACCACAAACAAAGCCACAAAACTTCGCTGGCGTCTCTGATAACCGGCAGTAATTCCCTCACATTATTTATTCCTGCAGCATAAGTTTCCTTCGGCCTGATATCGTATTGTTATTTATGTTGACTTAGATCCATGTCCTGATAGGTCTGCACTGTCATTCGTAATACTTCTGGCTGTCCACTTTATGTAAAGTCCATTGCTTACATATTTGATCGCTCTCTGCTTGCTTCGTCCCCAGCAATTAGACCAAGCCCTCACTTGTCTGTCTGTCTGTCTGTCTGTCTATATAATTTTCGAGCCCCTTAATCACCTACCTTTAACTTTTAATATATCCCCCACCCCCAACATTTGTCTTAACCAGAAATGTGAGCTTAGCCAACTTCAAGTTGGTTCTGGAGCTGCCTTTCATGATTTTCTCTCTCTGTTAGATTCCAGTCTCTTCACTCATTACTTCACTTTCAGCCTCTTAGCATGGTTTTGAACCTTTGGTTGAAGCTCTTGCTACGGGCAATGCTTTAACTGCATTGCTTCTTCCAGCCTTCATTATCCTCCACCTTGACATTAGGCTTCAAGTTACTCTCTCGAGCTATTCCCTCTAATTGGATTTTCTTGGCTTTGAGCTCGCAGTGGGCTCGGATTATTACTTAGTTTAAGCACCTGCCCGCCGCAAGTCAGACCATTTAAAGTGTGTACACACATATTTTTAATTTTGTTTATTTCAATAAAAATGTAATTTATAAACATAAGTCTAGGTCTGGCAGTTATGCAATGGAATGGCATTCGACACCGCAACCCTTAACGGTTCTATTCCCGGACCAGACCCACAACTCTAAATGGGTGTGTGCGTGTGTGTGCCTGTTAACCTGAGCACCGTTATGTACACCCAAAGGTATGACAGCGCCTGCTTATATGTTGGCCATAAAAGTGCTTTTATTGCTCATTTGACAATATGGTAGCTGGCATTCCTCACCCCAACCCCTACCCCAACCAAGCTACCCTCCTGTGTGCTGCTCCCATGTGGATATGGCTGGTATTGTTGTTATTGTTGTTGGTGCTGCTTTTTGGATGCTGCCGGTAAATCTAAATAATTTGGCAATTTTGTGCTGATTTTATTACACGCCGCAGAGGCACAACTCTTGTCGAAGGACATGTCGATAAGGTCTGATTAAATTTTGTTCAGTCAAACGGAGAGTACGCAGAGAGTCTCTCATTTGCAGAGTGGCTGATGGCAGAAGTTGCTGGCATTAATTTTCAAGTGCAACAACAGAAATGAAAATTGCTAATTAAGCCACAGCCAGAGCCACAGCCACAGCCGCAGCCACTGGCAAAGCTCGTGCCAGGTAACCACAAGAAAAATCTCAAGCGTTTCCCAAAGAAAAAAAAAAAAAAAAAGAACTTTTTACTTGCTTTTCCAAAGTTATGCATTTTATGTCAGGCGCCTGATTAAACTTTCCAGCTGCATTTTTGGAAGCTCGACTTGGAGTGGGTGGCAACTGGCAACTGGTAACTGGCAACTGGCAACTGGCGAATGGTGGGTGCTGCCAGGCGGCTGGCTGATGGTTGATGAGGGATGGTGAGGGGCTGCAAAGCTAAATGTGCTTAACTTCATGTGAATCGCTGCGAGGCAAGGAAGTTGTTGCTTTGGAGCCGTGCAACTGTCGTGCAACAACTGGCACCAGACAAATTAACTGCTGCATGCGACCAGAAGAGACTTCATAATGTTTTCCAGTTAAGGAAAATGTCAGGCAAGGAAATCGCTTCAATTTTTGTGATGCAGAAATGCTTAGGGAATTCGCAGACAGATTTGCTTAATTTGTGGAATTTCCTTTGCAAGGATATTTTCAGTACCGAGATGAGCAAATTTAAGACTGAAAATTAAATTACTATAAACAGAAAGGTTTTTTTTTTTTTTTGTTTTGAAAAGGAGACGCGCTTTCACTTACTCATTACTTAATAGTTGGAAATGTGTAAGGATAAAGGAGATGTGCACTTTAATTGAATCAAAGGTAAATGTTTTTTAATGTCAAAGGGAAACTTTAATCGTTGAAGTGCGATTTCCCTTTGTAAACTCATTTTAAAATGAGAATTTTCTCGATAAGTCGGAAAATTTACTTAGCAGCCTTTGGTCAACAAGTTTTTAATTATAAAATAACTTTGATTCTCGTCTCTCGTTCGTTTTTCGTTTTTCGTTTTTCGGACACAGCACTCAATGAACAAGGGCAAAAGAATCGCAGGGGCAACTAAGGGGAAGAGACAGTAGCAGCAACAACAGCAACAATGTTGGCAACACTAACAATTTGGTTGCAATTGATGGCAATTCGGTGTAATTAGCCACAAATTGTTTAGGCCCAGTTACACACGTTGCCAGATGTTCGGATGACCGGCTAAAATCCAAATATGCGCACAGGCAAAACCAAAGATGACACAATTTTGGGGCACTGAGTGTGTTATGTTCTGTTCATGTGTGTGGGTGTACTGCTCTGTCTGTGTGTGTGTGTGAGTGTGAGTGTGTGCTTAACTGTATTTGGCAAATTAAGTACGCAGCACTCGTGTACGCAGAGAGTAGTTCGTGTCGCACGCAAATTAAAATATATCTATATATATATTTTTTTTTTTTGTGTGTTGCACGCTTCATTTTGGGGCTTAGATGGCCAGAATGTGTTGAAATTTTGTGGCACAAGTTGCAAGTTGTGGCAATTGAACTTTTATGAGCATCGAGCGAACGTTGCATGTGCCTCAAATGTCTGTCATTTAAGTTGTGGCAAGAAATACAAAACTCTTGAAGTTCTCGCAATCAAAACAATATTTTTTATTTTATTTTTTTTTATTTTTTATCAATGTTATTTTTTATTTAAAACTTTTAATATATTTAAATTTTAATATTTAAATATTTTAATATTTAAATATTTTAATATTTTATGTTTATTTTATTTTGTTGAACCAAATGAAATTTTCAATTGTTTTCCATAAGGTTTGCTTACACAAATATTTGCTTTTCATTAGCCTCGAATTCAATTCAATTTCGTGTTGAAGCTAATGACATCTAAATTACGCATACGCAACGTTTGCCGCACTGCATCGCCATTTGAAGCGTTGGTTCTTTCGATGCATTTCAAGCAGTTTGTTCGCTGCTTGTCGACAACTGCAGTTGCTTTCTTGGATATGTATTGTGTGTGCCTGTGTGTGCCCGTGTGTGCCCGTGTGTGCCTGTGTGTGTGTGTGTGTGCCTGTGTGTTTGTGTGTGTGTGTCCGTTAGTGTCGACGTCTTCTGCCCAAGCTTTGACTCTGTGGCCCTGGACATGGCCCTGTCTCGACTGTTGTCTTCCTTGGATGTGTAACAGGTGCAGCAAGCAACATTTTTTCTTGTTGCCACTGACTGTGCCACTGCCACTGCCTTTGCCACTGTTGCTGTTGATGACGTTGCTGTTGTTGTTGTTGTGTTTGCTGTTGTTTCTGCTGCCACAACTCAATTTATTTCAACATGTACTTTTGAAACAATGAATTTCACTTTAGTTGCTAATGGATTTTGTACCAAGCAGCAGGTTCTGTGTGTGTGTGTGTGTCTGCTGTGTCTGCAGTCTGTGTGCGGTGTGTTGTGTGTGCGCGCCTGGCTAGATGTTTTTATATTTTCGGTTCGGGGTCAGCTGCCAAGGAAATGCGTGAGACAGGCCAAAGTTCGTGAAAGACTGAAGAGCTCAGGGTACTTGGTTGTCCTGCTGTCAGGGCTGCATTAATGCATTTCGCCAGCTTTGAGGACATTTCGCCCTTTGCACGCCACAACACACACACACGCCTGTTACACGCACACACACACACACACACACACACTGGCATAGTGATAAATGAAGTTGATGTGCGCGGGTGTCCTTATTGAGAAAAACGGCTGACGTTAGAACATTGAGTGGGCCCTACAGCCACGCCCACTGTAATTATGCAAATGCGAATGGCTGCAGTTCTGCTGATGCTAACACAATGCAATTAAGAATTCAACCGAATTGCTGTTGGCTAAAAGGAGCACAGGACTTGGGGGCTTCAGACTCTCAAGCTCTGACACTCGATGCGTAAGCCAGGACACTTAATTAATTTTCTTTTAAATTACATTCCCCCCCACTGCAACAACAACAGCAGTGGAAGTTGTTGCAGAAGCCGCAGGAGCCCCAGGAGCAGCAGTTGTATCAACAATGTGCCACTTCAGGACTAAAACGAACGCTGCTCCTTTCAATTCATTGTTGACTCTAAAAGTATACTTTTAGCTATTGCACATTTTGTTGTTGTTGTTGTTGTTGCTGGCGTTGTTATCCTTGTTACTGTCTACGCAAATACTCTCAGCCATTTTGAGCCATTGGATCTGCTATTCTTGCTATTGTCCATTATCCTTGTTGTTGCTCTGTTTTAAGGACACTTTTATGCTGTGTTTATAGTTTTCATGTTTTTTTTGCCTACGGCCAGACAAGTGTACCATAATAAAAGTTGCCCTGCTGCATACTGCTCTTAACGCACACACACACACACACGCATACACATACACATACACTTATATATATCACACGTTTACATGTGTCCCTGATTTAGTTAACAACTCGAATTACAAGTCGTGAACTTGTAAGCCACAATTGCTTTTTCAAATGCTGCTCTTTTTATATCCCAACAATATTACAATGCCTTGCTACACACACACACACACACACACACTTATACTTACATACATATTTGTGTTTACTTATACATACATATACATGCCTTAGGCATGGAAAATATGAGAAAATACAACTCACCTCTGGATTTCTTGAGGACTTTTAAGGACTGTGAAAAGTTGATTTTAAATTAAATCAATTCCGACTTTTTATTCTTTAAGTTTATTTTTAAAACGTCTTTAGTCCTTCATATTTTATAATATTTTTTTAAGATTATTTGGGGAAAGGATCTTTAAGGTCTCGAGTCATTTTAAACCTTTACCTTTGTCTGGACTGGAGGCATCTTTAGGGACTTCTTTCCTCTAGCAATTTTTTACGTTCCAATCTCTCTTTAAATTATAGAATATTTAGTTCCTTAATCAAGTCGGTTGTATCCTGGCGACTTAGTTCTTAAAGGACTTGACTTTATCATTAGCTTCCTATAGTTGGCTTATATCATTTTCGATTTGGTGGTAAATAAATATTATTTATTATATTTTTCTTAAAAATATATGGGAATTCACTTCATGTCCTTCTTTTGGCACGAGTTGCTGTAAGAAAAGAAATATCCTTTATCTGAACAGGAAGTGCAACTATGGCGAAAATATCTGCGTAGGAAATATGTTCATGTCTTCACTCCTGCAGTCGAGAATAATTGGTTTCTTTTCAATTTACCTTCAAATACTAGTCCTGCATCTGAATCTGATGTCCTTCGTAGGGCGCTCATAGATGGAAACGACTTTCCAATTTCTTACTGCTTAAGGACTCTGTGTCCCAACATTGCCTACGAGAGGGACCACTTTTAATTATAACCTGGTACCTGAGAAGCACCAAGGCAACCATCCCCCGCTCCCCAGCCACATGGAGTGGAGGAAGCCAAAGAGATTCAATCGATGGTCTCAGCTTTGGTGCAGGAATTCGTATCAACACTTTGAGCTCGTTCTGGGGCTTAGTTACTGATGACACATGTCGGTTGCAATCAAATACGCTTTCAAGGCTTAAACGCTTTTGTGGCAATTCGTGCAAATTTCAGGCAGGTTGCCACAGCGACTGTCTGGGGGATGGGGATGGGGCACAAAAGCCTGTGTGCAGGCGGGGAAGGAGGAAGATCAACGAAAGGAGCAGCAGGACCTGAAGGCAACGTGACGCAGAGCAAATTTAGACTGGCAAGTGGTGTGTGTTGTGTGCTATGCATATGTATGCCAAGATATGTGGGTGTGTGTGTGGGTGTGTGTGTGTGTGTGTGTTTGTGTGTGTGTGTGGAGTTTGGTTATGCTTTTACTTTTGTGGCATTGCTTACTAATTGAATTAATGTACACAATTTGCAAACAAAGTTTCTTACGGGAAAGCCCACGCTTACGAAAGGTTAAGCGGAGTGTGGGGTAAGGGGCTAGTGCGGGGGGGCAAGGACTTCAAGGACTCCTTCACGCGGCACAACACATGTGCGCGATTGAAATCAGTTTTGGCAGCGCAAAGAGAATTGAATTTGTCGCCGTGCACCTTCCCTTCCCCCTGCCCCCTGCCCCCTGCCCCATTACCAACATCAGTTGTTGTGCGTGTGTGTGTGTGTGTGTGTGTGTGTGTTAAGCCATTTTAAAACAATTTGCTCGTTTAATGCCAAAACATGTAAAGTTTTTTAATTGTCTACAAATTGGCAACATTTGCTGCCAGCGGAAGGCGGCTTGCGGCATGCAGCATGTGGCAAGGGGCATGTTGTTGCCCGGTTGACACCCCTTCGAAAACCAAGAAGACATTGAAAAGTCGTCGCCAAAGTTGCCACCGCCGTTGCCATCATCATCGCCATCGCCTGCTGCCTCAAATTGCTGGCGTCACATGTTGCACTTGCCGCCTGTTCACAGGCTTTTAATTATATTTAATTGAAATTCGAAACCACATTTCCCACACATTTGTCTCTTAAATGGGTTTCCCTTAATGCTCACAATTCGTTGCTGCTGCGATTTTAAAATTTTAAAATTATTAAATAAATTCATTTGATTAAAATTTTTAATAAATTCCTGAGACTCTTCACAACTTTTGAAGGCCTGAAAAATGACTGACTTTTCAGAGAGGCCCAGCTTAAAGCGGCATAAATTTTTTCTTGGATTTATTGAAATATGAAAATAATTTTAAAAATTTATTTTCTATTTATTTCATAGTTTTTCACTTTTGGTTTCATCTTTGATTCAATTTTAAATTAAATTTCGGCTTGAATTTCGTTCGTTGCCAATGACCTTTGGCCTTAAGGTTTCATATTGACCCGCTGGAAAAACATTCAAGCTCTCAGATACACACACACACGCAGACCACACCTATGCTGTGAGTGAATGCAAATTTATGTGGCATTTTAAGTGTGCAATGAAATTTCAGACGCTATGCCACTTGCCACTTGCAACTCGCCACTCGCCACTCGCCACTCGACAGTTTTGTAGCGTGCAGCACAAAAACTAATTTGCACTTGAAACCACAACAGCAAAAGTCAGAGCCACAGAGGCAACCGCATAGAAAGCTGTATCTCTCCCCTGTCCCCTCTCCCCTCACTCCCCGCAATCACCCGCTGCCTGGTCCTATCCACTTCAGCATCACCTAACACCTACCGTGCCCCAGACGAACAGCCAAACAGACAGCATTGTTGCAGGCAACTCAGAAGCCGGCGGCGGCTCAGTGTCATATGTCCTTGACGTTGTTCGTTGTTTGTTGTTCTTGGCTGCTCAGTAGTTGCGGTTGTTGTTGTTATTTTTGTTGCCATTCAGACGGAGCCGAATGAAGTGTAAATGAGATTTTTATGCAACACCAAACCGACCACAAGATGCAACCAAGAGCTGTTGCATTCTGTTAAGTCGACATGATGACGCTTTTTGCGATTTTATTGCTTAAGTTGCAAGTCATAAAGCTCATTACGGCCAGGAAATTGCATAGGACATTACACACAAGCACGCACACACACACATATATATAAAGATATACGAGACTCTGCCACACACACACACGCACACGCAGCAACTAAGCAACCGAAGAAGCAAAGTGAAGCAGAGCTTAATTAATGTGCATGTTGCACAGCTGCTTGCGGCACGCAGCTCGTCTTGCAACACTTTTACCGCTGCGGCTATTGTTGCTGCCACCAGTGCCAGCAGTGCCACCGATGCCACCAATGCCACTGCTGCTACTGACGTTGGCAAGCGAAATAGAAACGAAAACATGTCAGGCTTCAAAAACATAATTGTGTTAAATTTGCAGCAAATATGTTTTTGTTAGCCTCTCATTGTTGCCACAAGCGAATATATTGCCGTTTACCATTTGCTGCATGCCACTTGCTGGTCGCCGGCTGCCGGTTGCCGCTTGCCGGCTGTTGCTTACCGTTCGCCCCTCCCCTTGACTCTTTCCGCTGTTTGCCTTATGCCATTTGCTGCTTTCCTGTTTTGCCATTTCCATTCTTGTTTTCCTTGGCATAACTCAACTTTTGTGGCTTGACGTATACGCAACGTGTGTGTGTGTGTGTGCATAAGATTAAGCATACGCACGGTTGGCCGGTCCAAGAAAAGCTAAGAACTCGTCTCCTCAAATGTCATGCCCTGACATTCGATGCATCCTTCGTTTCATTTATTCGCTACGCATATGGAAAATGCAGCCTTCGCATATAAATTACAAGGATTGCAAAGCTTCCTTCGATTTGAAGCTCCCAAGGCTCCGAGATGAAGTGCAATTAAAGTAACCCTGAGACGGGGCAAATATATCTGAAGGGAGATCCTGTCTAAGTTTGCACATCCGTTTTATAAATAAGTAGCAATTAATCAAAGGTAACTTAAACACACTCAGTGCGCTCAAGTTGTAAGAGCTGCTCAGGATGATTATTCACAGGACTTCACCCTAAGTGAATTTATAAACTAAAACAATCGAGCAGCGCAGGGGATAAATTGGGAGCTTAAGTAAAGTGATAAAATACCTTTTTGATGAATGACTAGAAACTGTTTTAGAACTTGACTAAACATTTGAATATTTATGAAATGGATTTCGATCTGAATTCCTTTTTTTTTAATGCAGGACGAAGCAAATGGAGAGGATTTATAGGAAACAAAAAATCATCTTTAAATCTGACTATTTAAATTTCGTCCAATTTTTGTTTATTTTGATTTAAATATTTTATATATTCAGAGTCCTTCGAAGGACTTTGTTTATTTTAATAATTATTTTTGTTTGTTTTATTTAAAGTAAACTTTTATAAACTTTAAAATATCCTGTATATCCTTTATTCAAATAATGATTTTTATTTTCCTATTTTCGTCCGAAATTTCAGTCTAATCCTTGATAATTATCGATATTTGTACTGAAGATTATTTGGTTGTTGGTCGATTTATCCTTGATAGAGCCTCTACTTATCACCTTGTACAGGATCTTAAATGTCAGGAATGTGTCACTTGTATATTGAAAGCAATTTGTTTATGTCCATTGGATGTGCTGCGTTGGCGCATCGATTAATTAAGCCTGTCATCGTGTAAATTTCGCTAAATTATTATCAATACTGTTGCAAAGCGATAGTGTTGCATGACATGAACATGAAAGGACCTCTGTGTGCTTGTGTGTGTGTATGCATGTATTCCTGTGTGCGTGTGTGTGTGTGTGTGTGAGTGTCGAAAGGTCATGGACAGAAATAATATTGCAGATAATGGGAATAGGCGCGTCCGCTGACGGGTCCTTGTTAGCGGACGGCCGGTCAAATTGCAATTTGGATATGACAATAATGCAATCAAACAATCAATCAATTAATGTCCGCTTGAATTAATATTGAATATTATGTGCTATCATCAATAGCCATCATTAGCGCTAAATTCAATTACGTCGTCAGCTCGACAACCGGGGAAGTCATTCAGTCACTCAGCTAGACAGTCGAGCAGCATTCGATGATTCATCAAAGTTTGAAGGGTCCCTGTTATTATTTTTAGACGACTTTAAATATGTTAAACTTTTAATTTATTTAAAATTTAAATTCTTTAAAATTTAAATTCTTTAAAATATTAATCCTTATTTAAAGTCTTTGTTTTGACATCCATTAGTTTCTGCATGGGGTGAGCTGCAGTCTGAGGTCTGCGCTGGCTGAACTTTTGATGATAATAAAATGAATAAAAAATTAAAAAAAAATTAAAATTTATAATTAAATAATATTGAAATAAATTAAATAAAATAATATAATATTTATATAAATTTAGGGTAATAAACGTTTCGAATGTCCCTCGCAAATTGATCTCTGTTATTTCTTGCGGCAGTTGTTTTTGCGGCTTTAAAATGCAGTCGTGGCTTGTATGTTGAGGCCTATTAACGAGGGCGTGGCATGAAAATAATGAGAAGGTAAATAAGAATAATGAAATATTAAGTGAAAATAAAAATAAAAATAAAAAAAAATATAAAAATAAAGGGGGGAAAAGAAAAGTCGCTGGCATCACTCAAACGCCGCGTATGTCGAATGTCTCTCTTTGTGCGTGTGACATATGCAAATATTTATTTATGTGGGGTGCATATCGCTCTTTGTATATATATGAATGTGTGTGTGTGTGTGTGTGTGTGTGTGTGTGTGTGTGTGTGCGGGCTTATGTGAGTGTGTGTACGAATGTGCATAACATTATGCAAATGCGGTATGAGTCTGTGTGTAAGGAAAACAAATACACTTACATGAACGCATGCCAAAAGTCATACAGACACACATACATACACACACACACACAGACACACATTCGCACGGACACGGAGAAACAAAGAGGCAGGCGGCACAAAAGTTAAGTAAATATATAAACACGCAGAGGCTTACGCATGCCTGGCTGTCAGGCTCTTTATTATTGTTGTTGTAACTTCATGTTGATGTTGTTATTGATATACATGCACGCATATACGCATATACGCATATACGCATACACATGTACATGTACTAACACACACACACACATGCATATACATAAGGCATATACGCAGAGCGTAAATCAAAATGTTTGCAACTCGAGTAAACATTGAAAATCAGTTATGTTTACTGCATTATGTATCAAAAAGCCAAGCGCGTAATCAACTATATGAATATGAATATGAATATCAATACGAACATGAAGCTGTCTACTTACCACCCCTCCCGCCCCCAGCCTATCTCCCCATTTTGGATCCTCCCTCATCCCACATCCCGCATCCCTGCCATCAACACAGACACTTCGTACTCCGCACTTCTTTCTATCTTTGTATAACTGCACATGTCTCGCTTTGTGTGTAATGTTATCGATAAATTGCGCGTGAATGATGCATAAATCAAATAAACTTAAAAAATTATTTGAATACCGCGATGGCAAGCGCTGCGTCAGTCAGCGAGAAAAAAATGTAGCATACTTTTTCGGGCCGCAAGTGCATGAGTGTTCAGCGGCTGCAAATTTAAAGTGAAAAGCAAATTGCATTAAGGTGCCTCGCTTGTTGATAAACAAATATTACTTAAATGCAATAAATGCTTTTTATTCCTTTTTTTTTTTTAAATTTATCAAACGCGTCACGTGTATGAAGACTGAAATGTCAAAGTTCACTGAAGAAAAGGTATTGACAGCCTGTGGGGGTAATGAGAGGTTTGACACGTCGACTCGTACTTTTATTTATTAATAATTAAATAAGCCTTTTTTTACTTGAATTTGATTGCATATTTAAAGTAGTTGATTTAAATTAAAAATAATAATAAATTGAAAATCTCTTAGAGTATCTTTCAGTCGATCAATGAACTCGACTTAGTTTTCTTTTATTTTGGTTTTGGTTTATTTAAAATTTCATTGCATAGTTTTTGTTGAGGTTTCAAAAAGCGTACAATTTTATAGTAGTTTTTGCTTAAACTGTTTTTGAAATTTAATAAACTAAATTGAATTTTAGCAAACGGTAATTTCAGTAATTGAATTTCAGCAATATAAATCACATGATTTGGAGAGATTTATGGCGCTGCAGCGAGCACCAGTCGCGAACTTATGTAAAAAACATTTGTCTACATGCACTTATAAAGTGGAAAGTGAAATTAATTTAATTCAGTGAATTCAATAAAATTCGGAATTTTATATACATATACATTAATTAATGATATATGTACATTAATTGAATAATCAAACGCACTCAAAGCAAGGCAGGGGGAGCACCACATCTGCTCTTTGATGTGATTCTGCAGCAGCTGCACATATATCCTTCTAAGCCTTCAGATTGTTCTCCTTCTTTGAGCTAACTTTTATCTGACACTAGGACTCTCTCAGTTCAATGTGTGTTTCGATCTCTTTTTTCCATTTGTTTGAGTTGCACTCCTTTCACTCCTTTGACTCCTTTCAGCCTTAGCTCTACGTTTGTCGTTCAATCTTATCTACGTTTTTTTTTCTACTCAAACTTCTATGCAATTTGCTAAGCGCGTTATCCGCATTCATCGTTTCCCATTACGTTTCGCATATGCAAAAGCCAATCTACAGCTTTTCTCTGTCTCACATTATTTAACACCCACCTCCTCACCTCCCCTCCACCCATCACACACACAGAATCTTCTCCTTTTTTATTTCCAGTCGCTTGGATGTTAAAGAGCTCCTGTATCCTCATCTGAAGGAATGGAGAGTAGAGTCGTGTTCATGGGTGGCTGTCAGAGTGTCAAGTTGTTGGGGTTTTGAGGCAACGCCGCAGTTTCAACTTGAGACAGTAGCCGCAGGATGTCGTCCTGTAGCGGCTATTGCCACTGCTTTAGCTCAGCACTCCCACTGTCCGCACTAATGAAACGAAAACAGACAACTTAATGTACAGTTGATGTACACTCTAATGGCCGGGCGAGTGCACTCCATCTCCCTCCTTTCCGTGCATCAGTGTCTGACGCCGTGCCTCTTTTGGTGGCAACTTGGCCACAGCTGTCCACAGATTTGCATAGAAAGTAGCGCGGGCCGTGCTAATTGAGTGACTAAGCATCGCCGTCTAAAGTTTTCGACATTCTAATGCCATTGTCAAGCTGCTGTTGCCGCTGCTCAAACTAGTTAACATTTCCGCTGCTGCGGTGGCAAGGCTTTTACCTTAACGGCAAATTCAGCGGCCTCGTACCTTGCCACCCCTCATACCTCACCTCTGCCTGGCTTATTCTCTATTTCATTTTCCACACTGCCCCCAATTCCCCATGAATATGGCTTTTATAAATAATTCAAGCGCATGCTGATAGCTGAACTAAGCCTTTTGCCGCCGCCCATTCGAGACGCTGGCGCTTTTCTGGAGCAGCGCAAATTAACAGAGCGCATTGAATGGGGCGACCAATACAAAAGACTAAGAACTTGCACAACGGCACAAATGTCACAGCAGCAACAACAGTCACTACAGCAGCAGCAACAACAACAGCAGCTACAGCAACAGTCACTACAGCAGCAGCAACAACAACAGCTACAGCAACAGTCACTACAGCAGCAGCCACTACAATAACAGCAGCAACAAGAGCAACAACAACAGTTACAGCAAGAATAATGAAGAGCAGTTATAGTAAAAGCAGCAGCAAAACTTGCGGAAGTTGGCCTTTTGAAATGCTAAACTTACAGTCCTCGAAGTACAATGGTATGAAAGAGCACTTTATCAAGCAGAAACTTGGCCCAATAAGCTGTGGGCTATGCTGCAAGACTTAACAGTTTATAAACGTAGAGATGACAGCTGTTAAGTAATAAACATTAGTTGAATGCAAGCCTTGATTTTTCTGAGCAACCAAAACAAGAGATTTATTTAAAAATAATTCAGATGTTATCCTGAAATCCTTTCTTTCTTTCTTAAAGTCTTAGCCAAGTGTTTGGCAGCATTTCCAAAGAAATATCCAAGTTGCTGCCACTGTGCAGAGACTTCAATGTTTTGCCTGTTTGAAAGCAAAATTTGGCATTAAAATCAACTGTGCATGTTTTTTGAAATAATTCGAGCATAATTTCTCAACTGGCAGCTGCTGCCAGTGCTCGGTATTCGAGTATTTGTATTGACTTCCTTTTTGTACATAAAACTTAATTTGTGATCAAAAGTGTTGCCTACTTTTTGGGGCAGCACGCGCCATTCCGAATAACAGAATGAAGTAACAACAGCAACAACAACAACAACAACCACAACAAGTAAAAGATCAACAGCAACAACAACAGAAAAATTTTAACAACAAAAAAAAAACAAATATAAAATCAGACAATTTACAGTTAATCTAAATGTTGGTTTTTATTAGCCAACAGAAGTTTCTGCGGCTGCGACTGCAACTGAACTTGATAAAAGTTAAGCCAGCGACAGTAGGCAATGAGCCGGTCGGTTGGGGGAGGGGGTGTGAAGCTAAAGGAGGCTTTTGGGGTGTGGCGGGGGGTAGGCGGTGCGATGGGGCGATGGAGTGCATGATATAGCGGCGGCAAAAGTGACTTTATTATAATTTTCAACTTTTGATTTACTGCGCACTTTGAGCCTGTCCCAAACTGTGTGTGTGTGTGGCTGTGTGTGAGTATGTGTGTTCAGTTGATTACGTTCTTGTCTCTGGATGTATATGAGGGTGTCTGTGTGTGTGTGTGTGTGTGTGGCTCGAAGGCCAACGAAAGCAGCTCCAATGTACTGCTCTTACAAGGCAAGCCATTCAACACAAAGGACAACAACAAACACACGAAATGATGCTAATTTTTACACACAAAAACAACCATGACCACGCAGACAACAACAACCACAAGGACACGACAACAGCAACAACAACAACAGTGGCAGACAAGACCAAAAATTGTTGCCAGAGATAGGAACGGCAAAGAAAATACAATTGCCAAAGTTTCTCACAAAAAGATTTACAAAATTACAATAATAAAAGCAACAATAAAATTAAGCATTGTAACATTGGTGACAAAAAAATAATAAAAATAAAATGGACCAACAATGAGGAAAGGCCAATCAATCCGATGACGAATATTAAATACTCTCAGAATAAATTATTCAGGCTGCAGATAATTAAATGAGCGCCTGACTGAGGGACAGCCGAACGATGCAAATTTATTTATAAAGCGAATAATTTAATATAAAGAGATAGGAAAAAAGTATGTATGAAAATGGAGAAAACACATGAAAGCAAAAAAATTTAGAGAAAATGTTCATTCGTTTTAATTAAAATAAATAAAAGATTATAAATATATTTTTGAACAAATACAACAACAGGTGAAAAATCAAAAGATGGGCACCTGTAAAGTAAAGAGAAAAAGATTTCAGTTCGATGACAAAAAAATAAAGACCTACAGAAAATACTCTTAGGTATGAAGATTAATGCAATTTTTTTTAATATTATAAAATTTATAATTTTTATTATTGGGGATAATTTATCCTTAATAATCCTTATATATAATATAGAAGAAGGAGCTGGTGACTTATATAGAATATTAAGTTCTTGTTATAATCTGTGATTGGGATCAGTGTGTGCCAGTGAAAGCTTCTATTCATGTCCTTCAGAGTATAAAATAAGTGAGAAAAGCAGTTACTGAGTAGCCGGGGAAACCGTTAAAGAAGTGACGAGTAATAAAATAAGTGAAGTATATAAAACCACAAAAAGAGTGACCGAAAAATAAATACACTTATTTTCCGATGAAATAATCAGAGAATTGTATATTGAGGATAAGAATCTGTGGAGAGAAAATAAAAATACACCCAAACATACGGTGAAAAAACATAAAACATAAATAATATAAATTAATAAAAATTATGATATTTATTTTTAAAATTATAAGTGAAAGGAAAATAAGAATATAGGAACAAGAATAATGCATAGGAGTGGGAAGACAGGTTAAGAGGAGAGGAAATAAAGGAAACAAAGCTAAGTTCTAAAGGGATGTTAGGTGGCGAGGAATTTTTATTAAACTTGTTTAATTATGTTAAAATTTTATTTTTTTTGACATTTATTGTAAAGTGCAGAACAGCACAGCAAAAAAGGAATTTTTTTTAAAATTAAAATCTTATGGAATAAATTGCAGAGATGTTAAAAAAAATATAACTAAAATTTATAATAATAATTTTGATGGTAAAAATAATGTTGCAACCCAAAATAAAATTATATAAAATTAATACAACTTAATTTTAATATAATAAAAAAATAAATATATATATAATATACTTAAATATTAATAATAACTCGTATAGAGAAAATATTTTTAATATAATAATTTTTAAAAATTTTTTTGAATTTTTTAAAAGTAAAATTGTATGGATTAATTTTTAGAGATCTTTAAAAATATATATCTGAAATATAAAATAATTATTGTTACTATAATAATAATTAATTAATTAATATAATCAAAAAATAAATAAAATATACATTTTAATATTAATAATAACTCATATAAAAAATATATTCTTAATATAAAATTTTAACTAACTTAAATATTTAATCTGTCCTTTAAAAAATATTGTTGGATTTTCTTTGGTGTTTCATTTGCATAGCTGTCACTTTTGGCTCGTAGAGATCATCGTATATTGGCCACAAATTTAATGACCTCTCCGATACACTCCCCGTCTATAAATATCCTAAATATCCTCTGAGCTGTGGCCACAGTTGATAAACATGAAGTGCTTGTTGAATTGATACTTCAGTCAAGTCGCAATTCGCTTTTAATTTGATTGACGGACGAACGCATAAATTTCGAATTATTGCGGTCACTTTTCAGTTGCGCTTCGTTTTTATGGCTAAAGTCGCAACTTTAAATCGACAGTTGAATAAACACATACATATATATATAAATATATATATGTATATCAGTGTGTGTGTGTGCAGGTGTGAGGCTTTAAAGTGTAGCTTGGCACGTGTCATAATTGCAAATCAATGAGCTGCAATACAATAGCAGCTCTGATTATGACGATGCCATAACGATGATTACCCCGATTGTGTGTGTAAGTGTATTTATGGCATATATATAGCTATGTATGTGTGAATATGTATTACGCCCAGTTGAATCCTGTACGTGCATGTCTATACGCGCGCGCACGTGTATGTGTGTGTGTGTGTGTGTGTGTGTGTGTGTGTGTAGCATTTTAATAAATTACGTGACAAACTGCATTGCTCTAAGCCTTCTCAGGGGGCGCTTACACGCAACTAGTACAGCGGCGTGCGGCGGGTAAAGATGAGGGTGCTGCTGTGAGGGTGGCTGGTAAGGGGGTGGAAGGGGTGGTTTTGGAGCAGCAGGTGGCTCTCGTGGCGGTGCGTGCCCGAATTCTGTTAATGTAGGCTCATTATTTGGCGCATTAAAGCAGTATTATGAGCTCCCGTTCATGGGTATGAGAAGGGAGCTGGTTGGCTGAGAGTTGAACGAGTTGAGGGATGGGGGAAAGTGGCAGAGATGGTGCGAGTGAGATAGCAGCTAATGAAGAGCGGGATAGAAGATGCAATTGCATTTGGCAGCGTCTTGCATACATTTACATATCCGAAGCTTTCAGCGCGTCGTCGCCGCTGTCTCTCTTTCTCTCGCTCTTTCTCTGTCTCTTTTGCCTTGCACTCTGTCTCTCTGATATCTCTGTCGCGTAGTCTAGTGTAATTTGGAAAATTAAATGACAAAGTTTTGCACACAGTTAACAATATTAAATCGGATTTCAAAGGCGCCGCCACGAACATCGCCAGCTCCAAATGTAATTACATTTTCTGTTTTGTGTGTTAACAAACCGTATAATTGGCCGGGGCGCTTTGTCGCGCGCCTGCATTCACGTTATCCTGACAGCCAACTGGCGTTATCCATGTATCCTTACATCCCTGAATCCTTGCCATTGCTTCTGTCTTTGCCTTTGCCTTTGCCTTTGCCTTTGCCTTTGCCCCTGCCTCTACCTCTGCCTCTGCCTTTGCCTTTGCCACTGCCTTTGCCATTGGCATTGCCATTGCCATTGCTTCAGCCAATACGCACAAGGAGCAACAGTTAGTCGCATTCACAGTCACATTGAAAGTAACACTGAGCAGTCACAGTTCGCTTCACTGCTAATGGACTTGTCTCAGTGACTTGTATGCCATTAATATAAAAGCCATGCGATTTATTAAATGGCTTCATTTAAAAGTGTAATAAATGTAAACATGACGCTCAAACGGCGAGCACCAAAAATGAATTTGCCCTCGAGGAAAGTATTAAAAGAGATATATGATCTCTTAGCTTTGGGTAATTTTAGGGATTTTATTTTTATATATTAGAAGTTTTTATTATAACTTAGATGATGTCTTTGGGATATGATTTTATATAATATTTAAAAGGCAACTAATACAAATTAAAAGAAATATATTTTCAATATGAATAAAGGACACATTAAGCAATTGCTTTATCTGCATAAATATGTCTGTATGTGTGTGTAATGGTGCACCTGTGTCATCAAGGCAGGCTGAGGTAAGTCAACATGCAACTGTCGATTTGTTTTTGGAAAGGATTGCACATGTCCTTTGTCATAATTTTCTGGCATTGCATTCAAGTGAATTTAATGAAATTGTTGCGGCTTTCAGTTTCCAGGCAACAGAGCAAAGTCTGCGGTTCAAAAGAGTCCTGGGTGACTGGTGTTTCGCAGCTCGTCGCTTGCTGTTTGCTACATGCTGCTTGCTGCTTGCTGGACGTCAACGTCAGCGCCAGCGTCAGCGTCATCATCAGCGCCATCATCTTGTTTGGCAGTGTTTGCTCAGGCATTGCCCAGTTGACGACTTTGCCAAGCAAAGCCCCACCAGCCCTCAAAAGCCCGGGCCCCACTTCAGCACTTTCTGTGAAAGGCTGACCAACAAAGTGGGTCAGTTGCACAGGCAATGCGGCATGAAATTTGAGCTGCTTGGCATGTTAAACAAATTTTGTGGTCAGTTGTCAGCAACAAAAAGTCAGCAGCATGCCCAATATTTGTTCAGTCCGCTCGATATGCTTATGTAGTCTCCGCCTCCATGCCTCCACGCCCTCCACGTGCCCATGACACGCATTCAGCTCAACTTAAAGTCCGTCCATCGAAAACTATTGTATTCTTAATTTCATTATCAAACCGAGCAACAGGAATTACCACAACATAAGACAGAATCGTTGAAGCCACAGGAGACGCCCACGAAATGCCCACTAACCCTGGCCAAATGGGGCCAAAAGGGAGAGCTACCAAAATTGATTTGGTCTCTTGGGTCGCAGGTTTGTTTGAGTTGCACTTGACACATGCTGAAGCCATGCGTAAATCTTTTAAAACAACTTGAAAAGGAAACAGCACATTAATTGATTTTCCACACACTTCAATGAACAGTCAAGCACAAAAAACGAATACACTGGAATCAAGAGGTGTGCGGGGCAACGGGTCGAGCTGCGGGTTATCCTGGGAATATATGAATGACTGAATTCTTTAGAAAATTTTGAAATTTTAATAGAAAAATTAAAAATTTTATTTTTTGAATTATATAGATATTCACATTTATTCACATTTATTCACATTTATTCACATTTATTTACATACATTTATTCACATTTATTTACATTTATTCATATGTATATTCATATTTATTCATATATATATATATATTCACATTTATTCAAATTTACTCACATTTATTCACATTTATTCAAATTTATTCACATTTATTCACATTTATTCAAATTTATTCACATTTATTCACATTTACTCACATTTATTTACATTTATTCACATTTATTCTCATTTATCTATATCCATTTATATTAATTTATTCACATTTATTCACATTTATTTACATTTATTCACATTTATTCATATGTATATTCAAATTTATTCACATTTATTCATATTTATTCAAATTTATTCACATTTATTCATATATATTCAAATATATTCGCAAGTTGTCATATAGGCAGCTTTTCCTCAGTTCTAGTCATGGGAGGGAATCATTATACCCTTCAGAGTTATGGGCACAGGGTAGCTTAGAAATGAAGCTGATTTGTGGTGCCGTGTAGCATTCTCATAAGCGGACCAGAGGCAATGGGGCACAGACCGGTGAAGCGTGGCAGGCGCGTGGCCAACTGACAATGGCAGCAAAAAAGCAACAATAGCCAAGCAACCGAAAGGCAAAAGGCAAAAAACCAAAAACCAAAAGAAACCAAACGAAACGAATTATAAAAGAAGAATAAAGAGAACTAAGAGAGAGAGAGAGAGAGAGAGAAAGATAGAAAGGGGGAGAGAGAGGGGAAAGAAATTTTAAATGGTTGCTTTGCATGCCAAGCGGCGCACTGTGCCAATTTTTCAGTTAAAAGGCCGAACCGAAAAAAAAGTAGCGTAAAAAGCAATGTAATAAATGCGTCTGCTTTGTGCGGGAAGCTGATGAACAGCCGCGGAGGAAAACAGCAAATGAATGCTGGCGACTGATAGAAGTAGCGAAGGTGGAGCTACACGCCCACACGCCCATACGCCCATACGCCCATACGCCCATACCTCCAGACGGCCATACGCCCCTGCGCCCAGGCGCCCATCACTCCCACAAGCCATACCTTTTGCCTTTGGCTCATAAACGTGCCACACACACACACACACACACACACATATACACACACACACATAGACACATACAAGGGGAATATCTACAGCTGCGTGTCTGCAACAATTTTCAACATTTTGTGTAGTCACATCAATGCATTCCATCAGAGTCACCTGTATAAGTATATGAGTGTGTGTGTGTGTGTGTGTGTGTGTGTGTGATTATACCTGAATGTAAGCAATTTTTATGTAGCGCACTTTAAGGCACATAAAAATGGTCATTGCCTCAGCGAGGGCTGCTTTATCTTTTAGCGTTTTATGTCGCATTTGCGTACGCGAGTCGCTCGCTCGCGCTTAGCTCGTTTTATTGTAATAAATTTAAAACATTTTGCACTCATACACATTTTATGAATCTTCGAGATGGCAAGGATGCAGCTGAGCTAAGCTGAGCTGAGCTGACTGTAAGATTCTGCTCCATGTCCTGCTCCTGCCTCTGCTTCGGCTGCTGCTTCTGTTGGAGCGGATATTTTATTTGGCCATTGAGACACGGGCATGGATGGCAAAGTGCACTGCAATTGGGATTTATGTAAATGGTGATATATATGTATACGTGCGAGTGTGTATGTATGAGTGTGTGTATGTGTGTGTGTGTGTGTGTGTGTGTGTGCGTGTGTTTGTCAGCTTATACAATTTGGTGCACGGCAAAACTTTCAACATAGATTAAAAAATGTCAGCGGAATTTATGCGGAATTATGCAACAGCAGCAGCAACAACAACAACAGCGAGCAGCAACAACAACAGCAACAGCAAGTGGAAATCTTGTATGCATATGCAAAGTTGACATTACGCATACGCCACGTATAGCGAAAAGTTGTTGCCTTGTTTTCAATGCCATAATCGCGACTCTGGAGCTCGAACAATGCAGCGCCTGTGCTTTATACTCAACTTTCCATTTCCCATTTTCCATTTTCCATTTTTCATTTTGCATTTTCTATTTTGGGCTTTCGTTTTTCATTTTTCATTTTTCGTTTCTTACTTCGCACTCTTCGTTTTTTAATTTTTGTTTTTCCGAATCCTTGCAAATACATAATTTATAGTACGTAGCCCAAATCGTTGGCAGCTGCGCGGTAAATCAACATGCATTTTAATAACTCAAACTTTAACTGCAGCAGCAGTCGCAGCAGCAGCCGCAGTCGACGTTGCCGCCGTCACCATAGCAGTAGCTGTATCATCAGCAGAAGCAGCAGTAAAATCAACATGAAAATGAAGCTTCATTATGGCAGCCAGAAAATTGTTATGAAAATTGACTTTTTGGCCGGAAGCTAAAGTAATTTTGCTCTCTGGTTGCATAAAAGTCAATCGGCATGCGGCCGAGCGAGTTGATCTACTTTGTTGTTGTTGTTGTTGTTGTTGTTGTTGTTGGGCTGCCCACAAAGAGTGGGAGGGATGGCTAAAGAAAGGAATTCGACTGCGACTGGAGAGCGGGTGTGGGAGGGGGGGAAGCTGGGAGTTGTTGCTGCTTCTGCTATCGATGGAGTCGTTATCGTTATCATTCGCCTGGCCATTTGCTGCTTATCAAAGCTGATTGCAACGCCCGCGGTCTTGACTTTATGTATCCACTGTTGTTCACTGGCTTCACTCGCCTTTCCTCTTCCCACCGCTTCTGACCACCCACGCACCCTCCCACTTCCCCTTATCTCATATCCTTGTCGTCCCTGTTTATTGTTTTCTTTGGTGCAGCCGCATTTGCTTTTACCTCTTCTTCGCCGCCGTCTGTTTTCTGCTAGCTGTCGCCCTCCCTCTTCTCTCTCTCTCTCTCTCTCTCTCTCTCTCTCTCTCTCTCTCTCTCTCTCGTTACCTCTACCTCTTTGGTCTCCCCCCATTTCTTGTTATTGCATATAAACTTCATAAATCTTTTGCTCGCTTAAACTTTGGCAATTGAGTTGTGGATACAAATTAACTCAAGTTGCTGCCTCAAAACTTTTCTGCTAAACAACAAATTTTCAACATTCGGTTGCAACAGCTGTGGCAGCAACAATAACATTTGCTAATAGTTTACCTTAAGTTCCTTAGCTGCAACAATTTCCCAGCCAATTCAAAACTTGACATGAACCAAGAAACGCGATACGAACATGTCCTTTAATTAAGTAGAGTCTGAGCAGTTGCCTTGGCCTGGCTTCAAGCAGCAGATCGATGGCTACTTTTGAGCTTTACTCTTAGATATACTTTTTACTATAAATATTTTATTTTATCAATTTATATTTTATATTTAAAATAATTAAAATTGAATTTAATTTGGGAAGCTTTAGTTTTTAACACTCCTTGATTACTAAAGGAGTATCTAGTGCATTTCTCAATGGAACTGTAAGAAGATTTATTTTATAGGATATTAGAAAATTGATTTTAATTTTTTTTTTTGTTTTTTATTAAACAAAAATAATTATTTATTTTATTTAATTATTTTTGTTTTTTTTAATAATTAATTGTGAAAGCCGCACCCCAAAATAAAGTACTTGAACTACACATGGAATTTATTTAAATAGAGGCCAAACCTCGAGGATAAACAAAACGCATTAAATTTAATCAGATTAATTAAAATTAAATCAATTATTATATTTACTTTAAAAGTAAGTCTGATTCTTACTTGGAATTAAATTATAAAATAATTTCCGTTCAAAATGGTTTTTCGTTTAGCCAAGTCCTTGATTTTCCTACAAACTCTTCCATATAAATAATTTTTTTTGCCAATGACTGAAACGTTAGACTGCTCTGAATTTAGATCCCTGGGACATATCCTTAAATATAAAGCACTTAAAATACTTATGTATTATAAAGTACCTTAACCATAATCTATCTCTCTTATATGAATATTACTTAAGTCCTAAAAATAAAATATATTTATTTCATATTTATAATTTTAGTTATTAAAAATAAATAAAAAAACGCTCCGAAAATAGATAAATAAATTAGGGCAGTTCCAATTAAATTGATATAGGCATCTTTTATGAACTAATGGATTAATTTTAGAAAATTTCTATTTTTTTCAAATTATGCTTGATAAAATGAGAAAATGAGCAACATCTAAGGAGCAGTTCCTTCTGCTGGAAGGCTCAACCGCCTGCGGTCAGCCATTTAGAAATTGGCTTTTGCCTTTGGTTGACTGTCCTCGGTTCTTCTTTTTCTCATTTCTCCTTCGTTTTTTTTTTTTGCTTTTTTTTTCTGCCGCTTTGTGAAAGTTGGCAACCGGAAATGGACAGCGTATGCCGGCAATGTGGGCTAGGGAATGGGTGGTGTGGGGCGGGGTGGGTGACTCGATTTCCACTTGAGTAAACAGTAACGTGCCGGACGCCCTATTGAAATTCAAGCGTGCAATTCATTTCCACTTAATTTTCAACGCTGCTTTGGCGTTTTCCATGAATTTTCTCTCATTTCTTTTTTTACTTGTTGCTGTTGTTGTTGTTACTCCTGGGTTGTTGTTGTTGTCCTTCGACACAAGTTTCTCGCACTGATTTTTGTAATTTTTGGCATTTCCTCTGCGGTCGTTTTATACCTTAAATATATGAACTTTAGTGGCAAACTTTTGAGTGAATCGTGTTGCAAATTAGTCGCAAGTGTCTTAATGTGGCTGCCACAGCGCGTTGCAAAGTCAATTTAACGCAAATTTATGAAAATTTTGCGGAGAGAAAAGAAACGCATTCGCACTGCGGTTGACCATCACCTACGGTTTCTGGTGGTCAGTCACTTGGGTCATTCAAAGATGCAAAGGGATGGTAGGAGGAGGTTTGGTAAAGGAGAAGGAGAAGAAGGAGTGGTGAGATTGGAAAGTGGGAAGGGGGTGGGGTGTAATTTGTGGCACTTTGAGTGGGTTAATTGAAAGCAATTAAGTGTGCGGCACGTGTCTGTGGCCAAGTTTGTCTAACGCTCTTTACACTCTCTCCCTCTCTCCTGCCCTTAGCTGCCTCCATTCCCCCCTCCCTTCCCCTACTGTTTGAGAGCTGCCTGTCTCTTTGAAGCAATTCGATTAGCTGTTTGGTGCCTCATTGAAATTGATGGAGCGTGTATTAGTTTTGGGGACTCTAGTGGCTTTCACATGTGGCCTGCCAATAGAACATTAATTTTGATGACCTGCGACAATTGGCGGGGCGTGGCTTTGGGGGAGTGAAATTTATTGATTTGTGTGCTTGAACGATTACAAATTGTATTTGCAGCCAGCAGCAGCAGCAGCCGCAGCCTTGGCAACGGTGGCAGTGGCAGCAATGGCATCAACATGCGGATGCCTCGAATTGTTTTTGTTTGTACGTACATAATCATTACCATCAATTGTCCCATAGCCAGAGTCCAACAAACAATGCCCCGCCCATCTAATGCCAACATCTATTTGGCTGTCATTCATTCCGGATCTTCATTTGCCTGTAATTTGTTTTGTTTTGCCCACTGTTTAGCGTTGATTTCATTTGCCAGCCGCCTAATTGAGAGGCGGCAAAAAGTTAATTAGATTGCGGCGTTGACTGCCGCAGGTTGGCAGCTCCGAGGACTCTGAGGAAGAGCTTAAAGAACTCAAGTCTTCAACCATTTCAATTGTCACCTGCACACACAATGACATTAACTGGGGCGTTGGGGGAGTGGCTGTGGGTGTGGGTGTGCACTCTGTTTGACAGTCGATGGGAGTGAGTGACAAGTGGCAAGCGGCAAGTGTTGTGAGCATTGAGTGAAAGTGAAACGCAACCCTCAGTGGCGATTCGATGTTTGTTTTAATTAAATTTCTATTCTTAATTAAGTTTATAATTATCTCGATTTCATTATGATTCGCATTATACAACGCTAATTGAGTGTGTGGCACAAGTACAACAAGCATGCAACCGCAATGCTGACTGAAAGTCAACGTGAAATTCGAGTGAAGGGAAAAGTCAATATTATGAAATGTGAAAATGAAATAAATAAATGAAAATCAGTTAAAAGGATACGGACTTCTATAAGCCATAAATTCAGATTTAAAGTCAAAAGGAAGAGAAATGAAAAGTTCATTTTTGATCACTCAGAAGTTTTGCTTAATTTAAAATATTTGAATTTTCCATTTGATTAACAGCCCATCAAATATTTAATATTAAATTAAAACATATCTCATGGCTAGCCTCTGATATTAATCTGGTTAAGCGCTTGCTCTATGGAGGCGTTAAGTGGGCGCTACCTTGGGATCAAAGCTAAATTTATGGCCAGACTTTAATATCACTTGACTCAAATGCTCGCAAAATGCCAGACAATGTTGTTCGGCATTAAAAGTGTCTGGCTTACGCTCTAAAATATATAAATTTGATGCCACAAGCCACAAGCAGGAAAGTCTCTATAGCTGTGTGTGTGTGTGTGTGTGTGTGTGTACAACCTGTGTTGAAGTTAGTTTATTACTTAATTTTTACTAGCTGCCAATTTCAGGCGACAATTTGTGCGACACTCAGACGGCAATGAACTCCGGAACTGTGCAGCTTTAACTTCGACTTTGACTCCCAACTCCAACTCCAACTCCAACTTCAACTGCAACTTCCACATGGAGTTGAACTCCGAGACTGACTCCTAACTCACAAGTTGAGCCGAAAGTTGGAGTCCTTGTGACACCTCCTGCAGCTCGACAAGATCATCCTACTTATGCGGGTTATGCGCTGCACTTGTTACGCACCCGCAGCGGACGACGAGTACATTTACGGGTTACATTATAGCCAACAGTTGCCCTAATCCCACCCGCTTCCCTCTCTCTCTCTCTCACTCTCTCTCTCTTACGCAGTGGCTGATCCATGCATTGTCCGGCTTTTATGGCACGTTGTAAACACTGCGCATAAACTTTGCACTAAAGTGTTGTCGTATAAATTGTATTATGGCAGCTCCCAGGCCGGCCATTTTATGAGGGGTTGATGGGTGGATGGTGGGGGGATGGTTTGTAGCAGGGGGTCTGCGAAATGTAACAAGCAGCTCAGCGACCAGACAAAGGGCACAAAAAGCTAAAACTGAAGTAAAAGTAAAAGTAGAAGTTTTGTTGTACTTTTTGCCAACTGGTTTACACTGCTTGTTGCCGCTTTTGGTTTTGGTGTTGCTTTTGCTTTTGCTTTTGGCCAAGATATTTATCATTTTGGTTAGCGTTACTTTTAATTACAATTGTTGTGGCTAGGTTTTTGTTTGTTTATGTTGCACTTGGCCCTTAAACAAAGTCCACAAATGTCGACCAACCGACCATCTAACCAACGGACTGACCTACAAACTTTTTCAGCTCTCAACTCTCAACTCACAACTCTCAACTCTCAGCTCGCAGCTCTCAGTCCGCAATTTCGACCTCCTCCCTGTGATCATCCTCCTGAGCCTCTTGTCGGGGCCAGTAAATTGCATTTTCACGCCCAGCTGCATGGCAGACGTAAACGCAAACCCAAACGCATCGCATCCCATCGCATCGCATCGCATCGCATCACATCCCATCGCATCACATCGCATGGCGTCGCATTCAACATTTACCGGGCTTTTGGCAGCGATTGCCTTCAAACTGAGGGCCACGTACTCGTCAGCCTGGTCATCATCATCATCTTTACCGTTGCCCATCAGCGTGTATTTTTCTTCCTCTTTCTCTTTCTTTTTTTTTTTTGTTGTGGATGGATTTGGTCCTTTTTAGAGGTTTCGGGGCTAGGGACTTGGGCTCGCCTGCATCTGACTGCGGGAATGAGCTGGCGGGCAGTGAATTGCCCGGATTCGTTTTCATTTCATGACCACCATTTCGGCTAGGGAAGAACAGTCGATAAAGGACAACGGATGGAGGATAGTGAGTAGTGAGTAGTGGGAAGTAAAAAGTGGGAAGTGGAAGATGGAAGATGGAAAGTAGAAATCGGATAGAGAACAAAGGATGGCGGATCCGTTCAGCTTTAACTGGCGTTGCATGAACCCATGGCCCAATGCCAATTGTGCTGCTAAACTCATTTGCATGATTTCTGGCTGCGTTCCGTTCCTTTGTCCACAGATTCATTACACATGCCTACAAAACAAGAAACTGGAGCACTCGATGAGCTTCTTTATTGCTCTGACCAGCGTTATTTATGCCGGGAAAGTTCTTGGTTCCAATTCAAAGCTGGCGAAAAACTAAGTCAAGCCTGGAAGGAAAACTCAACTCACGGAGCTTAAATTTTAACAGAAAAGGATCTTCAATATTTCTAGGATTAAATATAAATTGAGATAACACTGAAAAGAGATTTCAAGGATCTTACCTTTTCGAATAATATTTCAAGTAACCCCCAAACTGTTTACCTTCCCTTCAACTTTTCATTTTTTATAAGCAAATCTGATAAAAAGTTCTAAAGCTTTTCCACTATCTTGTTGCATAGTGTAATATCTGGGCAATGATATTTTCAATCTAGGTGCCAGGTCGCAATATTTTCAATAATTTAATTGGCAGGATCTGAACGGCTGTGCCAACTTTCTATTGCGACTTCCTCTGGCCCCCAAAGGCACATAAATCATAGTTAACTTTGCAAAATTTGTTCCCATTTGTGTGTGTGTGTGTGTTTGTATGCGTGCATGGCTTTGTGTGCGGGTGTAATTTTTTTTATTTTTTTTTACTGTGCCCACGGCTGCTGTCGCTTGACTGTCAGTTTTGAAGGCCAACACGCGCATATCGACCGCAGAGTTGGCCACTAAACTAGAACTACCCACAGCCCACAGCCCACAGCCCACAGCCCACAGCTCACTGCCCACTGTTCATAGATGGGGGGGAGTGGCAGGTAGATGATACGGTGTCGGTGGTGGCAATGGAAATGGAGACATCGCACTTATACAGCGACGATGACTACAAATTGGTCGCATTTCCTTCTGTGAACTTCTCTCCGGGAGCTGGGAGCTGGGAGCTGGGATCCTTGGTGCTCGGATGACTCAGCCGCGGGCTGGCATAATTTTTCTCCTTGAACTCAAATTTTTTGCTGCATTCCTTTTCATATTTTTCTTGTAGTTTTTGTTCCTTGAGTTTGTTTTTTTTTCTTTCTGTTTAGTTTCTCTTTATATTTTTTTTTTTTTTTTTGTATTTTTATTTTTAGTTTTTGTTGCATTTGTTGCAATTTGGGTTTTAGTTTTTGTGTTTTGGGTGCATTTGACATTTTGTGACTTTTGCTGCCGCGTAATTTATGTGAGTTTTGTGCGCGCTGAAGTTCGCTTCGAAGGGACTGCACTGAGAGAAAAATGGCAAGTTCTGAAGTGAGAGAAGTGTGGGAAGTGAGGGAAGTGAGGGAAGTGAGGGAAGTGTGGGAAGTGAGGGAAGTGAGGGGAGTGTGGGAAGTGGGAGACAACTTTAACTACCACTGACACAATGTGAAAAGACAGTTGCAGAGTTTCAAACAATGACAAAAATAGCAACAACAACAACAGTAACAACAAATGTCGCCAGTTGCCCCACAAGTTTGCTGCCATTGCCCCACATAAGTGGGTAAGTACTCCTAAGTAGGTAAGTAGTTTGTTCGGATCGTATCCAAGTGCTTTGTATGACTTTAGGTCTCTCTTCCTCTCTCTCTCTTTTTTCTCTCTCCTTCTCTCTCTATATCAATCTCTCTCTTGTCTCACTCCCAGTCCTTTTCCGTCTGTCGGCTCGCGTGACTTGCTCCACAATCAGCTGTTTGTTTGTTTATTTGTTTTGTCTGTTTGTTGTCAAGTTGCGGCACAGCCTCATGCGAGTTTCTTGTTATTCATATTCATTAGCGCTCTATTGTGTCCTCTATTATGTCGCATGTCCCCAGGAATTGTTACATTGCCCATTCTGCAGGCAATTAGGAGGCGATTGCATAGGCGTAGACACTGATCCATAAATCAATTTCCCTTTGAGCACGGCCACAACTAACAAAAGGCGAGTTAATTTTTAAAGTATTAATTAAAAATTTAATAATAGCGTAAATTATGTGCATGAAACTCTGATTACAAACTAAATTGGATTAATCAATAACATTAATACGGACAATGGGAACTATTACTTCGGTCGCAATTAGTTTACACTTCTGTGTGGGTTTGTGTCTCGGCTAACTTGAGTTTCAACATTTTGCATAAACTCAACTGCAGTTCGTCGGTTCGGGCGGCGATTTTGCAGCACTTTATTTTTTTTAAATATTTTTTTTTTTTTTTTTTTTTCTTTGACTTTAAAAACAATGAGTAAAAGTTGAAGCAAAAAGCTTAAACCTGAACTTTGGACTTTCATTTAATATGTTAATTAAAAATCGTTTGATTATATTTTTTATAATAATATTTTATACAAATAAATATAATATTTTATTCTGAATCAATTTTAAAAAAAGTCTCCAAAATTATCAGTAAATTTGATTGTTTTGTCCTTTTGAAGAACTGCTCCTAGTATAATTTTCCCAAGCTTGAAAAGTTCTCTTAACTTTGATCTAAATTATAACGGTATTTCTGTTTTATATTTTTATTTGGAATTTGAAATCAAATCAATTTACCTTTGAGTTACCTGTCTGTATAGTTTAGGTGCTGATTGAACTTCTCGAAAATTTCTCATTCCGACTTCGCCTGTGTAGTAAGAAACATCCAAAATTTGATTTCAATTTTTTAGTTTTTGTTCGACTTTTGGTAATATTGAAATTTTGTTTTTTTTTTTTTTTTTTTTTTATTTTAATAATTTTTTTTTTCTCCAAGAAAATTAAGATGGGTTGTGGACCTTGCCGAAGCTCCTGTTGTTCTGGCGTCTGCTACGGACCCAACGTATGTGGGCCGTGTTATGCAAGAGGTCCTTGTTTCGGTTGCTTCAGTGGCTGCTGTGCCGGGCCTGGCTGCGGTGGATGTTGCGGTAGCTGCGGACCATCCTGCTAGAAGTTCATGATGCGATTTCCATAGACGTTTGTTGGATGTTTTCAGTTTTACTTAGAGTACTTGAAACGCTGTTGGTGACCAATTGGATGCTGGCCGGAACATCTGTTGCTGCCAACAACCTGTACTTGGCCAGCAACAGCGGAGATTTTACACAAGAGTCGAAAAAATGTACATTAAAATAAAAGACTGCTGAGGTAGGAAGTCGGCATAATATATATAAATATATATATATATATATATATTGTTTTTTGTGTCCTTTGCTCGACAGACTTGCGTTGATAGTCGTTAGCCCCCAGTCTCTTACATCCTTGCAGCTTTGTTAAAGAAATAGTTGTGTTCGTGGGAAACTGATTTTAAATTTTATCATCTATCGCTGGGCAATTTTAGAAAGTAAAAACAAGAAAGGGAAATGTAAACGTTTGTAAAAATCGTGATAAAACTGAAATCCTCAACTTTGGGAGATTACTCGTAGGAGCTCACATGGCTGTCATGGAAGGATAACAGTCGCCCGACCACAAAGCGGGAGTGCTGCCAACTTTATTTAACTGTTTGCCAAGCTGTCAAGCGCTAGCTAACTGCCATACGTTTACACATACAGCACACACCCACACACACATCTATACACAGGAGCACACATACACACACACACACACACATACGTAGCTACACCCCCACACAATATAGAAGACAGACTCACTTATGTGAAAGCTGATACTACAGAGCTTGGTTCAGGTTGGCGTTGCTCTTGTCCTGGACGAACAGTGGCTGTTATACTGGTCCTTGTCCCGGTTGGGAGTACAGCATAAAAGCCAAAAAGGAAACGCGCTACATTTACGCTCAACGTGTTTGCCTTTTGCGAGCCTTGGTGAGCTTCAACGTTTTACGCTTCAATTGCATGGCAGAAACAGCACGAGTGGCGGCACGGGCGGCAGGAGCGGCAGGAGCGGCAGGAGCGGCAGGAGCGGCAGGAGCGGCAGGAGCAGTGGAAGCAGCAGGAGTAACAAAAGTAGCAGGAGTAGCCAGGAGTTCTGGCCGTAGTCGTTGTCGTAGTTGTAGTCAAGTTGAGGCACCTGAGAGCTCAACTTGCCCAGAGACACCCACACAAAGTCAGATGTATGTCCGCTACATATCGAGATACAGATACTGATGCAAAAATGCGCAACCACAGACAACTATATGCATACAGAAGTCCACTCACACACACACACACGCACACTTACTCGGAGATAAACATACATAAACATACACACACACACTCACACACACATAGCCACATTTTAATCTAGCTGCAGAAAAATGTATTCGAACACCCACAGCATGAAGTATACGCGCCGTGGTACCGAAATTAAATTTTAAATATTTATAAAGTCGGGGCCAATAAAAGGAATTTGCAATTGGCCTGATTGGCTTTTAATCGCAGCAGACAGTTTTTAATAAATATGCATAACGCTGGGAGACACCGCGAGTGAGAGGAGACCGGAGAATGAAAAATGGCGAGCGAGTGCGAGAGAGGGATAATGGGATCCTTCGGTGATTGCAATATAATTTCAATTGGCAGCTGGACATGCCCTGGAAGAGCTTCTTTCCAACTAATATCAATACCATGGAAACGGGCAGCCATACGGCTTGGTACTTAGTTTGGGTTTCGGTTGGGAGTTCCACCTCGGATCCTTAGGTACACAGAGTGTGGCAACAACATAACAACAGACAACAACAGACAACAAGATGCGGCGGATGCAGGATTGTGTTGCGTAAAAATTTGCGGAAAAGCCAAAAATCAAGGGAAATTTATGATTGCCATAAAATTGCATCGATATGTAGGAGATCGAAGCTGAATCGAGTCCGGGACTGGAGAACGAACGGATGTGCCTGCCGCTGTGCAGCGGCGCTCACCTCGAGAGCTCCAAACTTATGTTGTGTGAGTGGGTCTGTGTGCGTGTGTGTGCGTGTGTGTGGCACGTAGTAAGAGTCTCTTGTAGATACACATGGTTACGATTGATGCCGCTTTGACGTGGCCCAGCGACTACATAAGCAATGCAATCGGACAACTATGCAGTTCTCACAAATCGAACAAAACTGTTAGCCTGAAGCTGGGACAGGAATATCCACGTTGGAACTAACTGTGAACCAGAGCTGGAGCCGGAGCTGCAGTCGGAGCCAGAGCCGCAGCCGGAGTTGGAAATGGAGCCAGAGCCGCAGCCGGAGTTGGAAATGGAGCAGAAGCCGGAGTTAATGACGTTGTTGATATTGAAGCCGCGTGCCGTATAAGGGAGGCAATCAAAGTTGTCCAGCAGTTGGCATTCCGCATTGCCATTTTGCCAGCGTGTAAGACCCATCCCATCATTGTCATGGCTCTCATCATGGTCGACGTCGTCGCCATCCCTCGTGCAGCAGCTTGTCGCATTGGCTGCGATGATAAGCAAAGCTCATAATATGCATGCCTGAGTGCTGGTTCCGGCTATATCCCTTGACTCCCGCTTCCACTTCCACTCCGGCAACAGCTCCGGCTTCGGCTGCGGCTCCGGCTCCGGCTTCGGCACGGGTTTGTTTATTTGCTGGCAAAGTTGTGAAATAATGTGCAGCAATCAATTCGCAATATAGATGCACTTTATGCCAACCGACCACACGCTCAACATTGCCACCGTACGCTGCTTGCCGCTTGCCACTTGCCACTTGCCACATGCCACACGCAACATGCCACACGCAACATGCCACGTTGCAGTGCAAAAATATGTGCACTCAAGTGCTTTGAAACGGCAGCTGGCACTGCAGCAGCGACAGGAGCAACAACAGCTCCGTCATGTCCTGATGAATATGTTAACATCAATAACAAAAACTCGGGTCAATAATGAAGCGTTGCAACAACAAACAACCAACAACCAACAACAAACAACAAGCAACAAGCAGCTACCAACTAACAACTATCCTGCCACTTTCTCTGCACCTTCACTCCCCGCCTCCCCACCTCTCCGTCTTCCCATCGCTCTGAGGCTCTGATTGCAGCAGATGCCTTTGATGAACACGTCAAATGACTTTACTTTGCGGCTTGATACCAGCGGCTGCCGTGGCAGCAGCACCGCTGGCATAATGAATGCCTGGCAGCCACAGATCCTGCATTAGTGAAGGACTCAAAAATGATGACAACAATAAAATTGATTATGATGAAAACTTTGACTTGATGTTGCTGTTTTTCCCAGTTGCCGTATGAAACGGGCAACAAGTTGGCCTTGAGATTCGATTTGATCGCAGTAGCAGTTGACTTGAGCTCAGTTGTTCGGCAAAAGAATCGATAGAAACATTAAACTCGTCAGGAAAAAATAAAAAAACAAATTCTATCAAAATTTGTTCTTTTACAGCGAAAACACAAGTTCTTTTTTTTTTTAATATTTTGCACCGACCTTCGTTTGTTTTACCTGAAGATGGATGATAGCAACGGAGTGCGCGGTATCCTTAAGAGTAGTGGAAAGTCGGCGGATAGTAATGCCCCGAAGACGGCCAAGTTTGATGAGCTCAATGTTTTGGCCACTTTCCATCCAGAGAATAAGGACTATGGCCATATGGTGATTGACGAGCCGAAGACTCCGTTTGTCTTCGAGGATGATTTGCCAAGGGATCTGGACACCGAGGCTCTAATGAAGAAGCTCCGTTTGGCCGCCCAAGCGGAAACTGAAGTCTTTGGACTGGACGATGACTCGAATCTATCCGATTTTGAGGAATATCCAGAGTCCCTGGAGGAGAAGGTGCGCCGTCTAGAGTTCGAACGTCGCCGAAAGCTACACTACAAGGAGTACATGTCCGTACCCTTGGCCCGTCGCCTCATCGCCGAGGAGTTTGGTGACACGGACCATGTAGACATGGACAGTAGCTTCGTCAGTGAGAACAAAACCAAAGACAGTAGCGTAATGGAGGAGTGTCACATGGACTCGTTCAAGGGCAGCAGCGAACGTACACCGTTGTCCAGTATCGTAATAACAACATCGGCTGAGCAGGTCACTGAAGTGCCCGTTGGGTCGGATCATCGTTGCTTTCAAAAATTGTTGGCCCAAATCGACGGAGTGAATCGCTTATCCTTTGGATCGCAGCCATCCGCAGCAGCTGCAGGGAACCACCAGCAGTTAAGCCGGAACTCAGACGAAGAGGAAGCCAGCTCTGCCTCTCAAAATCCATGATCGCCAGGATGAGAGTCCTGCATTCTATAATGTATATTTATTCCATGTTCCTATTAAAATTGTTACGTTCAAATGGCCATCCTTCATCGTTCATCCTTCTTCTTTTCGTTGTCATTGAAGGCTTCAGATTTGCCCGGTGTTTCGGGCCTGGCCAATTGCGGTGAGTGGATGCATGTGATTACCAGTCTGGCTGTGGCCAGGATTCTTTGGTTGCTATTGTGTTGTTGTTGCTCTTACTGAATATTTAATTATATCATCTTCTTGGCTTGTCATTTCCTGCGCTCCAAAGCATCAACTTATCCTGCCTATCCTGCCGATTCCTGCCGTTGTTGTTTTTGTTGCCTGTTGTCCATCTTTATAACTACCATTACTTGGTTAACTGCATTGTTGTCGCAAAACTTTGTTTAATAACTAATTTCGACATTTTCTTCTCTCTGGCAATGCATCCTAATTGAAAATTCCTTTTGGCCAGACCAAACCGGGCCAACTTCCTCGAGTCTGGCCAGAATGTGCAAAATAAATTAATTTTGATTTATTATTGCAGCCGCACCTCAGTGGTTGTGGCTTTGGCTTTGGCTTTGGCTTCGGCCTCGTCTTGGGCATCCACTCTTCCACTTGGACTTGGAGTTGGTCTTTGGGTTCGACTTTTAAGCTCAAGATTTTGGTACTTGTTCTGGGACCTCATCCTGCTCAGGCTGGCTGAGTGTATCCTGTTAACAAATGACGTCATTTAAATTCCATTTCTAGTCTGAGATCCGAAAACTGATTTCTGGCATCGTTAACCAGAAAGTTCGTTGGTTGGCCTTTTGAGCGTTCAAAATAACTGTGCATAATGTTTAATTTAGCAATAAACTGTGTCATAAGCAAAGCCTTTTATTATCCTTAATCCTGTCTAAACAGTTTGCCCAAATTGCTGAACTGAGGCCCAGGCATTAAGATTACGAAATTTTTGCATATAAAATTTTATCAGGTGTTTAAATTCCACTGCACTTAAAAGGACTCAAGGATCACAGATACATATATATGAAATATCCTTGTGCAGTTGCTTAATTGTTTAAGGTTCCGTCTGTGTCTCGATTGATGGTTTTCCCATTTGAATGTTGATTTTTGTCAGCATTTAAATGCATTTAAGCGAAAAACACTTAAAATGCGCAAATAAACTGACGTCGAAATACGATTGCCACGCCCCGTCTTCCCTTTTATCTGTGAGGCCGGACCACTTGTCGATTCCGAAACGGTGGCAGGCTGCAAATCCTTTAATGCGTATTTGCTGCTTGCAACATATGTGGAAAATGAAATTTAAGTTGCCCCAATTTATGGCTCGGCCATAGACCAAAGCCGCAGACGTTACCGTCTTTATCCTTAATACATATTTATACACACGCACACACACACGCGCACACACGCACACACATAGACATGCAGACACGTATATATATATATATATATATATATATATATATATATGTATATATATATGTTCAGTCACATCGCCTTGTGCTTGTGCTGGTGCTTCTTGTCCTTCTAGCAGGACAATTGCCGTGTACATTTCATTAAGTGCATAAGCCGTTGCCTGTCAGCGCTGCGTGTGCTGCGTTTTAAGCCGGAAAATTATTTTTAATGCTATTTACAGGCGCAAATGAAAATGCAAGCGTAAATAAAGCAACGGGCAGTCACGAACTGACCCCCGAAGCCAGTAGAGGGTTAAGGGAAGACGGCACTGCCGGAGTCCTGCAGGACTATAGAGCGACATAAGAAGCGGATGGCAAACTTAACTGTCCTACAGGACTACAGCCAATGGAAGGCCGCACAACTTCAAGTTAAAGTTGCTGCTGGTGTCCTTCTAGCAACGAAATGAAAAAAGATAAAGGACAAAAGGGGGGGTGTGTGGCCTGGGATGGACTCGGATAGGTAAAGTTGAAAGAACAGTTAAGTTCGAGGGGGCGACGTTGAGGCTTTGAGGGGGCAAAACACGCGCGCGTGTCACTAAAAGTGCAGCTAAATATTTGCTAAAGCATTTTTGGTATTTACGACGGCATGTCGTGCGGCGTGCGGCATGCGGCATGTGGCATGCAGCATGTGGCATGCAGCATGTGGCCACTTGGTCACAGTGGATTCAAGCAAAGGTGCGGCATGAATGCTCCTCCAGCTGTCTTTCTCGTTGTTGTTGTTGCTGCTGCTGCTGTTGCTGCTGCTGCTGTTGCATGTGCGGGACTCTAAAAGTGTTGCAGCCAGCGACAAATAGTCGAACTCCGTGCTACGTAGCATCAATTTTCATTTTGATAAATTATAGAATAGCCAATGCTGCCACATGCAACTTAATGGATTGCCCTGTCCCAACTTAACCCAAGGTTGCACATACGAAGATATGTGTCCCAAGAAGGACATGTAAGGAAAGTGATTTTCCTCCATTTCCAAAATTTTACAATTTTTATTTTCCGAATTGACGTTTCGTTTGCTTTGAGCTTAAAACTATGTGTACTTTTCGGACATTTTCCGAAATTTTTTATTCCTGTTTGGCTTAAGTAAGACTTTGGATTCCATGGGTTAATTCGAATGCATCAATGATGCGCTTAGTTTGGTTTGACATGCGAGTCGATGCACATGTGTATTAACTAGAGTGAGATAAATATACAAAATAATAGAGACAGCCACTCAGAGAGAGGGACTCGAGGGGCAGAAGAGTGCAAGCAGGCGGGTAAGGAAAAGGGAGATAGAGAGGGGAGCGAGAGAGAGGGAAGATACTTAACAAGCAGCACAAAGCTCATTACACGCTACTAAATCGTAACTAGTCGCTCGTCCAGAAGCTTCGTCCTTAGTTGCATTCACTTGTGAAGTGTCCTTGACAAGGAGCTTAGTCGTAGCTGAGGGCCATGTAAATAGCGAAGGGAGGGGTGGTTGCGGCTAACGAGGGGTCAGGGCTGGGCTAAGTGACATTGTTTAATTGATTGCCGTTACGCTTAGTGTCCAGCGCACACAAATGAGGCTAATAAAGACTAAGTTGGCTCTAAGTTTGTTGATTTTCTAAAGTGAACTGCAATTGGAACTGGAAGTGGAACTGCAAATGGAACTGGAAGTGGAACTGAGAGTGGAACTAAGAAAGATGAACAACTAAACGGCAACTTGGAAACTTTGCACCTGGCCAAACAGAGGTCCACCCAAGCCAGGACTCTAACTCACCCGACTTGGGGTGGGTCAGGCACCGACAGCAACGGTGACGGCGACAGCGGCAACTGTGACTGTAGCTTAGAAACGGTCTGTGCACGTTCCGGGGTCAGGGTCAAACAGGGTCAACCCCTTTGTCGCTGCGTGTCAATTTTTCCAGTCTTTCGCCTAAATAAATATATTTACTTTTCACTTTTTTTATGGAAACGCACGGGGACGCAGTTTGTGTTTTATTTGTAATCAATTATCGGATTGGCGGTGGCAGCTGGCGGCGTTTGTGGGTTGACAAGTTTTCGGGCCTCCGTTGCAGCTGCCAGCGGTGGTGGGTAGTGGGCAGTGGGCGGGGGAGGCACTGCCCGGAACTATAATTACGACAGAACATGCAAAATTTGCATTAACTAAACAAAATGCGAAATATATAAAATTTAATGAGTTCCTTTCATTTGTTTGTAGCTAAAATAATTTTAGAATTTGATGACTTTTATCTATTTATATTTTTGTATATTTTAAAAAATAATTTAAAACAGAACTTTAAGGTAAATTTAATTTTATGATTTTTTTTATAAATATTTTAAATTTACAATTATAATAATTATTATTATAATTTTTGAATGAATTGATTTTTTTTGATTATTTATGTGTTTACATATTTTTATTTATTTTTTTTTTATTTTTATTTTTTATTTTTTATTTTATTAAAAAAAAAAGTAATATTTAAAAAATTAAAAATATTGTCTATTTAAAAAATTAAAAATAAAAATGTATATACAAATACAAATGTATATTTTACACCGAGTTCTTAACTTGACAATAAGTGCAGCACTACTATTTATATGAACAGCAAAATTCGGTTGCATTTGTCAAGGGTTACCAATAACTAAACATAGGGATAAAAATCTAACGAGATTTTTTCGTTATCCTCTTCCAGATATTCCATTCTAAATAATTGTAAATTTTTGTTCAAATTGTGCGACTAGAAGTATTGAAAACAAAGGCTTTTCTATTTTTTACTGTTGCACTACTATTTTTCTGAACACCACTGTATATAAATTGAATTAATATAAAAATTAAATATTTATAAAGTTATAATTATATATATTTTTATTATTATTTAACAGAAGGTTAACAAATAAATGCTTAACCTTCTTCATTATAGGAGCTCCAGCTACTTGGCTTTCGGCTCGATTTATGTACCGCATATACCGCTTATATGCAAACTCTCTTGCATATACGCGATATTTCCTTTTAATCAATTAAAATTAATAATAACGATGTTATGATTATGTTTAAAAATAAAATTATTTTGCATTTAAGCAATATTTGCATATAAGCATGTTGCATATAACCGATATATACTGTATAAATTAATAAAAAAAATCTTATAAATATCTTAAATTTATTTAAACTTAAGAGGGCATTAAAATTTAAATTATATAAAAAAAAATATCTAGAAAAATGTTATTAGTTTAAAAAATTTAACTAATTATTTTTATAATTAATTTTGTCATTTTTTTTTTAGTTTAAAAATCATGTGATAAAATGAAAATAATCCGCAGTTGGCATTCCCAAGATAAAAAGGAGGTAAGTCTTCCTTTCAAGTTTCTATAAAATTTATACAGAAATTATTTTTTAAGCTGCGGCATTTACATTTAAGGAGCGAAACTTGAAAATTATTTATGTAAATAAATTTGAATGTATGCCATTTTAATTCGCTTCCCTCCACTTACTGCGATTTATGCATGTAAAGGCGAGTATCTCAGTTGCTGGCATTCATTTTCTGTTTACTTAACACTTACAAAATCCACAAGTTTCATCAAGGATTAAGTGGAACAGCAAAAGCTTAGAGAACTCCTCGTGTAACTCTTGGTCCTTGGACTAGTCGTAATAGTTGATAGAACTGCTAAGCCAGAGCTAAAGCACTCACACACACACACACACACACATGCACACATACACATACACATGTAGCCTTGAGTATGTATTTGGATGTTTATTAGGCCAACTGCCAAGTGAGCGAAAATTATTTCCGCAGGATGCAGTCACGATTTATAAGAAATGAAACAAAGTTTCGCTTAACTAAAGTTCCTTGAGGCACAGAGATCGTGCCTCCATTTGTGGCACTGCATCTTTATGCGCATATGTAAACACATCCTGTTACTTACAGAGCCACAGTTGTTGGGCTCATTCAAGGACGACCAGCAAATACTGCAGGACCTCGTAGAAGTCGTCTAGGAAAAGAAAAAACCTCAATTCTCGGTTAAAATACTTTTGGAGTCTTCACTGGGGCGAAGTTTTGTGGGAAAGTTTGGTGGAAATGTGGAAAACTCTCCACAAAGGCGTTATAATTTCCAACTATCAACTAAAAGGTCATCTCAACTTTCACTTGATGTACGCAAAATTAAATAAATTCAGCAAACAATGCTAAATATTTAACAATTTACTTAAAAAAATAAAAAAAAAGAAGAGAAAAGAAAAAAAAATAAACAAACTTGAAAAATCAGAAAAATGAGTAAAAAGCCTTTACAAAGCTTTGAATTTGTTGCAACTTTTCAGTTAATTTTTTCGATTTTCTTTTTTTGTGCGAAAATATGCAAAAGGAGTTTTCATATAGCCGGCAGCTAATCTGTTTGGGTAATGGAGGCGGGGGGCAGGGGAAAAGCCAATTTTTTCCACATGAAATTCAACTGTTGGAAAAATCAGTGCAATTTTCCGTTCAAACAAAATTTGTATTAAAATGTTTCAATGACAAAGAATTTTGGAATTTTATATAAAGTTACAAAAAAGCGGCGTATCCTTTATTTAGTTTATTTAGTTTGATTTCATATTAAATATGGTCGATGGTTTTTGTTCGTGTTGAATTTGTGCGCGATATGCAAAATAAATATTCCCATATTTGTTTTTAGCCTCATAAATATTTTCATTGATTTTATGGCTAACAAATTTTAATTTCAACTCCGCCAAAAGGTTACCTGGGATTTTCATTTTCATTTTCCTTTTCATTTTCATTTTCATTTTCGCTTCGTACATTTTATTTATCGTTTTATCAGCCTGCAAATATTTTCCAAAATTTATACTGACTCAAACGATTGGCGTTTATTTGGCTTTTATTTATATTTTTGTATTTTGGCTTCTTAAATTATTTGTTTAATTTTTCGAAATTTTTTTCTGTACTCAAAATTTATTTTTGTATATTTTATATTGATTTTGAAATATTCAATTGCGGAGTAATTGATGGTCGTCAATTAATATTCTTAAAGTTCGACCCTCGCAGGATTTGCGTGACGTTGATGAATTTTGAATGAATTTATTGTACGATTTATGCATTTCACTTTTTGGCATAAAAAAATATAAAAAAATAAATTAAAAAGGATTAAAATAAACAAATATTAAAGTTCAACTTAATTTAGAATAATTTTTGATTGCTATTAACACCGAGCATTGACCTAATTTTTTCATGTATTAAAATAAAATATTAATTAAAAACATTCGAGATTTTCCACTTGCCACTCGCTTCCTTTGGATTGTCCAAGTCTCTGTAAGATTTCCCTTAATTTCATTTAATTTAATGGAAAATCTGTGTTAGCCCATTTTTGTGTAGAACATAAAGTGAAAAATTTTATTGAATGTCCTGGCAGAAGCGTCAGCTAAGCCCCAAGCACCCGCAAAACGGACGCCTGGCCGCCTGACCGCCTCGCCACACGCATGGCCAAGCGGATGTGACTGTGCTGTCCGGTGGAGACTTAACGGCTACACGATTTACCGGGTGTGTACGTGTGTGTGTGTGTGTGAGTGTGTATACGAATGTACACATGTATATGTTTGTGTGCGTGTGTGTGTGTGTGTGTGTGTGTCGTTTAGATTTAGTGCCGCTTGTTACGTTTTGATGCCATGCCATTTATAAGCGGCGCTTGGTGGTCACATAGTTCGTCGTAGCTCCACGATGCCTGTGCCTCCGGCAGTGGACACTGTCCATAACGCGGCAACAAATGCAAACTGACATTTTTGCCGGCAACAACTTTGAACCTTAACATGATAGACCACGACAACAGGACTAACGACAACAACAGAAGCAATCAGACGGATGAGCTGATGGGATGCTGGGATGGTGGGATGGTTGGATGAAGGGGTAACGGGGTGAAGGGGTGAAGGTGGAGGGGAGAGAGGGGGCACACACATAAATAATGTGTAACTTTAAGTGTTTGCCACTTAAAGCCGAGGGTCGTGCTCACATTGCGTATACTTCACGTATGTCGCTTGCTGCTCCGGCATTTGCTTTGTTCGCCAAAGGGTAGAGGGGAGGATGGGGTATAAAGTGCGGATGGTAAATGGTGAGTGGAGAGTGGTGAGTGGTGAGCGGGGAGCGGTGACTGGCGAGTGGGCATCAAATTGCCAAATACCAGCTAAGTAATTTACGCACAATAATGCGCTTCGTTGAACTCTGCTGGCATTGCCGGCCAGATGATTGATGTATGGACGTGTTAATTAGGTCTACTCCTGGCACATTTACGCATCTTAGACTTGTCATGGGGCCGGCCAACTATAGAACCAAAAATCGAAAGGCAAAAAAAATATATATATCCAATAAAATTCCAGATATTCGTGCAGCGTACGTTGACCAAGCAAAAAACTTGAAGAATTGATTGATTTCTGGGGCTACAAGCACATTAATCAGCACTGCGCTTGTTTGATTGCCCCTTCAAGTTGCTGGCCAACAAAATTAGGAACACACTCAAGCACACACAGGAACACACACACACACAGGGAGACACGCACGCGTTGTGAAAGTTTTGCCAGGCTCTGATTACCGCTAACTGTCAAGGATCCAGTGTTGGACATGCACTTTTGCATAGGCCGACAAATTGAATTTATTTGAAGTTTAGCGACAAGGACAAGAATGCAGGAAAAAATTGCAGAAAAAAATTATATGGGAAAGTGGGAGAAAACTAGGTGGGAGGGGGGAGCCCAAAAAAAGGAGGAAGCAAAATGCAAGCTGTTCACTAAATCAAAAACAGATTTTGGCAACAAATTTGTTATGCACGTGACATGTCCAAAAAGGCAGCCAACACACTCCCTGAAATACACAGTGACTCCCGCTCATACACAATGCTGTTTGGGTGTGCGTGTGTGCTAGTTCGAGAGTGTGCGTGCCTCTCTCTCTCTGTGTGTGTAGGTGAGTGCCTAAAAGAAATTTGAATAAGTGAATTTAAAAAGCTTTGGCGGCAGCCAAAGGACAAAACAGAAAATAAAAAGTAGAAGCTCATGGTAAAGCCAAGGACACTTTTCATGAAATGCAATTTCGCACTTGTAAACTTTTATGGCTGCATGTGCCACAAGGGATGAGCAGTTGGAGTGTTTGCAGCTAGGCAATTTGTAGGTTGCCGCTTTTCTGATTCTGACACTGAGCACATATTTTAGATTAGCTTTCACTTTGGCTGTAAAATAAGCAGCTCTGTTAACTAACATTATTTACGCATGTTAACAACAGTTCGTTAACAGCTATGTAAATTTTGCCTTGGATTGATTTCTATTTGAATGCAAGCTCTGATTTTTTACATCAGATTACCTTAAACCGAAGTTGTCAGTACTCCAAGCACTTTTAGCCTTTTTCAAGCCACTTTCAGCTTTTTGTTCGTATCACGGGCATCGCTGGTTTTATGATGTTTTGAACTGCCCAAACAAATGCGAGTGTTCTCACCCCATTTCCATTTCCTCTTCTTCCCCTTTTTTACTCTTCTCCCACTCTCCCTTCACTCTCTCTTTCTCTACTTCTCTCTCTCTCTCTCTCTCTCTCTCTCTCTCTCTCTTTCTCTCTCTATCTTGCACTTTTTCTCACTCCTCGACTCGCCAGCTACAATATATGAACATTTGGGTGGCTTTGGGCGCTGCACTCCACTCCACTACACAGACGAGTGCATGTACTTGCCTCCTCCACATGCCTACATTTTATTTCTATACCCCCTCCCCCGCCCCGCCCCCTTGCCCAGTCCACTTGCTGATCAGTAACATGCAAATCTGCATGGCGTTTGACTGCTGATGGCGCATTTGCTTCGGCTGCATGTCATTTCTTTACTTCCTTTTTTTTACTTTCTACGTTCTTTATATTTCGTTTTTTTTTTCTGAGTGAGTGTGTGTTGGAGTGTTTTGATGTGTGAGTGTGTGTGTGTGTGTGTGGCATTTTTTTGGCTTCTTTTTGTGTAACTTGTTTATTTGCATGTTGTTGTTCATTTGCTTGGCTAGGCTCAAAAGGCAGTCGCTTCTTTATTTGCACACTTTTGGCTAATGGATTTTTTGGTTAGCGCTTTGCGGTTACACACACACACACACACACACACACACACACCTTCACACACTCACACACACATGCTGCTTGTGCTTAATATTTGAGATCTCACATTTATGTTGTATTTGAGTTACCTTTTGTTTTATTTCTCTCTTCGTTCAGAGAATTTTTTTTTTGTTATTTTTTTATGCCCGCCTCTTTCATCCGCCTCATTTGCCTTGCATGGCGTCCTTTATGCCCGACACAGATCCCGCCGGCATTTCGGCGACTTAATTGAAAATTCAATTAGACCTGTGCAAATATTTTGGCCAGAAAAGAGAAGCACGGCTCACAAATTGAGTTACAGCTGTTTATCTAAATAAAAAGTGCAGCTCCTTGCTCCGAATACGCCAGCCTCTGCCTCTCTGCCTCTCTGTCTCTTGCCCCTCCGTCTCCTTTCGTCCTTCCCACCTCCTGTCTCGCTGCTTCTTTCGTCTTGCCACAGCCGCTGTTGCATTTTAATTACAACTTAAATATCTCAGTGCGGTCAGCAGTTGCAAATTAGAACTTCAGTGAACCGCAAAATGAAAGTTGTTTATTTTAGTTTTAGTTACTCGTTTTTGTTCGTACGTGTGTGTGTGCGTGTGTGTGTGTGTGTGTGTTTGCTATGCCCTGAAAATTCCACTTTGGTCGCATGGAAACTAAATCAATTTTGATGAAGCCCCCAAGTTAATTGCATGCCTGCCGCTGCGTCTCGCCTCTCGCCTCTCGGCCTTCCCCTCCCGCACTCTACCAGCTTTTACCTTTCTCCCTTCTGCCATCAGTTCCTGTCCTTTTTATATTTTCAGTTTAGTTTATAAAATATTTTTTCTCCCACTTTCACTGACCCCCGGGAAGTGTTTATGGAACTATTGTGTTTGGCTTTAAAAGCTTCAAATTTGAAGAGTTCAAATTCGAAAATAGAAAATGGAAAATGGAAAATTGAAAATTGTTGCAAGTGCATTCGAGCTGCAGCTCCTTGTTACCCGCTCCCCATTGTCCCGTTGCCTTTGCTCTTTGATTCGCCTTGTCCCGCCGCCGCACGTGACTTGATTGTCAGTTGCAATTTAAGAATTTGATAGTTTGACAATGCATTTTGGCTCGTTGCAAATGGCATTCGCTGCGTTCCGCCTCCCCCTGCCCTGCTGCCATCTAAAACGACGGTCATGCAGCAATTGCCATGCGGCATGGGTTGCATGCATCACAAGGCATTAAAATGCGGCATAAATAATCGGACGCTCTCATTGAATTCCCTCGAGAATTTCAAACACGCTCCCAAATCCCCCAAATTCATTTAATATCATAAAGCAATAAAGCCAATAAATAGTTTACAACTTTATTATTATTAAAAAAAAAAAAAAAATTATTTTTTCTCTCTCTCTTCATTCTACTTCCCCTCTTACTTCTTTACTCCTCCCACGCAGACCTCGAATCATTTGTATGCAAAGGTCCTTCTCGTAGTTCGATTTTCTTTTCATATTTAAATTAATTCAATTATTCGAAAAGTTTCTTAGGTTAATCTCTCAGGCATGTAAATTGAAAAAAAAGAAGAGGAAATAGGAGAACGAAAAGAAGAAGAAGAAGAAGATGAAAGAGGAAGCAAATAAATCGAAGTTTTCCGGCGATTTTCCAAAGGTTAATAAATTCACTTCAGAAATTTATTTGAACCGATTTAAGGTTTTTTTTAGCGGACTTTGATGAGAATTATAATTAAAACAGGATAAAGGATAATATTTATTTCTTTCTCTTTTTGATTCTCTATATATCCCTTTGTTCCTTTTAAAAACCGTCGATCGAATTGCAGCATTAAACGCTTGAAGTAATTGTCCTGATCTGTAGATGGACTTTTAAGCAACTTACAGGATCAATTGGTTTCAATTGAATCGCATAAAGGACCATTTACATATCGTCGTCCTGCGAATATTGCAACAGGAATGTGGCGAAATATTTTTCCGCCTTTGAAAATGTTTTTCACTTGTTTACTCTATTTTCCACAGTTTTTTCCCTCTTTTTGATTTTCCAGCTTAACTCATTCATGTGCAAAGCTCGAACCTTCAATGGCAGCGGCTGTGGCAGTGGCACATGCAACAACAGCCACAACAGCAGCAGCAACAACAATAACAACAACAACAACAACAAAATTGAAAGCAACAACAGCCACAACAACAACAACAACAACAACAACAACAACAACTACAGTTCATTTAAGCGTGTAAAAACATAAATCAAAAAGCATGGCCTAATGGTGGGCCACACACAAACACACACACACACACATGCACACACATGCAAGCACACACTAGCATACATATTCTTTTATCTCTTTTACATGTTTTCACTCTGTCTATCTTTTGTTTCTCTGTGTTTTTCTATGTCTCTCCTCCTTCTACTCCTTTTTGTCCTCTTTATGTGCCTGCCGTCAGACGACATTCGCACAAAGGACATGAAGTGTATATAAATTGCCTACTTGCATTTTAATTAAACTGACTAAAAACCAAGCCAATGTCAAATGTGACTGCTCCGCCCCCTCCGCAGCCCCCCGTAGCCCCTTAGACCTGCCCGAAGCCTGCATTCCACTCAATATCTGTCTATCGAATTCCAAGCTTTGCCCACAGCTCCTGCTCCTTCCCCCTGCTCCTGCTCCCCTACTCCTGCTTCTCTCCCCTGCTTCTGCTTCTCTACCCTCCTCCTCCTCCTGCTGCCAATGGCCAGCGGCTATAATAACACACAATGCCAGTCATGTGGAAATTTGCTTTAAATTGACCAACTGACCGCAGAAACCTTTAAACAAATTAGAAAAACTTGTTTTCCATTGTTGTGGTGGTTGTTGTTGTATTGGTTGTTGTTGTTGTTGTATAAATTGTTGCTGTTGTTGTATAAACTGTTGCTGTTGTTGTTGCTGTTAGCTTTACAGTTGCTGGTCTTGCTTAAGGCAAAGTTGGGGATTGGGTGAGCAAGGCATTTGCTTTCTTTTATTGGTCCTGCGATTAGCGTTGGCTTTTTTATGGTCATGTCCTTTTGGTCTTTAAGTCCTTTGCCGCAGCTGTGCCGCCTTTGATGTAAATTATTTTACTAAATACTTTCCTGTGTTGCGGATGATGGATATCCTTTCAAGTCAAGTGATGGGGCATATTGAGCGCTCAATTTAATTGGTTGCCAGTTTATTTTTCTTTTAATTCAATTTATTTTAATTATGGTTTTTTTAAATTATTTAATTTATTGTTTTAAATAAATTATATAATTTATGAGGGTACAAAAAAATGTATATATGTATTCTATACTCTGCTATAATCGCAGGAGGTTCCTTAAACAAATTTTTGATATATATATTTTTTATTTTTTTTTTTATTAATATTAGAAACATTTTATACTTTATTTTTTGTCTTAAATATAATTTATATTTTAATAAGAAAAATTATTGTTTATTTATTGCCTGCACCCTTTACTTCTTAAAAGTTTAAATTATCCTTTATAGTGGCCAAAATGTTCCTTCTGGAAAAAGAATCTATAAAAACTCAAGAATCATATGAGCTTTAATTTTATTCACTTAGCTCTAAATTTTAAAATAAATAGAAAATAGCGACTCATAAACCGAATTAATAATTAATTAATTTAAATATTTTCTAAATTTTGGATTTATAGCAATTTGAATTTTTAGAAATAAATAAATGAAATAAATTAAAAAATCTTGGAGACTCCCAAACATAATTTTAAATATCTGAAAAAAGATTTGATTTTACTCCTAAAATCCGATTAACACTTAGAATTCCCGTACACAGCTTTGCATGACTATTGCCCAAATATTTTTTGGTATTTTTTCAGTATTTTTAGTCTCATAGAGTATTTTAGAGTCGTTGCTAGAGGAGCGGCTTTTGAATATTCTTATGTCCTCAGCAGCGCGCGACATCCTTCATTAAATTTACATTTTCAGCTAAAAACTCGCCACTGGCGTAAAAAAAGGCAGCGCAAGTAAGAGGAAAGAGTGGGAAGACATAGAATAGCCACTGAGGAGAGAAAGAGATGGGAGGAGAGAGAGAAAATGTGAGTGGGTGGAGTCAGTTTGGCTTTTGACCAATTTGGTCAGCAGTGCAGCAGCGGCAACGCACAGTTGACAACATATGGCACCTCGGACAGCTTAGTGCCACATGTGGCAACCGTAGAAGGAGAAGAATGGAGAAAAAGTAAGAGAGAGAGAGAGAGAGGGAGAGCGAGAGATAGGGTGCGAGAGGTAGGGGGAGACGGGCAATTGCGGAGGCGCGTGACCAGGTAATGGACTGTAATTATGCTAAATAAGCCATGAGAAACGCTGATGTGAGCGTCACGCAATGCACGAAGGGGAAACCGCGGAGGGGGGTGGGGAGGGTTTAGGCAACAGAGAGGTGAACAAAGAGTGTGTGGAAAGTATTTGACATTAGTATTTGTTTTTCTACGTAGTTAGCTTTAAGCCAAATGTGATACGCAGCTAATGGCTTAGAAAGGACATTACATCCTTGAGCCATTAGATCCTTGCAACAAATTGGTGTTTGGAATTCAATTAAAAATAGTTTGCCCATCATTTTGAGACCTTTTATAGTTTTAAATACCCTAGTTTTAAAGTTGATCCCGACTAAAAGTGAGTCCTTTTTAAAGGATTTTTAAATTTGTATTCTTAAAAATAAATAAATTAATTTAATGAATGAAATTTCTCTCTTATTTTGATACTCTTAGAGTCTTTCCTTTTTATATTAAATAAAAATAATTTTTTAATTGTTTATTTAATTGTTTATATAAAATATTTCCTTAATTTTAAAATTTTATATATTTAGTTTGGGAAAAGCTGAAAACTTTATGGCTTTCCTTTACAGAACTTTTCTTTCCCTTTGCCCTTAATTACCCTTAATTCCCCAGAGCTGCTTTAGGAGCTTCTGCCACACTACCCTTCCGCTCTCCCCTCGCCCCACCCCACCTCTCCTTTACTCTACGCTCCATCAGCTTACGATCTTGTTATTTTTGCTGACTCCTGGCGCGGGTTTTTCTTTCTTTATTTTCACGGCAATTATTCGGTTCCACCTTTTGATTACTTTCCCAAGGATGATGGAGCGTAACAATCGCCGAGTATTTCTGCCATTCCTTTGTGCATATTTCAAAACTCCGCCTTTATTTAAAAATAAAAATAAAAATAGGGGGCGGATAGGGGGGTGGGATGGGCTGGGCTGGGCTATGGATTGGGTATCTATAAATGCCAACCAATTTGCAGTTTTACGCCGCAGCAACTTTATAAATAATTTGCGTGCCTTTTACTTGCTCATCCATCTATCCACTTTGTCTATTGCCGCCTCCTCCTGTCCCCCCACCCCCCTGCCATGCAGCTTGTCTACTTGCGGGGACCACCCACGCGCAATGGTCTTATATTTATGATTAATGAGCCTTAACTTTTGCACTTTTCCATGGCAATTTATGCGGCATAAGGCAGGCGGCATGCGGCAAGCGGCAAGCGGCAAGCGGCATGCGGCAAAAGTGGAAACTGAAGAAGGCAACGAGTGGATGGTGCAGGAGGTGAGGCGAGCTGAATGAACGGGAGACAGGAGTCGTCTGGCAAAGTTGAGCTTCGTATCTTTCCATATCTTTGTGTGCGTGTGTGCGTGTGTGTGTGTGTGTAAGCCAGGACAGGCAACAATTGTAAATGTTTGTTGTGCAATTAAAAGTCGGGCAAATGTTGTCATTCAGCGTTGGCTTTTCCTGCCACTGCCACTTTTTGTTGCTGCTTCTGTTTTGTTGTTCTTTTTTGTTTGTGTTTTTTTTTTTTTTTTGTGCTTTTTTGCTTTTTGTGTTTTTGCAATTTTTGCATAATTTGATTTACTCGGCCCGCCCGCCGGAAACGATGCTGGGACGATGCTCGTTGCAAGAGGCGCCTGCCTGCCACAGCCTACCGCCTGGCTGCCAGTGTCTGCCACAAATTGTCAATAAACATATCAATATGCAACATGAAATTGGTTTAATGTCAATCAGCAGACAGCTGACTGTTGGCTGAGGGAGTGGTCGGTGGGCGGTGGGTGGTGGGCGGTAGTCGGTGATCGGTGGGTGGTAGTCGGTGGTCGGTGGTCGGTGGGTTGGCAGAAGTAGGCTTATCATTGCCAGAGTCATCCATCAAAAATTGAATAAAAAGAGGGGAGGAAATATGAACAAAGAGAAAAACAAGGAAAAACAAAATTAAATGGGAGAAAAAGGAAAAAAAAACTGTAAAATATTTACACAAATTCAATAAAGGGGCGCGGGTGGCAGTCACAGACGTGGGCGTCACTTGAGTGTGGGCGTGGGCATGTGCAAATTGTGTAATGGCATACTTTACCACACACACACACACACACACACACACGCACACATACGCACACCTATGCATCTTGTTTCAGTGATGATATTCAAGCTGCGAGGGTGGCTTGAGCAGTAAGTGAAAGCTGAGGTGAGAAATGAAAGGCTTTGAATTGCAAAGAGTTTGAAACATGAAGGGAAAATGAAAATGGGAAATCGTGTCTGATTTCGACTAAAAATAATACCGCTTAGATAGGCATTCCTAATATAGAACCAAATTCCGTTTTCCAGCCGACAAAATGGCCTTTCCTTTTTTGGAGTGGGAAATGAGTGGTTGGGTGGCAGGGGGAGAGGAGGCAGGGGGTAGGGTCTGCAGCTCGTAAATTTGTCGCGTGAATCACGCCAACGTGCTAATTTCCTGGTCTAATTCCTAGCCAGCTGCTCGTATGCAGGGACGGGGGCTGTCGGCTGGCCACGCCCACGTATGTGCAACAGCCGCCGACGCCCTGCATGATTGGCGATATTTAAATGCGATTTGTATGATTTTTGCACAATTTTTCCATTTGCAGATTTGTATTATTTTTCCAGTTTCTTTATTATTTGTTTTTCCTTTTGTTTTTCTTTTTTTTTTCTTTTTTTTTTGCTTCGTGGAGTTTTTCTTTTCTTCCAACCCGCGTCTAATTAGCACCCCCGCCGACCCCAACCGCTAATGGGGCGGACGTCGCGTCGACTTAGCTGCAAGTCACGAAAAGGCCATTTAGCACTTAAGGCCTAACGGGGCCTGAGTTGGCGGTTTTTTTTTTTTTTAATTTTTTTTTTTTTTTTTTTTTTTTTTAACTCATAATTTTAGCTAAATGTTAGATTTGCATGAAATGCGATACCAGAGACTTTGGTAGAGGGGGAATTGGTGCGGGGTTGGGGCGGGAGGAAAACTAAGAGTGAAGCTGTGTTTGTGGGTCGACGGGCATTGCAGCTGAAAATATAAATAGTTTTTTATTTGTTGTTGTTGTTGTTGTTTTTATTAATTAATGCACTTAATGCACTTTTAATGCGCAGCAAATGTGAAATAATTCATGCGCTTATCAGCACTGATAATGATTAATTTTTACCAGCGTCGCCAGCACCCGGAGCACCCCCCCTCCCCCTCCCTTTGGTCCTGCAGCAAATGGCGCTTCGGCCGCACACAAAAGTCGCGCAGACTTCAATTATTTTAAATTATGCACCAATGCAATTGCGTGTAATTGCAAATAAGTCAACACACACACACACACGCATACATATATAAATGCATAAAATACCTTAAACACACACACACACACACACACACACACACACATGTAGCTGGTCGATGTTACATGAAAAATTGTTACCGCTTATTTATGAAAGTGACAAATGAAAGGATTCGCATATGCAAATATGATTTTGTAATTGCAATTGCGTTGCGAATGGCCAGGACTATGGCCAGGACTATGGCTATGGGTGTGGCAATCGGATTCCTCAATCCTTGGCGCTCAATTCTCGATCCCAATTGTGATTCCGATTGGAATTGCATATTTAAAATGCAGGTCATCGCATTGAGTCCATTGATTGGCGAATTTGCTCAGCAGATTAATGATTGATACCAGAAATCGGTTTTAGCAAGCCAAATGATCGAATTTAAGCACACACACACACACACGCACACCCAGGCAGTCATGTGCATTAATCAATTTTAATGTGTAATCCAAAATCCAAAGAACGAAATGAACGCAAAGTTCGGTATCTCCCATTGATTTATTTGCAGCGAATGGATATTTTATATTTTAATTAACTAAAGATAATAACCCAATGTATGTTAAATGAACTACGATAACGGTAAATGATATTAAAAGCTACATTAACTGTAAAGTAAATACACACAATATAATTGATTACATTCCAAATGTGTGTTACTTATATAGTAAATAAATACTTAATATAAATATAAATTGAAGCTATAAAATATAAAATATATATATTAAAATATTAATTCCATATTATAAATAAAATATAAAATATATGAAAATACTATAATTAATCAGTTGAATATATAAAGTAAAAATACAGCCTCATATTTCCGGAAGATCGTTTTTTTGCAAGAATAATTTAATAACCTGAAGAATCTTATTATTTTTATTTTTTTTTTAATAATTTATTAATTTTTAAATAATTTAAATAACACCAAAGATATTAAAAATCCGATTCATTTTTAATGATATTTATTTTTCTTATAAAATATAAAAAATAATAATATTATTCAATAATTTTATATAATATAGTATAAATATAAAATAATTAATAAATATTAAATAATATAAAATAATTAATAATAATATTATTAATCAGTTAAAAATATAAATTAAAATTATACTAAATATAAAATTATTATATTTCTGGAAGATCGATATTAAAAAATGATTCATTTTTATATTATTATAATTAAAAAGTAGTCGAAGAATATTTAATTTAGTTTTATTTAAATATAATCTAAAGAGTATTTAATTTTATTTTATTTAATTATAATCTTAATAATTCATTTTAAAAATAAATCAAATATTACCAAAAGTATTTAAAGCCCGATTGATTTTTAAGGATATTTATTTTCCCACTTCTCTTTAAACTCTCCAAACTCCGACTTCATCCGGTTAGCTTTTGAAACAGTGGGCATTTTATATTAAAAAAATGATAAATTATTAACAGTTTTAAAATTCAATATTTTCACTCATTTAAGTGCAGCAATTAATGATGATTTAACCTACGTTCCTTGAAGGTAAAGTGATGCCCGAAACTCTCATTTTCCCAGTTGCAGCTTCAAATTTGGACAACTTTCCACTTGAAGCTCCAAACCTTCGGAAAATTCAGCATGAAATCAAATACCACAGAGCAATCCATATGAGAGCTTGAACAGTTTTAAAGGATATAACGGGGTACAGGGGATGGGGATGGGAGGAAAATAGATACGCATTACAGTGGAAGAAGAAGAAGGTGCTGGCTGGGAAGAGAAAGATAAAGAGTGGAAGGAAGGGAGGAGGTGGAAGGGAGGGGTGAAGGGAGGGGGAATGGGAAACGAAGTGGGAAGGAGCTTTGAGCACTGAGTGCAATTAATTAAGCAAAGCTGAAAGTCATGCACAACCAGTAGATCCCCGTTTCCACACACACAGACACAGACACACACACTTGCGCATATAGAATCAGACTTACACACACACACACACACACACACAGGCAGAGCAATACACACACAAATTTAATTGCTTACAAGTTGGAAACATGGCAAAGAACAAGCAACTAGCCTTGCCAACAACAACAACATCAAGGAGAACAACAACAATGGTAACTACTACAACAACAACAACAATTGAGGCGAACAATTGTAATAAAGCGTCAAGAGCAAAGCAAGAAAAATTGCAACAAATGTTGAACTAAACCATAAAGTGTGATTAATTGAATATTTCTTATGTTGCACGTAGAAGCAGCAGCAGCAGCGGCAGCAGCAGCAGCAGCAGCAGCAGCAACAGTCACAGTCACAGTCTCGGTCGCAGCAGCAGAGAAGGAGAAGGACGAGCAGCAGCAGCAGAGATGTGAGAGGGAATTCTGTTTGGAGTAACCCCGATGGCCACTGCTTTGGTCACTTGTGCGAAATTTTGCTGGCAAACTCTTCTGCCGAAAACCCTATACACTGCACACTCTTCAGCTTTGTCCGGCTTCACGCCCCCCGCCCCACCCGTGCCATGCACGCCGCTCTCATCCGGCTGGAGGAATCCCCGGCCATAGCGGTCGAGCACGGTAGCTGGCGACAATAAATTTAAATAAATATACGATTACGCGTGCGTATTAAGTTGCCCCAACTGAGACCGGAGTTGCTGGCATACCCGTTGCACGTTCCCAATCGCAGTGCCTGGAGTGATGTCGGAGGGGAAGTCCCCTCGCCCTTGACAACAACAACAACAAGCAGCTACAATGACGCCTAGAACAATGCCTGGCAGCATCTCTGCTGCTGCTCTCTGCTGGCTCGTGGCTCGTTATCTGCTGACTTCTAATTCAGCCACAATAAATCAATGCAACGTGCTGCAACAGCAACAACAACAACAACAACAACAACAGTAACAACAACAACAACAGTAACATCAACAACAACAGCAGTGGCAACATTTTGTGGCAGCGGCAAATGTGTGTAAGTGAACTTGATGAGTGTGCCGTTTGGCCAGCCCAATGTGTCGGCGGGTGTGGCCGGTCCAGGGGGCTGGGGCGTCGTTGGGAGGCGTAGTGTCCGCATGACAAACACAAATTTTCCCGCCCACTTCCCCTAATCGAAATTTGTTGCCCATTTGTGTTAATTTTTTTTTTTTTTTTGCCTCTCAGTTTTTTATGGATTTTATTTATGTTGCTCCGCGTGTCCTTAGGTTTTGTACTTCTTTTTTTTTTATTATTTTTTTTATATTTTTTATATGCTTTTATTCGCCTTTAATTGGCCGTAATGCAAATTTATTGACAAAACTTGTTAATGGCTCGCATTAATGTTTTAAGTTTTTAGCCCGATTCGCCACTTGACAAAGCGCCAAATTAACGGATGGCAAAAAGTGGACAACTGCGAAATGGGATTAAATTAATTTAAATTTGTTGTAACAATAAAACATTAAAATCGTCTAATTAGTTTCTGATTAATATTTGCTTATCCTTCCCCGCCCCCTCTACACCTCTCCACCTCCCTCTCTCTTTTTATTCGCCACTCAAAACCAACAATGGACAAATTATAAACAAAAAGTAAATTTCTACTCACTTGACTGTTTATATATGTATATGTATGTATGAGTACATGTGTGTGTGTGTGGGTGTGGGTGTATTTACATATTGATATTGATATCCATAGATGTTTCTGATTCTGACGTGATAGCCGCATAAATTACACAAATTAATATGTTAATTTGACTGCAAGTGCTCTGAATATGAAATTATAATAATAAAAGAAAAAAAAAAAAAAACAATAAATAAATATAAAAAAACTTAAAAAAAAATAAAATAATTATTAAAATTATAAAATAACATCAGATAGTTTTTCGATTAATTTACGCTGCTTTTTTTCTGCTCATCAATTGTGTAACATTTCAACGCACTAAAAATCCACTGTTTGTTTTATTGTGTAATATTTATGATTAATTTACAGATTACATAATTGAGTCCTGGCCCCCATAAATCAGGCTTCGATTTGCGGCCGTTTATGTAAGCGATGCCGATAGATGAGATACCGTTACATGTCAAAAGCATCGACTTTTCCCAATGCCTGAAAGTTATGTTTTTTAATTAATTGTTCGAGACTTTAAAATATCCTTTGAAAGGATGCAAGTTGACATGTTATTCAAAGCTTTAATTATTTCTAGATTTTACCTTTTATTTATTATTTTTATTTTTTTATATTTATATATAAGTGTAGATACAGACACACACACACACAGTAAACAACTCCCTCTGATTTGGTCCTTTTATTTTGCGAGTCAACTTTCACTTATAAATCTCTTATACTTAAAAAAAAAAGCTAGATTTGGCTAGAATATTTATGGTACATTTATGGCACACTTATAGCATCTTAAGGATCTTTAAATGTCGATGCACTTGTCCCAAGTGCCGAAATTAAATTCAATTTAAGTCCGTCATGTCCTTCCCTTTGGTGACTTTCGCTTTTCTTTCTCCGGCACGGAGAACGGAAGATATTTATACCTTGTATGACATACTACCCCATAAAACTGATTATATTACGGAACATGTGCAAAACAAGGGACACCAGGACACAGGGACACAGGGACAGGGACAGTTGTTGAAGAGAGCAAATTAAGTTTGGTTACTTAAAGGCAAAGGCGAAGCTAAAGGCAAAGTCAAAGGCGATGGCAATGGCAATGGCAGACAAAAGGTGTTTCGGCTCTGGGATCACCTGGTCAGCGCAGCGGCAGCTGCCACTGAAATTAAATCCTCCAATCAATTTAAACACTTGAATAATAACAACAACAACAACAACATCAGCAGCAGCTACAGCAACAACAACAACAACAACAACAAATACAAAGCAGACGCGAAGCTCTTAAAATTCACCGCCTGCAACCGGTTGTGTCATGCAAAGCAGCTTGTCCGTGTCCGTGTCCATCCGACCGTCCATCCGTCCGCGGGACGCAGGCGACAGACGCAGCTCCCAGCCAAGAGACGCATCGTTGCCTCTGTCGTTCGTGTATTTTTCCCTTCCTTCGCGCCTCCTCTTGTTCCTCTCACTGGCTCGTCAAGGGTCTGACTACCTGGGCCGCTGCTGTCGGCATCTTTGGCTGGGCACGCTCTGCGAATGAAGGCGAAGGCGTTCGTGTTTAAACGCGTCGACGATAACAGAAGCAACAACTGTAACGACAATAACAGCACCAGCATCAGCAGCAGCAACAACAACAACAACAACAATAACAACAGAAAATGCAGGCAATCAAGAAACAATAACAACAAAACAGACAGAAGCAAAGGCTGAGGCTGTGGCTGAGGCTTGGGCTGAGACAGAGACAGGGGCAGAGGCAGAGGCTGAGTCTGGGCTGAGGCAGAGGCAGCGGCTGCTACAGAAGGAGAACAAGCTGCAGATCCCGACCCGATTGAAGACCTGTGCCCGAAGCTGCACCTATACAACTCATGTGTGTGTGTGTGTGTGTGTGTGTGTGTGTGTGTGCACCTGATGACTCGTAGCTCAAGACGCGTGCCAAACGCGACAACAAAAGATGACGAATGTGTGGGGAAGGGGGAAAGGGGAAAGGGGGAGCACATATCGCAGGAAGGAGACAAAAAAAAAACCCTTGGTTGACTTTCTATTTGTCTGCTGGGTCTTTTATTTTTGTTGCAACTTTGTTGCATGTGTCGCAGTCGCAGTGGCTGCAACTTCCGTGTCAAGTCAAGTATTTGATCCATTTCATTGCCTTGAATCATGAATCATAATGAGTATTTATGAGTGCTTGGAGAAGGGCATTCGCTAGCATTCGGTTTTTTGCGTGTCCAAATTAATTAAGTCTGACCACCAGCAGCAGCCCCCGGCCCCAGCCGCAGCCCCGCCCTGCCTACTCCATCCTATTGATACTTTCATGCTGTCGGCACGTCATATGTTAACCACCCCCCACCCCCAGGCAACTGCAGCTCTGCAGTTGGTATCGGACTCTCTTCCTGTTTGCCGTTTTTTATGGGACCTCAAAATATGAGTTATTTTCACTTTCGCTTAAGGGTGTTGCTGGGCGAAGGATGAGGCGGGTGTGGGCCAGGATGAGGGTAACGACGAGGGCGAGGCTTTGGTTGCCAGAGTCAGTTGCCAGTTAGAGCCGCGAATTGCATGTCGACGCGTGACCTTAGCAACAATGAAAACTGCACCCGCACACACATCTGGGTTGATCTGTAAGTGCCTCGAGGCTCATGTCCTGCCATAGACTTTAATTCTAATTTCGTTTGTTTTTATGTATTATTCGAATTTTCTGGTCAACGATTTTTTTATTATATTTTTTATTTATTTTTCTTCCATTTTTTTTTTTTTTTTTTTTATTTTTTTTTGGTTTGTTGAACTCACACATTAAACACGTGAGTGCTGAGTCATTCTTGGTGCTGCTTTAAATTCAGGCTTGGGTTTGGGTCTTGGTTTGAGTTTTGGGTTTGAATTTGGGCTTGGGCTTGGGTTTGGGCTTGAGTTTGGGTTTGAGTTTTGGGTTTAGTTATTTGCAGTTCGCGGTTGTTGTTGTCGCGTGCTGCACTGCGGGCCGCAAGCGTGTCTGCGGCTTCTCGGCTTCTCGAGCCACGCATGTCCTTGAGGGAAAGCAAAAGTACTTTCCAGCAAAGCACACAGGGACTTGGCAAGGAATGCGCTGCTTCCTGCAATGACTGCAAGGATCGGAATGTTTTAAATGGATAATTGGGAATGATTAAGAAATATACAAAAAATAAAAACAGAGCCGGAAAAACGCAGGGTTAAGTTATTCCTTTTTTTTCCTCTCAGAGGAAAATGTGGGAAAATAATAAAAAATTAAGGATTGTTTTTAAGTTCCTTCTACATTCAGAGCTAATTAACATTTAATGGATATTAATTGAAATATGTTTCACATATTTAAGGAGCTCAGCCTTAAAGGAATAAATCGGATATAAAATTCCCAAGGACTTCATTTGTGTATCCAAGGAAAGTAACAATCACTCATTTGTCAGCAGCTCATAAATGACATTCGGCGAGAATCCGTCTGTGATATTTGTTTGCTTCTGGCACTTAAGTGTCATTAGAGTCCTTGTCGAGGATAATAAAATAATCCACGTAATAGCCCGAATAAAGAGATGCCATCAAAATAACTTCATAAATCCCGAAAATATTCGCAGAGCACTCAAGGCAAAAGCCGAGACTCTTGCCGGAAACACTCACACACACACACAGAGACGAAAGTCAACGACTGTGTAAGTGTGTGTGTGTGTGTGTGTGTGTGTGTGTGTGTGTGTGTGTGTGTGTACTTAGTTCTGCATAAGCCTATTAATCAACTTTATTAATATTAATAAGCACAACAACTGCTCGCAAACGCAAAGGACATAAACAATGTTAAACAGGCGGCAACAATTAAACAATTAGACGTCAAGAAAGGACCAAAGGGAGGGGGTTGAAGAGGGGGGAATGGGCTAGCAGCAACAACGGCACTTAATGGTAATTCAGTTAAGGAATCATTAGTTAAGCACTTACTTACTCTTTGCGGCAAAAAGAACCCTTTAAAAAAAAAAACAAAAAAATTTAAAAACCTCCATAGGCGCAGCCCAAAGGACTTCCCAGTCAAAGCCACAAATTGAAATACACAAAAAAAAAAACAGTTTTTGTTTATTTTTTTTTTTGTTTTTATAGCAAATTTTTGGCGTGAAGAGGTGGCGGCTGGTAGGGCGTTTGGTGTAGGGGAGAGGTGTGGTGGGCTGTGGTGGGTTGTGGTCGGGTGTGGTGGGGAGTGGTGGGTAAAGGTATTTCAATTGAAATTCAAGTGCGCACTTCATTTCCACTTAATTTCTGACGCTGCGACGCGTTGCCCGAACGGCAAACATTCCAATTGCCATTACCGCGTTTAAGGATATTTTTGCAAAGTCTGCCTTCAGCCCTTTGGGACATATTTGTCCTTATGTCGCCGATGCTGCCACTTCTGTGGACGAGGCTTGAGCCTGAAAGGATTTTTGCTTAACATTTATATAAGTTGTATAAGTTGCAGGGGAAGGACGAGTCGGAGGGGGGTTCGTAGAGTGCGAAAAACATGTAAGGACTTTTGGGTTAAACACACACTTGAATAGTTTTTCATGTAAGAGTTACATGTCCTGGCAAAACATATGAGGTTCCTGGCTAATGATTCGTGGCGTTTTTTGGAATTTTAACTAGGGGTATTCCATCGTGCATTTTTTTAACTACTCGATCCTTGAAACTGTTGGGGTGGCACTTGTGAAGTTGTACTATTTAAATTTGATTGAGTGATTAATTTTTTATTTTATAATTTTATTTTTTTTTATTTTTTAATTTTTTTAATTTTTAATTTTTTTTTGTTTTTTTTATTATTTATTATTTATTTTTTAATTTTAACTTTATTTTTATTTTTTAATTTTTTTTTTTTTTTTTTTTAATTTTATTTTTATCTTATACCTAAAAAAGGTATTTCTTTTTTATTTTTATATTAACTATCTGAGGCCTTTGTCATATAAGCAAATGTTGATCTTCTTAATACCCTAAATATTTTTGTTATTTTTATTAATTAATAAGCTTAATATTATTTAACTTAATTAAAAATAATGAATCAGTACATATTTTAAAATTACTCTAAATTCCTTAAGACAGAAGCAGCTTGAATCTAAATATAATATATTTTTAACTTTTAATTATTATCTTTATTTATATGAACATAGTCGAAGGTATCCTTAGTCCTTAAATGCCACAAGTACTGAGTTAATTATAATAAGTTATAGGAAGGATATAGAGTTACATATATTATTAAATTTAGTTTACCGATGGCTTAACTTATTTATTATTATTATTTAAATGTACTGTAAATTCTTAATTATCAACTATCAATTATTAATTATCAATAGTCAATTATCAACTTTAATTTTTTCAATTATTAATTTTAAATTTATAAAGATATCATTTATAGCAATGTCTAGTCTCTTGGACACGATAATTAAAATGTATATTAATAATCATCGAGATATATAAAGTAATATATAAAATGAATTAATTTTTGGGAGCCTTCAAAATATTTGAGACTCGCATTTACTTAAGTCCAGCTACTGAATCCTTTCGAAAAACGAGACACTTCTAATACCAAGAAACGTCCTTATCAGCGGCAGGAGGTCCTTATCGTATCTCGTAGGAAATTATTGTTTAATATACCAAATTTTATGAAAGTTGTTGGATAAGCATCAGCGGCGCCTTTAAGGAATACAAATGTGTCTTAAGGACATCCCTTTCCCTCTGCACTTGTCTATTGTCTATGCATTTCGTTATCGCAGTCGCAGCCTTTTCATCTCCTTCTCCATTTCCATCGCCATCGCCATCTCTTCATCCATTCCATTTCCATTTCCACTTCTATTTTCATTTTCATTTATCTATCGTATCTTGTTATATATATCGAATACTTAGGAGACCTTGACGTCTAATTGTTTTTATAGGCATGTCAGGAACGTGCTTCGACTTGCAATGCGATAAGAAAAGGATGCGCTGTGTATCTGAGCGGCAAGGACTATTTGCTGACAATGCCATTTGTTTAAGTCCTTGGCCAAATTCGCGCTTATCAGTCAAAGTGGCAACCGCAAAGTAAAAATTAAAACACGTTTTCTTTTCCCTTACCAAAAAAGGTGCACTGTCCATCACCCATCCCCCTCATCCCCCCCTCTCAGTCACCCCTTTCCTCCTACCGCTCGTCCTGCACACTTCTAACCATCGGGCCATCAAATGTATTGTACATATGTCAAGCTGTCAATGTTTATCTATACATAGGTGCCTTTCCATGAGTGTGTAAGCGTGTGTGTACTAAGGAGCGCGCGTATGTGTGTGTGTGTGTGTGTGCGTGTGTGTGCGTGAAGTGTGCGTGGCTGCAACCGTAGACGAACACGAGCCTGAGAATTACGGTTCCTGTTGATTTATGGGCACACAAATACCAATGTATTTCAAATGTGATTGAAAACTGATAAGCGTACACCAGGGAGGACTCTCTGGCAGGACTCGGAGCCGCAAGGATGCCGACCCTGTTTGTTTAGGCTGTTGGCATGTGCCAAAGGGGAGCTGCGGTCCAATCCAACTGCGAACGGTGAACATGAGATGGGTGGCGGGAGGAGGGGAAAGCTGACGGGTGGAGAGGAAAGAGGGGCAGGAAGAGAAGAAGGGGGCGTGGAGCTAACGTGGTTGGGGTTTGGCGTTATTAGTGTAACTGTCAGCTGGCGAAAGTGTTGAGTGCACGTCCGTCAAATGTGGTTGAGGTTTGCCGTTAGGGGATTGCCAGCCTTTGGTGTTGTGTGAAATGATGGGAGCGAGGGGCGGGTATGGACTGCGGTGAAGCGGGGGCGTGCAGACTGTACACAAAATATAAGCAGCTGCAGCAATTGATGGCTTAATTTGCCACTAATTTGTGCTTATCGGCTGAATCCGCATACCCCGAAGTCCCGCAGCCCCCGCCCGGGGTCCAATCCCTTTGCCGTCGGAAGCGCTGGGTCCGATTTGTGAGGCAGTCTGGGATACGCAACGACTGAATGCAGCTTGGGCTGTGGCTGGCGCAAGGAGCCCACGAACCACATCCAGTTCCATGAACTGTGAGCGTACAAATTCATTTCGAGACGCTCATTCATGGGAAATTACGGCATTGCGAGTATCAAGTGAAGCATATGAAGCATTGCCTACCGACAAAGGGAATGCTGGGGCTTAGGACTCCCGCCGATGGTGGTGTGTTTGCTGGGGGGAAGGAGGGCGGGAGGGCGGTAGGGGGTTACCTTAAAGGCTATCATGGTGCATTTTCGAAGTTCCGGAAACTAAATCAGACCTACGAAGCCTGAAACTTATCTAACCACTGATGAGCTTCGCTTCGCTGATGTTTACTTTGGTGGGTGAAGGGAGGGAAAGGCAACCACAGGATTCCTGGAATCATGATTGGTCCTGTGGTATTCCGAACTTGACTTGGCAAGATTTCTTTAATTTATGAATTTATCTAATTTGTGGTAGCTTTTACCTTCGTGCTGCGAAGTTAGAAGTTTGGAAGGAAGCTCGAGCCTCAAGCTTCCATATATTTCTTCCTTTCTTCCTTTGAGTCCCTCTTAAATAATGCTGAGAGAAGCTTTGCCTTCGAACTTATCTTCAAACTTAACTTTAATTAAAACCGTCCATCTCCTCCTTAACCTTCGATGTCTCGCACAATTCGCTTGATAGATATTACCCGCCGAAGGATGTTATCATCTTCATCATCTACGGCTAATTAATAACTCCTGGAATGATATATGCTCATAGCTTCTCTCGGCATCCTCGAACTTATCTACTTAAAACGTTGCCAGATGGCTTAAAAATTACCAAATTGATGAGCTGTTGATGGAGCGTTGCCCATTGACGACAAAGGACGACAGGAAGAGCGGTACAAGCGGGGCACAGCCGAAGAGCGGAAGGTGCAGGACGAGTAGGCAATACAGGCGGAGGACAAACAACTGCCGGCACGAAGAGTCCCTGGGCGCTGGGCCCATCCTTTTGGCCAGCATAAAACACGAGGCTCATAATAAAGCAATAAAAAAGTGGAGAGCGGCGAGCGGTGAGCGGGGAACGGAGGGGGAGAAAGGTGAATGTCGGTAAAGCCAACTAAAGAGCCACAAATGCTACCTGAACTGCGAGTATGAGGATGTGTGTGTGTGTGTGTGTGAGGGTGTGCTGTGTGTGTGTGTGGCTTACTTCTCTTTCTACCTTTCTCTTGGTTGTTTTCATTTTTTAGTGCATTGGTCAGAGCTCTAATATATCATCAAACAGCAAGGACAAAGGACGCCAGGACTTTGCGGTGTGGCGTGTCCATGAAACAGCTGGCTTCCTGGCCAATGGCTGTGGCAGCGACTGTGGCATATAGCTGCGGGCGATGCTCAGGTAGCATTTAATAGTTTATGACTAAATTGAAACAGGTTGCCATTGACTTCTGGGAGCCTTCGGCAGGATGTGCCTTAGACTTTGGTTTCCAGGGAAAGGCGCTCGCTTTTGAATCTTAGGGACTTCCAATCTGCCATCTTCCAGCGCCACGTCTTGAGCTCTCCATCTCATAATCTCTCCATCTCTTTTCTGCTTTGTCAGTTTGTCAATCAGAATATGACACACACACACACACACCCACACACACACACATACGAGTGACACTCGAGCAAAAGTATCTGAAGGCCAGGAAAGTATCTGCTTACAGCGCCAGGGCGATGATCAGATCAAAGGAAAGGCGTGTCATTTGCCCACTTGAGCGACGCAACAAAAACACTTATCCTTTTCCAACTCTCTCAGTCTGTGTGTGTGTGTGTGTGTGTGTGTGTTTGTGTGTGTGTGTGTGCTTTCTGGCTTATCTCACTTACAAGTAATTGTAATATTATCCCTAATAAGCAAAAGATTGATAGCATTCCAGGGAAAACAATCAACAGCAACGGGAAAAAGGGACAACAAGCGAAAGGCCAAGGCGAGAGGAAAAATTATTGAAATCTTGACCGCCTTCAGTGTCCTCCGATTGCCTACAATCTCATCTAAGCACACACTTACCGAGGGGCATAGACAGACAATCCTTAAACTCATCCTCGCCCTTTATCTGGTAGTTTGCGCCGCCACTGCCGCCAAGGTCCTTGGCTCTTCTCATCATCACTTGAGTAAACAATGTCATAAAATCATCAATCAAATGTGCGGCCTCAGACTCAGATCCAGACTCCGACTCCGACCTCGTCTTCGACTTCGACTGCGCCTCTGACTTCGACTCCGGCTCCGACTCTGACTCTGACTATGACACTGACTCGAAGTCGACGAGTGTTCCATCCTGCCCTCCTCTCCTCCTTCTCCCAGGGGCGGGCTGTATTGTTGCAGGCTTAGTGTCTGTGGGCATTATTGTCTTGGGCTATTTGTTTGCTCCGCCTGACTGCTCTAACGGTTAAAGCAAACACACGCCGCCGCGCCTCCTGCTACCCGCTGCCCGCTGTCCGTCACCCGTCACCCGTCGCCCGACTGTTTGGTGCCTCCGGTAGCTCGTGGCCAGGGATTGGATATGTACCTCATGCCTCATTCCGCTTGCCACCGCCGCTTACCGCCTGCCTCCTGCCGCCTGGCTTCTGGTTTCTGCCTCGTGCTCCTGTTTCCTATGCCTGTTAATACAATTAAGTGTTATATTTGTTGTCTTGGGTTTTTATGCGACTAGCAAATTGTTTTATGGGCGTGCCGCCTTTCACAACACACAGCAATAATCAGATAAAGTAGGGCGAGGGATGGCTGGAGGGATAGTGGGTTGAAGGATGCAGAAGTGGGGATGGAGAAGAGGACAAGGAGGAAAGATTTATCAATGGAGGTAAAACCATTGTAAAAGCCTGTAAGCCACAGGGTTTGAAGTTATGCATGTCGCCTCATGTGTCCACTGAGTGTTAATGGGAATCCAAGGATTACAAAGGAGCAGTTACTTCCGCTTTGGGAATCAATAAAGTAATAACATTACTTTGAGCGGTGATCCTTAAAAGAGGCTCTTTTACAAACGGTTTTGTCGCAGTTTGTTTTTCTTTTTTTAAATTTAAAACGTATCAGGACAAAAGATTAATTAATTATTGGGTATTTTTTTAAAAACAGGACCTTCAATATCCTTATGCAATCTTTGACCAAAATATCAATGTATCCTTTCACTTGTTACTTATCTCCACACACAACATGTTATGTGTTTACCAACGTAGCTGCCCAACAGGATCCTCACTCATTTCGTCTCTTAATATCCTTTCCAAAAATAATGCCTTCTTGACATTTAGTGCAACAAGCTGCTGCTGCTCCTGTTGTTGCGGCTGTGGCTTTTTTGGACTTTAACTGCCTGCGCTGCTGCTGCTGCTGCTGCCGCATAAGGAGAAGAAATTAATTACATTGACCTACCCAAAGAATTGGAGTATCCTTGTGCGGCAGGTTAACAGCAGATGTTTCGGGTTTCCCCTGCTGCAGCTTGTATGAGTTGCAAGCGAACATGTGCCAGTCATGTTATGTTCGGAGTTAAAAGAACATTTACAGCGTATAAGACGATGGTACAGGGCGTTTGCGGATAGATGGCGCCAGCTTGTTCGTGTCGTGTTACTTTCGTTAGCCGATGGTTCGGCTGTTGCGTTTAGCGTTGTTGTTGTCCGTGCGGTGCAACAATCCCATGCTGCGCTCGTGTCACACACTTCGTTTATTCACTCTTCTCCTGCTTCGTGCGGCCGACGACGAGCAGCGTTCGGCTTGTATGCGTTGCTCTGTGTCTATGCTTATACTTGTATGATTCAGTCTGATTCAGTCTTTGACGACGCGCGCATTGTAACGGACCGTGAGCAACGGACGCTGGTCAAATCAGTCGCTGTCGCTGCTTCTACTGTTAGCCACCCAATTTACAGTTAGTTAGTGGCCAAAATTTTGGCCCAGCTTCGGCTTTACTTCGTGCTTGTACATGTTTATCGTGTTGTTGTGATGCTGCTGCCTCCTGCCAGTGCAGTGCATGAACCACAGTGTGACCGTGTGTGCGTGTAACCGTCTAACCGTGTGACCATACGCCAAATTATTTGAATATCAATTTTAACTGGAATTCCGACTACCGAATCCTAAATACTAATTTACGATTTTCCAAATATTAATCCATCAAAGATGCTGCCGATTGGAAAAACGCAACGAAAAGCGAACGCACAGCGCGTAACTAAATGAAAAGCGTTCGTTGATAAATGAACTCAGATTAAAACGTGACAAATTTGTGTAAATTGTTTGTGTGTGTTTCTGTCTTTGTCTCCAACTGAAAGGCCCACACTCTGCCTCTCGCTCTAAACAAATACATATATATCTCACTCTTTCTCTCGTCTCTGACTCCCCCTCCAATCGCAGTCAGTGAGCGCTGAGTGTTGGCGTGTGTGTGTGTGTCTCATTCTGTGTTGTGCGTGTGTGCCTAACAATTAATTAGCATTTAAATCGCTCATTTATCTGCTTTGTCCTAATCAAAGGCAAACAAAAAGAAAAAACCGAAAACCGAAAGCCTAAAACAAAAAGCCAGAAATTTGAAATCTGAAATCTGAAACCCAAAACCAAACCAAATAAAACAAAAAAAAACAAAAAAAAACAGAAGAAGATCCTTAAAAGCAAACAAGTAGCACGCGAAGGAAAAGAGTTTACAGGTAAGTTTTTCACCTGTGCAAATTACCATAAAATTAACACTAAAGGACTTGAATAGCACTCTCACACCTCCCAAATCCGCGAGTATCCTTGAAAAACGACAGGATTTTTTTGTTTAGCAAGAATTCGCTAGAAATTTACATTCCCCCCTCCAAGCCGAAGCCATTCAAAAAATAAACAAATATTTGCATTAAAATAAACACAGCTTCAACCCAACACCTGCCCCTCTCCGCCCTTCATCATCCTCTCCTCCCCCTGCACAACCCTCTGTCATCCTTTGCAAAAGGAACAGAATGTTATCCCTGTATCCCCGATGGGAGCTTTGTCCCTTTTGTTTTTCCAAATTTTCTTTTATTTTATTTTTGTTTTTGTTTTTGTTGTTGTTGTTGTTTTTGTTTTTTCGGTCATTTGTCTTTTTGGGTCAGAAAATGCGTCCAATTTTTCCGCGCGAGATTTTCAACATTTGTTTATTTGTTTTTCTGCTCGTCTCGTGTTTTTTTAAATGTTTTTAAATTTTCTTTATTTTTCCTATTGTTGTTGTTGTTGTTGTTGCTGGGTTGTTGTCGCTTTTGTTGCCGCGATTATTTACACATTTTTTCCAACACATTTTGCTAGAAAATTTTGCTAGCAAAAGTTTTGGAAAACCCTTTTTTTTCCATTTTCCTCATTTTCCTCATGGTTTCGCTGATTTTTCATCGCCCACGCCGCGCAGATCAAAGCAATCGCCGAGACATATGTAAATACCATGAGAAAGGAGGAAAGAAAAAGAGGAGGAAAAGCAAAGAAAAACAATATCATCCCCATTAAAAGTTTGATCTGATTCCATTATTTCCATTTGCTTTCGAATTGCCGGGAAAATGTCTCCATTAAGTAAACGATGCGACGCTGAGATTTCTATGAGATTAACCCTTAGATGGTGCTGAACTTTATGAAAATTGAATCCCGAACTGGGCTAAGAGCTAGAAATGAATTAAGATTCATAGATAGATTGTGCTAGAAAAAAGTATCTTACAGATACTTTCGGGTTGCAGGCATAACTCAGGCAGATTGTTTAGGGAATAATTTTAATGCTTCAAACTTTAAAAACAATATTTTAAAATATTTCAAAATTTAATTTTTTTATTAAGTTCGATCAATTTTGAATATTTACTGAGGTAATAAGATTTCTAGATGCATTCTGAGATCAATTAATTTTCGGAAATATCACTTAATTCAATATTAATAAAAGCTAAACTAAATTAATTAATTTGAATATTTAAAATTTTTTATTTTAATTTTTAAATAATTTAAAATAATAAATATTCTAGAAATAAATATTCAAAAATTGCTCAATTTTTTTTTTTTTTTTTGTAATAAAATATTTTATATGTTCCAACTTCGTATTAACATATTTTTTTAATACATTTTTTTTTGGTTTTATTAATAATATTAATATTAATTAAATAATAATTTTATTTCTCATATCGCTATCAAATTTTAATTTAATTAATGCAGTAATATTTGCAGCCTCATTAAAAGTAGTTTCAGCGAAAATAAATATATTAATAAAAATATTGTCAATCATGGGAAAATTATAAAAAAAAAAAGAATTATTGTTTCCAGTTCAATTTGATATCCGTCAGTCGCGTGAAAATTAATTTAATGGGTTTTTTATCTGTTTATTTATTTTTTTTTTTTTTTATCAAGTATTTGCATATTTATTATAACAAACGCAAACCTTGAAATGGCAGCCGAGTAACTTTAAAGTCATTTAATTTCCGCATAAAAGGAATAATATAATAAATAATATATGAATAAAAAATAAATATCACAGGCAACAGTAAAAAATTTTAAAAGTTAAAAATTTAAAATAATTTCAGTTTCTGTTTCATTTTTAATTATTTTATTCCATTTTAATGAAATATTATTTTTTATTTATTTATTTATTTTTTAATAATAAATTGTATATCTATCTACATTAAGTTGAGGGTATTTTTCATTAAATATTGTACTCAAAGTATAAAATTTTATACTTAAAAACCAAAATGAAATTTTTTATTGTTAAATTTTAAATATTAAAAAAAAAATGTTTATATTCTAACATTTCGAATGCAAAATTGACTAATCTTAATATTTAAAAGCTTTATTAGGAAATTCCTAGACTTGATATAAGAACATCTAAATTTCAACTGAAGTTTATAATTAAAAAAATAAATTATTAAATTTCACTTGAATTAATTTTTAATATTCTTAAGTAGTATATTTAATTTTATTAGATATTAATTTACTCATTATCATCTAAGGAAAAGTATCTTTTTCCAAAGTCATCAAAAATTTCTGCTCGACATTTTTAATTACATTAAAGATACCGATCCTCAAAGGCCCCAATAGAAAAGTTAAGGGCTTCCGATGAGCTTGACCTTCTGAAGTGCCGTTAATGCTCATGACTCCCAAAATTTGTAAAGCTCTTGACACATGGAGCACACGTCTCCGAAGTGGTTGCCCCTGCCCCTGCCCCTGCCCCTCTGTGCGGCGTCTGTCGAGGCACAAAAGTTCGACACTAATGGGAAACGCACACAAAAGAACAGAGAGAACAAAGCGAAGAACAAGGAGTGGTGTAGTGAAGGAGGAGGAGGAGGAAGAGGGAGAGAGGCAGAGAGGCAATAGGAGATCTTTCAATCTCTGCCCAAATTGATTCAAATTGTCAACATTTCAAGGCATCTCTGAAGATCATCAAGCCAATAGTTGGCCAAGAAAAACAATAGGGCTTTAGCCGCGAGAGCAAAACAGGGCCAAGAAGGGGCAACGGTTTCTTCTGGGGTGGGGGTCCATTGGCCCGTCGATAACTGCGGGTGTTTTGTGCCATAAATCTTGAAGCAGCCAAATGAAAATAGCGCATTTCCAAAATATTTTCATTAAAAATTGAAAATAAAAGAAAATGTGAAAATGTTAAGAGGGCTGAAAAAGCAGGGCAAAACAAAGGCAAAGGCAAGCGAGGGGCGAGGGGGTGAGGGTGGGGGCGGTGGAGAAGTCGAAGGCAGCATAAACATTCATCAATCTGTCAGTGGGGCCTGTCAGCTGTTTTAAGCGCCCACAAAGTGCTGTTAAAGCAACAATAACAACAACAACAACATGCAACACCAACACACACCGACACACACACACACACACACACACAATCAGGCACATTTCAATAAAAATTGAAGCAACTAAAAAGAAAAAGTTGAACGAAAACAAAAATTGAAAATGTAAATGGCCAAAAAAAAAAAAGAAAATATAAGTGAAATATTCACTAAATGCATTTACCGTATTTCTAGGTAAAGAGGAGAAAAACCTTTGCTTTTCTTTTATTTTCTTTTTTTTTTTTTTTTGTTGTCTTTTTTTTTATCATTTTTCTTTGGTTATCTGGCCTGGCCACGCGCAAAACGTGCGCCAATCAATTGGTCCAAACAAGACAAAGATGAAGGAGAAGAAGGAGAAGAAAGAGAAGAAGAAGAAGTACTAAAAGATGTCTTGTTGGCAGTCGAATTTTCATAAAAGGAAAAACTCGTGTGAAACTTTTTCGACTCCCACGGCAAGAGACAAATTAAAGTAAAACAAAAGCCACGCGACGAGAATTGCCTTAAAATTAGAGACAAAAGCAATTTGTCTTTGGCAATCGTTTTCCCATACACAATGCGAGGCGAAGATACAGATACAAAGTATCTGGCAGATACATTTGATGAGCCGCCATGGCCATCACCATAGCCGCTGTCTGCCCCAACCTCCTGCTCCACCACTCCGCCTCCTGCTCCTTCTCCTCATGCTCCTTCTCCTCCTCCTCCTTCTTCGGCCTATTAAGCGCGCGCGTTGATTGATTTTTATTTGGGCTGCTCGCCGCTCGCCGCTTCCCCCTTCCCCAATTCCCCTCCCTTTACCGATGTTTTTGGAATTGAAATTTCCATTGCGGTTTTCAACGATTTTCCACCCGCCGTGTTAATGAAAGAAATACTCGTAATACTCCACTTTCCCAGGGAGCGATGTCCAAAATTTGTAGACCTCGAAGACTCAGCTGCTAAATCAATCGACACTTGAACTGCATTTTTCGGCTGTCTGTTGTTTTTGTTGCTACTTGGGGAAGTTGTTGTTGTTGTTATTGCTGTTGTTGCTTTAGTTTGGGGTAAGTTGTTTTTATTAATTACACCCACACACACAGCCAGACACACACACCATGCGCGTGAAGTGTGTCCCCTAATTCGGAACCCTAAAAACACATCCGAACGTAAATAAAACTTATTGAGTTGTGTCAATAATCGTCTCTCTCTCTCTTTCTCTCTCTCTCTCTCTATCTTTGTCATACTTTCTCCCTCTCTTTTGCTGTCTTCTTCGTTGTGAACTCTTCTCAACACTCTGATAAATAGATTTCAGTGTCGCTCTGCACTTAGAAGCTGCCCCGCTTGTTGGAGTTGCCATACAAATTGATTGATTTTATTTGCACTCAACCCCTCCCCCTCCCCTCAACCCATTGCTTGCCCGCACACTGACAACTCACATGCTCGTATGAGCATGTTCCCCAACAGCTCCAACAGCTCCAACTTCCCCAGCTCTGGCGCGCCGCTCCCGCTCCCGCTTAGTCCATCCAAATCCCCACAAATTGCAGCCCGTTTACTGTGCGTGTTTGTGGCTTTAAGAAGGTAAACTGTCAAGGGGGAAACATACGGGCTAGCCCCGCCTTGTCCATCACACCCCTTGGCCCATCATCATTGTGGGACATAACGGAACACTGACATTTTGCGGTTAACTCATTTACAGAGTTCAAGCGACGGCATCACTTCGCCTCCTCGCCCTCCCCTTGTCCTACCCTTGCCCTACTGATCGACTTGCTGGTTATGATGCAATGACACCGCTTGACTTCCAACCTCACGGAATTAGATTATTTTTTTTGCCAACGTTAAGCGACTTTCTGCTGAACAAGTCGAAAGTGATAATTGGATGGCAGTCCTTGGTTTAACTACCGTTATGCTGCAATGTTGAAGCTCCTTTAAATGATTACTGGAAAGTTTAAATAATCTTAATATTAAAATATAACTGAGTTCAGTCGATTTAAAAGCTTCTTTAATTTTTTTTATTTTTTTTTAAGTGCATATTAAATAAATGCGCACTTAATGGAAAACAAAAATGTTTTTTTAATTATAAACTAGCTGCAAATATTAAGTAATAGACTTAATCCTTAAAGTAGCCTAAAGGGAGGAAAAAAAAAAATTTGTAATTGACTGAAAATTTCAGATAAAAATTTTTATATATTTAGTATATAAAGTTTTAGTTTTTATTATTATTTTTTCCACATTTTTGTTTTTTATATTTTCGGTTTTTATTTAAATTTTTTTATTATAAATAAATATGTAAAATACATTCGAAATTTTAGGCGGAAATTTTAGGAATTAATTAATTGTATTTAAATTGGGAAAACTTGTCATTTATTGATCAGACTTAAAAGTAATTTTAAAATGAAATTCAAGCTTTTAAATTTTAAAATTAATTATTTTTGTAAATCCTTAAATGTAGACAGCGATTTATTTATTTCTTGATACTTTAAGCAAGTGTCATTGGGCTGCAACTGCCTGCTATTTGCTTCTCCGCTTCAACTTTTACCTTATGCCGCCAAGCAAGTAAAAATTTTGGACTCTCTTTACTTTAGTTGAAAATTTTCCACTGTCGCATTGGCAATTTTTGGGCAGAGAGGAAAATTATAATTTTATTATTGATGGAAAATGCATTGATGACTTTTTGTTTTCACTGAAATGAACCGAAAATAAGGACACTCCATAGCTGCATAGTGAGGAGATGCTTTCATTTAAAATTGATGGCCGTTTAGGAGGCAAATAAAAGATTTTCCATCAATTGTCAAGGGACTTGACTCAGGTCGTCCTTTCAATTATCCTGTGACTGGCAATTTATTAAAATTATTCGCATGCCGAAAAATCATGAATTGAGACTCAAACAAAGTGCAGGCAATTAAGTTGAACTTTTCAAGTAAGCAAATACACCAAATAAATACAAATACGCACACACACACACACACACACACACGCAGACACACACATACGCACGAATCGACATATATTGAAATATTTATGCATAAACTGGCATTTATTTGAATGAGAGTTTCATCTATGAATTTGTTGAATTATTTTGCATTTTCCTCCTCACGTTGCTCCTCCTCATGAAATATGCAGTATGTAAACTAAATGAAATCCTCGATATTTTCGGAAAAACCATTGATGTTTTCCCTCAACCGCTGCACCACCATCATTCACACTTTGCTCAAGTGCCTTTCAGATCTCGAAGATCTCACCACTCAAGGGCGACCTTAGGTAATGTAAAAATGTAAAGTACAAATAGATGTAAGTGGCCGCAGTCTCAAGAGCCGAGTCCTTGAGCCCCTTCCGACGGCAAGCCCAAGTCGAAGGAGTAAAATTACAGCGAGGGAAATTCGAAGAGTTCCACATAAATCAACATTACATTTGCAAGTCTTGGGCCTTCAATCGATTTGTTTGTGCTGCTCACATGACACATTTACCCACATATCACACATATTTTTGTTCTTCAATTTTCCAATTTCCCGCCACTTTTCATAATCATGATAATTGCGAGAGAGAGCGAAGAGAGAGGGAGAGAGAGGGAGAGGGAAGAGTAAGGGAAATCCATAACTATAAAACACGCAATGGTAAACAGGGCAATAAACAAACGTATCATTAAACGGGGACAAGGAATGAATAAAAAAGGGAAAAGAGAGAAAAAAAATGATGATAGAAATATTTGATGGAAAAACTGCAAGAAAAGCATTTTCCATTGATTGACAGTCAAATTAGCGGCAATCAAACGGAGGTCTGCACTTTGTATGTAAAATAATGTATGAAATGATATGAGACTGAAAAGGCAAATCAATCAAATGAATAACGTAATGCCCAGGGGTGGGGTATGGGGCAGATGCAAATCAATATGTGCAGTCAGCTAGCCAGTCACTCAATCAGTCAATCAGTCAATCATTCAATCATTCAATCACTCGCCTGGCCAGCAAATGGGAGTAAATGTGGCAGTTGAGCCTAAAAGAGGCACAGCCTCAAGTGCCTCTAATGTCCATAAACAAGTCAAGAAATGTAGTTGGTTGAGGCTGGTATCTGTGTGTGTATGCAGTGTGTGTGTGTGTGTATGATTGTGTGTGTGTGTGGCTGCAGTCAATGTTTCGCTTGATTTGTTGACGTTTTGGAGTTTCGATTTGGCGCCGCCGCCAACTGCAACCCAATTCTGAATCCAGCAAGTGGCGCTGCATACCCGCAATGCCATTCACACACACACACATCAGCGGTGTATCTATGACTGTGTGTGTGTGTGTGTGTCTGTTTACACAGCGTCCAGGCATCATCATCACTCATACGTCACGTTGGCACTGCCAGCACATCGAAGCCCTGTGTCGGATGATTTGTAATAAAATCCAAACGCGCTCCGCATCCGAACTTCAATTGCATTGACGTTTGCATAAATATTCGGCGGCAACTTGTAGAATTTTCCCATTTTCCAATTTCCCAAATATCCAAATATCCAATCAACTTTCCGATTTTCCACTGCGTTTAGTTTATAAATTTATAATTGTTGACTGACTCCGTCTCTGATTTTTTTTTTATGCCTCGCGGCGGCTGCTTCGCTCCTCTAGCTGTGCATTTAGCGCAAAATAAACAAATTTGAGACACCCACACACACACACACACACACACACACACACTTCTTACACCTACACTCACTTACATACTAAATTAACGCTCTTCATGATATTGTTTATAATTTTCGCCTCGACTCTTGTTAGTTTATTAGCTGAGATTTTTATGCCCCCTTTTGTTTTTTATGACCCCTCGCAGCCTGTGCACAGCATTTGTTTTGGGGCACTTGAGCCCCAAAGGGAGGTGGTGGGGGTTGGTGGGGAACACATCTTGTTTATGCGTTCTGAGAGGTTTTGAAATCGATTTGGCAACGCAGCAAGTGGGCAGTCCCTTTGCTTCTGTTGGACGCTCTGAAGGGGGGCCTCCCCTCTGGTTACTTATTCACATGATTTGTGCCTCTGTGTTGTTCTCCGATTTTCTGACAAATTAAGAAAATTATTCACGGCTTGATTTATTAATCGACTTTTTATTTGCAGTATTGATTTCATCTCTGAATTTTCAATTTTCAATTTTCAATTTTCATTTATATTTGAGTTTTATTTGGAAAATCATTGAGAATTAAGTAGTTGCTTTCGATGCGAATGGGAAGGCAATTGAAGCGTGGGAACCTCATGGAATTAGTAATATTTCTTTACAGTTTTTTCAATAATTTATCTTATTTACTTTTTAATTATTGAAATAAAATTATTTTTTATTTATTTATTAATTAATTTTGCTTCTGGTCTGCTTTGAGATTCAACGAACAGAAGTCAAGCAAAAGTGCATTTATTTTGGTAACTGGAGAAATCGTCGTCACTTAAGCATTCGCTGCACTTGAGTATAATATACCGCAATATACCATGATATACCATACTGTTATATACCATATACTGACCGCATTGTCTTGAGGACAATAAGAGAAGGAATCGATACCACGCCGAAAGCCACTCTGAGCATAGAAACAATGACTTCTCTTGGCCCCTGTAATTGATAACTTTACAATTTTCAATTTGGAATCGAGGCGTGGATGTGGACGTGGGCGGGTCATTGGTGGTGCCATAGTAACTTACACTCGAAGTGAATTGTCACACATTTCTCGTTTCGCCGCTGGGGCGTGAGTCAACGAAGAAAAGAAACCGAGGCACTAAAAACCAATGAACCAAACTGTAAAAGTATCTTGACATTGTTATTTTAGCACATTTCTTAACACTGCCCAACCACCACCGCCACCACCTCCCACCTCCCCTTTTCTCATCAATTTAAGAAGACACACAAATACGTAGCAACACACTCACACACACACACACACACTCACACGGGCGCACATAGAAAATGGTCAGTGGCAAAAATGGTTAACAATGCGCGCTGGTCACTTGTGGGGCTGCCTTGGGGCTAGGTTTGAAGTGGGAAAGGGATGGGCGGGCCATTGGTTGGGTTGGGGTTGAATGTGTATGGTATGGCACAATTTAAGGGTGCATATATAACATTTACTTTGCATATAGAACAAGATTAAAATATGAAAATATCTCGTCGAGTGGAAAATGAAATAAATTGTTCAGCCTTTGACTGTCAAATTGACGGCTAAGTTTATGGGAAATTTTTTAAAATTTTTAAATTGTCTAAAAATAAAAAATAATATAAATTCAAAACAAGCTGAAGCCATAAAAAATAAATTAAAAAATTTATAGATTCGCTTAAAGGCGTCATTGGGAAAGTATCTGCCATCGATGGGTAGTTAAGTAAATGATTTCCTTTATAAAGTTTCAATTGCTTGCAGGTCCTTCGGAAATAACATTATTTTCCCACTTTTAGTACCGTTTTTTGTTTGTTGTTGTTGTTGTTGTTCTCGTTTTCGTTTACGTTTAATTTGCCAGTTGAGAACGCGAATGGCTTTGTTTTTCGCGCGTTGTAGTTGCCAAAATGTTGTGTTACATTCTAATTACAGTTGGGAGCCATAAAAATAGGTGGAACCTGAGGTGCCTATCTGTTCATTCGATTACATTTTTCCGCCACTTAACGGCCAAATTATGCAAATTAGCCAAGACACGCGAGCAGCGCGAGCAACGCGAGCGATTGTTACTCCCCATACCCAAGCCCATACCCAAACCTATGGCCATACCCATACCCAAGCCCAGGTCCAAGTCCAAGCCCACCTCCTTCCATAGACACAAACCCCCAGCCAGCTCTCCGGATCGCGTTGGCAGTGGCGTTCATTCCCGTTGACTGCATGACATTCGCTTTGAAATTTGTTTGAAAAAGGAGACGTGTGTGCACCTGTCGGTCCAAGGAGAGGAGAAAATTTAGAAAGAAAAAAAAAAAAAAAAAATAGAAAGGAAAATAAAAATGGAAATACACACCCCCCCAGAGACAGGCAAAACCCTCGGCGGGTGTATAAGTGTAACCATGGCATTTATCGGGGGTTGCTTACAATACACTCACATATGCGTGGGTATCTGTGTCTATATCTGTGTCTGTGTAGGTGAATATCCATGCATAACTGTCACATACACATGGCCAATAAGACAGGCTAAGAGACGGGCAGACAGGCGGATAGACAGGCATACAGACAGACAGACAGACAGACAGACAGACAGACAGACAGACAGACGGACAGACAGACAGACAGACGGACAGACAGATACACATGTACTGCAAGTCATTGGGGCATTTATGGCTAGTTAGCCTGGCAGATCTGAAGGCCCAGAGTCGAGGCAAGTACAACATGGGAATAGTTTTGGAAAATCATTTTTGGTATAATATTTGTCATTCTGTGGGCCGGGCCAAGGCACGGAAAGTGGCATCCATGTGGATGATATCAAAGCGTTTGTCAATCAAATGTATACTTGAGGTGGGATTGGGGGAGGCCACCCCCTGTACATGACACAGATGCTAAGTGATGATCATCAGAGTGATGAGTGCTTGGATAGATGGACGGATGGATGGATGGATGAGTGGCAAGCATGAATTCAATGCTAAAGCTTCAATTTTAATCTAAAGCGAAGGATACAGAAGTTTATGTAGGAACTTCGACCCATTTACATTCATTTCCAAATAATCATAGCAATTACCTGCTCCTCCATCTACCACTGTCCACTCTCCACACTTCACTCTCCACTCTCCACTGTCCATTGTACATTGTGTAGCTTTGAAATTGATGCCCGTCTTCCGGCTGGCGAGTGCGTAAGCCGAAGGCCCATTGAAGCCTTCAATTGGCCATCAATTAAAGGCATAAGGCCAATGTATCTAATTTAGACAAACAGCCCAATGGCCTTAGCCAACCAGTTAAAGAACCCAAAAATGGAACGGAAATTATTCATGGTTTCCATGGAAAAGCGTAAAGGGAAGAGCCAAAGGTGGGAAGTCAGAGAGATAGAGGAAGAGAGGAGAGGAGGAAGATTGGTTGAAAAGCAAAGCAAAGAAGAAGATAAATGACCAACAATTAGTCACACCTACGATGACAATCATTGAATGATTTTCGAATGAAATTCAGATGTGGGACATAGCGGGGGATAAAGGCAGAAATGAGAAGAGAAAAAGAGTGAGAGAAAGAGTGAGAGACAGAGAGAGAGGCAAGACTGGAGGCAGTGAGCTGAAGGCGATTTGGTTGTCGATTTCGTTTTGTGATTGGGGACTCACATTGGGATTCAGTTTCTGGACAATGGGCAAACTAATGAAAATTTTTTGGTCAATCGCTTAGGCGTGGTAGTTGGGCCAAACAAAGCAGTTAGAACAGACATATGTCCCTCGACACCACACACACACACACACACACACACACGGCCATTCTTCGGGCTGTACTGAATGCTATTTGCAGCGCTTAATTGCACATGGGGCTGGGTGGCTTTGGGTGGGTGTGGATGTCGATGTGGATGTGTGTGTGTGTGTGTGTGTGTGTACTGCCTGTGGTGTTGCTGGCAATGGCATATTGACACATGTGGCGCTCCGTAACATGTGTATGCATGTGTATGAGTGTGTGCCTGTGTGTGTGAGTGTTTCTATGTTCCGTTTTGATTAGCGGCATTCCATGTCAAACAACAATTTGTAAGAGCGAATGACATTTGAATGATGACATTCATAGCGGTACAGGTGGCGCTTCCGCTTGACACTTGCTTTCGGCAACGGCAATGGGAACGGTTACGGTTATGCAGAGCGACCTCAGATCCGGAAACAGGTGGATCGTGGAGTGGGTCATGGGTAGAGAAAGGGGAGAAGAAGGAGATGGGAGAGGGGGAGGGGGAGGGGGAGGGCATCCAGGAACTCGTAATGTCTCTATTATGGCGTGCTAAACAAGCGACAAATTGCATGTGTCTGGCGCAGCGACGGGGCGTCTAGACATCAACAGCGATCACGTGGACATGTTGAGGGCGTGGTCGACAAAAACAATTATCCTTATAGTGTATACAAACGATTGCATACGATACCAAACATTCTAATAGCTCTCCCATCCTTACCTTTTCCATTTCAGGTGGAAGCCAACTTTTTGTCAGCCAAAGGGAAAAACCAACGAGGAAAATCAAAATGTTTGCCTTCGTCCATCTACTCGTCGCACTCTACGTCATTGGCACTTTGAAAGGTGAGTGGATTATATATGTATATATAAATATCGGAAATCAAGCACATATATCTATATACCTATCTGTTCCGTCTGGTCCTCAATTATGCAACGCCCCCATCGGTCAGCGTCATTTCATCGTCGGCGGCGGCGACACTTCGCTCATTCAATATGAAATTTCACACTTTGGTTGACATTTCAAATGGTGAATGGCCCAAATGGCCGCCGCCTGGGTGAAGGGGTTGAAAAGGCAGTGGGAGTTGAAGTGCAGCTGAAGATGGGGATGGGGGGTGTGAACGATTGGAGAGGTGCGTGGGCGGGTGTACATGGTTATGGCTATCGTTGACCCAGCGCCACACAGTGCGGCGCCGTTGATGCCGCGTGCCTCATAAATTAATTTACACTTGAAACTCTGCGGCGACTGTGCACCCAAAAAGCAACAACAAAAACAATAAGAAAAACAAACAGTGGCTGCCACAGCAGCAACAACAACAACAACAACAACAACAACAACAACAACAACAACGCTGCTTAAAAGCTTAAAATCAAATGCAACTGAATCGACGACCACCCATGGCGAGTGGCATGGAAAAAGGCCGGTCATGTTTTGGGCCAAGTGCAGTTCGTTATGGCCACATTACATTTTTGTTGGCAGTAGGGTGTCTAGGCTGAAATTGCAATTGCAGTTAATGTAGTTGTTTCCGCGGTACAGTGGAGCAAAGCCATAAAATTGTGGTCTTAAAAATGGCATTAAATGTGAAGTCAAGGATTCAAGAGTTGAGGCGCTTGAAACCTTCCTTTTTTTACTGAAAATAAAAATCGATAACAATTTATCGAAACTTCGACTTATCAATTTATCAATAATTAATTTTATTGATAGCTTTTAAATCAACTTTATTTATATTTTTTTAATTTATTTAATAACTTTTTGGAATTTCAAATAATTATAGTTTCAAAAGGACTCAGGAACTCCTTTCTGTATGTCTTTTAAAAACTTAAAGTACCTAAAATATTGTTAAGCTTAAAAGTTTCACCTCTGCTTTGGGTATTCCGAGCAGCTGCATCCCGGGCTTGGAAACCGATGCCGCAGCCCAACTTCTACTTAGCTGCAAGTGTTGGCCGCGAGTTCTTGTGGCAAGGCAACAAACTGAAGCTGTAAGCCAGATGGGCGTTGGGTGTCTAACATCGTGATAATGAAGATCAAATTAATCATTTGCACAGTTAGCCTCATCATCAGCATCATCATCGTCATTATTATAATACTCATTATCATAAACTTCAATATGAACTTCGTTAACCCAAAGCAAAGGCACGCGTCTGTTTAATTGAAATTGACGCTTACTGCGTTTGCCTTCCTCGTGCCTTGTGCCTTGTGGCTGAATTTGTTTATGAACAATTTACGCCAGTGTAAAAAACAGCAACAATAAACGTACCACAAGTAGAAGAGTTGTGGAATGTATGGGATAGATAGGTTGGAGAGGGCTGAGGAGGCGGAAAGGAGGGAAAAAAATCATCACAAATTGGAGACAACAAACTCAGAGATGCTTGGTTGGTGAGAAGAGGAGGAGGAGAAGTGGAGGGAAGGGGCGGGGGAATTTAGTCGCCTGTCGTAATAATTTCGAGCAATTGAAATAAATGGAATTGCAGTGCGGCGAAATGTTCATTGGCGCCGCGGCTGCCAGTTTCCCGTTATTTGCATGCGCTTTTGTCAAGCACACACATTGTATGACCAAAAAACCGTTACCTACCCAACAATGTACCCACTTCTGCTTCTCCACTCTCCATCCTCCAATCTACATTCTCCATTCTCCATCCTCCCTTCTCCATTCTCCATTCTCCGTCCTCCATTCTATGGTATTCATTTTGTCATGCGGATGCATAACCGCAAACTGCGCTGCACTCAACACACGCCAAACGCCAGTCATCATCCTGATGTGCACATGTCACTGCGGCATTTGTTTAATTAACAAAAACCCTGGCCCATGAGCCATGCCAGAAAGTGAAAGGCGCGGGGTGGTAGGGTACAAAATAGGGGATAGAGAGTAGGGTATAGGGAGTAAGAAGAAGAGCGCGTCTCTATGTTTATGGATTGTGGGTACTAAGTGGAAGCAAGAGCTTCGCTGCCGGCACAGCTTTTGCCTCTGCCACGAGCTACGAGCTACGAGCTACGTCAGTCATCGTTTGTCTTTGTAATTTGTGCGTTGATGAGTTATACTTTTGTTTGGATGCCCTCCCTGATTAATGGGCTGTGGATCATATGCTCTACATGCGGGTGCATTAGTTACTCAGTTCAGCTTTGTGGCGGGCACAAAGTGTTTAGGGAAATATTTGGCAAGTGTTAAAAAAATTGAAGCGGGCGAGTGAAAGGCATTTCAGAGGACGGAGGCGACGAAAAATGTTACAATTTGGGAGTGGAAGTCATGTGGAACGTGTCTTTAAATTGTTTATTGACTGTGGAAGATATGTGGATGGACATTTCTATTTATATAAATAATTAGAGCAGGAGCTGTTATTTGGTAGATAAAACTATTACCTAGATGATTGGTGCTTAAATTGCGGTGTGTATTCTATGTGGATTCCATTTGCCATTCCTAATTTTGTGCTGACATCAATTCATAAATTATCTTCTCACACTGATTTACAATCTGTGCCATAATTTAAAGTCATTTTCAGTACAATTCAAAGTGGAACGCATGTGGATCTTATCTCTGCTTAAAGTAGGTCTCAAACTAACGACTCTTTAATGACTTCAAGTAATTATATTTTTAATTTATTTTAAAAATATGAAAATTTCTCAAAAGTATAAAATTAGATGGTCAAGGATAATAAAGGAATAAATACAATTATATTTTGAAACTTTAATTCAACTTCGTAGCAGTCCAATTTAGCGTGTAGAACTTGTGGACTGCAAGTCGAAGCTATTCGGAGAGCTTGAACTTGTTCAACTTGTGTGTCACTTGTTGACTTCAATATGCAAATATTGTAGAAAAGTTTCGGTACAGTATTTCATATTCAAAGTATGTTAAATCTGATTTGCCGCCTTCCAATTGCCAGGCTGTGGGTGGGGGGTGGGGGAATCGGCAGAGCGTTAACAGCCGCAAAGTCGCTGCAAAAACTTTCCCAATAAAATGCTCAACAATTTGATTCAAACAGCAGCAACAACAGAAACAGCAACAGCTACAGCAACAAAGCCAACAACAACTACAGCAACAACAACAACAACAACTACAACAACAACAATAAAAACAACAACAAGTGAAAATGAATGAGAAGAAAAGTATTTGAACTGTGAAAAACTGTTGCTGACATTTTCGTAGAATAAGGAAAACGAAGAGAAACCAGCAACAGCTACAACAACAACAACAGCAACAACAACAACAACAACAGCAACAACAACAACAACAACAACAACTCGAATAAAAGCAACAACATTAATCATTTAATTTGATAAGCAATAAACGAAGTTCTGATAATCTTTTTACGTGCAGGGAGACCTCAAATTTTGAAATGGGGACAACCGCAAAGCCATAGCTAATGGATGAGCGGAGGATGAGGAGGAGGAGGGAGGGAGGAGGATGGAGAGGAGATTGGACTGGAACTACGACTTTAAATACGCTTCACTACACTTCGCTACCCGCTCACTACTCTGTCCTTCTCCCTTCACCCTTCACCCTTCTCCCTTTTCCCTTCACCCTTCTCCCTTCACCCTCACCCTTCTCCTACCCCTAACCCCCTCCCCCATCTTCCGTACACATCTCTTTCATTACCATTTGAACATCAGCTTCGACTTCGACTTCGGCTTTGACTTTGGCTGTTGGTGACGCATTGCATGCAATTTCAATTGATTATGCGACGCTTGAAAGGATTTTGCAGCAGGACGACGACGATGGCGGCGCGAGATCGGTGACGACTGAACGTGCAACATATGGGTAAAGGGGGATGACAAGAAGTGGGGTGGAGGGAGGGGACATGGCTTACAAAAAGATGAAAGACAGCTCCAAGGAAAACTACTTTAGCTTTCACTTGCAGCAAAGGGCGCAGCAATAGAAGCAACAACCAAGGCTTGGATGCCTTGGTGAAGGATAAAGGGGCAGCAGGAGCAGGAGCAGGAGGGGAAGGGGGAGGGGGTGCAACAGGGTTTGGCCAAACTTGTCGCATGAAAATGCAATTCAATTGATTTATGTGCTCAATGCAATTACCCGAAAAGGAAACGGGGTGAATTCGAGTAGCTGTTCGCCGCTGGGGAAAAATCGTGGGGTGGGCTGTAAGGAAGGGGAATGGGGCGACGAGCGGGTTATAGCCAAGGACATGAACATGGATATGGACATGGACATGGTTAGAGGTATGCGTGCTTGCTGCCAATAAAAATCACACAGGGTTGCATTTGACAGCCGCATAAATTGCTACGCGCCCCACAGACACCTTGTCAGTAGGTGTGAAAATTGCTGCCAAGCCAAGGCAACGCCGAGCGACGAAGACGTACGATGGGGATGGGGGGAGGGGGAGGGGGAGTGGCAGAGATGAAGACATGGCCGGAGATGAAGCTGGAAATGAAAATGGAGATGAAGATGGAGATGGAATTGGAAATGGGAGGCAGAGATACGGATAAAGATGGATATATACAAGTACAGCAAGCATGTGAGTGAGAGAGAGAGGGAAAGAGAGAAAGGCAGAGAGAGAAAGGAAGGGAGAAACAACAATTCAACAAAAGTCAAAGGGGCGTCACTTTGGCCAATTAAATTTATTGCTCGCTTCTGGGTGCCTGCAGAATTGTTTTTAATTGTCCCGGCAATTAAAAACACGCCCAGGAGCTCTGCCATTGACTCATCCGTGTGCCCAGGGGACAGAGCGAGAGCGAGAGAGCAAACGGCAGTGGCAGAGACAGAGACAGAGACAAAGGCAGATAAACAATATTAAAGTGTGAAAACTTTTTTGGGGTCATAAATTTGGTTGTTCACAAGCCAAGCCACCCAAGGGACGACTTAGAAGGACCAGAGATTCGATGCACAAGCAAAAAGGATCTCAGCTTACGAAATATCACATCAGATACAAGGACTTCATTCCGAAAGTAAGACAATGGTTTCTAGCTTATTGCATGTCCTTAGAACTAAACTAACTAAAAGCTTGATTCCTTAGATTCTGGAAGTGACTTCAAGGATAATGAATTTCATTCAATAATTTGTCTAAACTAAAGGAACCCCTCCAAGTCCTGTCCATGCTTAGAGCTGCCCCGCTGAACATTTGCCAACTTATTTAAGCCAAGAAGCTACCGCCAAGGCCACATTGAAGTCCCTTAAGCACTTAAAGCCTTGGGATCTTCATCCGCAGGACCTTCCCGTGTATCTTTAAGATATTCATAATTCCGCTAAGCGATTTGCGGTGCACCTGTTACCTAAGTTCCTAAGGCATTCCCTGCCTTTGGCTGAAACCAATAAAAGTCTCTTAAGTTTTTTGTTGTTTGCTGTGCATCAGCAGCAGCAGCAACAACAGCAACAACAACAACAACAACAACAGCAACAACAATAACAATTTAAACAACGTCAACAAACAAGAACAACATTCATGGGATGCAAAAATAACTTTTTTATGCACTGACGACCAATGTTGGCGTTTCTCATATCCTGGAGGCTCCTTTGGCTCCATCCTTAAGCCACTTGCAGTCGAGCAGCTTCGACTATTTATTTCTCGAGATTTTTTCTTCAGTTTTCCGCAGCTTTTCTCCTCTTCTTTGTTTGCCTCCTTGCTTATCCTTGTGTTCCAGCCCCCCCCCCCCCCCCTGCATTAGGGGAGCAGCAAAAACGACGAAATAAAAAAACAAGGACAAAAAAAACCTAAAGGAGGAATCCACAAAATCGACATAATGCAATTTAAGCTTTGGAATTTTTTCATCATTTCCTTTGGCTCCGTTTGGCTCTTAAGCTCGCCCATCTCTTTCCCTTTCCCTTCCCCGCTTCCGATCCCTCCCATCCCCTAATCATAGAGTTTCCCTATTTCCCATTTTCCGTTCTACTATCATTTGCGACTTCATCTTCCTGGCTGCCAGCTGCCAGTTGCCAGTTGCCAGTTGCCAGTTCGCAGTTGGCAGTTGTCAGTTGTTGCTTGCCTGCAGTGGCGGCTCCCATCCCTCCCCCTTTCCCTACCTCATTTGCTTGCTCGTCATGCTCCTCTTCATTTTCCATGCACCAGTGACCAGGGATACTTCTATTTTCCGCCAGGGCTGCAAAAGGAGAACGCATCCCAGTGCGAATTTTGTTGCACTTGGCGGGCATCCCATGGAAATGTTTTCCCTTGATGCGTTCACAAATTAAGTTTTCATCGGGGGATTTTTGATGGTGGGGTGGAGATGGGGCTGGAGGGGAAGGGAGGTTGCAGTTCCGTTCCCCACGCTTCGTTTGTTGCCAAATTCAAGCATAAATCAAAATATTCATCACATTTGTTTGTTTGTCTGTTGTTGTTGTTGTTGTTGTTGTTGTTGCTGCAGTTGTTGTTGTTGCAGTTGAGTTGTGAAATTTTTTGTGCGAATTTTCGTGCCTCTGCCAAAACACATCAACGCGGTCTTTAAGGAAAATTCAACGTGTTGCTTTTCCGACGCGTCGCCCATAACTTTTCCCCCAAGCAAACAAATCACCGAGATGCGAATTTCAATTTTCGAATTTTCGAATTTTCGAAATTTCGAATTTCTTTTCCATTTTTAATTTCGGTTTATTTATGCACCCGGACAATGATTATTATTCCATGCGATGGAGTAAACAGGCTCCATTTTTAGGGCAGAAGCTGCAGAAGGGAAATAATAAAAATACCAAAAATAAAAAATGGGGAAAGAAGGGGGGAAGAAAGGGAGAGAAAGGCAAAAAGGAATAGAGTTGGAAAAACACAATCGGAAAATGCGGAAATTTCACTTTCACGCATCGCCCGGCAATTGATTAACATTTAAATTGCTGGCAATGCGGCATAGAAATGAAGCCGTTAAGCCCGTGGAGTCACATGTGGCCCAAATGGTGGGCTGCAGAGATGTTTGGCCCAAACAGATGCCTGCAACGATGCATGTTGCTGCTGCCGTGTCACAATCACAAACCTATTGCTGGCAGCGGCAGCAATGGCAGTGGCAGCAGCGGTGGCAGCGGCGGCGGCGGCGGCAGCGGCAGCGGCAGTTGCAGCAATGAATTGCAAATATCGCATTGACCGCAACTGCACCTTTGGTGCCACCTTTTGCGGACAAGTAAGGCATAGTCTAACCCACACACTCATACACAGCCAACCACTGACACACACGCGCACACACACACACACATACAGGCACACACAGAGAGCGATTCATGCGCGATATCTGTCGGTCTATATGCAATGTTGCTGCCGGCGAGCAACATGAATGCCAGCAGCAGAAACGTAGACGGCGGCAACATGCAATGCGTTTGCCGCCAAAAACAGAATACAAACCAAAAACAACAGCAGCAGCAACAGCAACAACACCAACAACAGCAACAACAGCAACAGCAACATAAACAGGAACAACAACAACAGCAACAACAAGAGGGAAATAAAACACAAAAACTGCACAACACGAGCGTAAAATTTTTCATGAATTTGTAATTTATGTGCTAAAATGTTATCGTTGTTATCGTTCCTTTTGTGTGCAGCCAACAACAACAACAACAACAGAACAACAGCAACACAACAGCTACACAACAGCAACAACGGCAGCAACAGCAACAATTGTTGTTGCAGAGCACTTTGGGTGAACATTATGAGCCATGGAGTGGGAACAGTTTGTTGGGGTGGGGGGAAGGGGCAAAAGAGGGTGATTTAGTGCATAAGGAGGGGGGAAGAGGAAGAGGATGGGTTGGGGGAAGGGGCTGAGGGGGCTGAGGGAGACAGTGGTGGGGGAGAGTCCGGCACCCAAAAGGTTGCAACTGCATTTGTGGCAGCGCTTGAAGGTTCAATGGGCGGAAATTCATATGAATAATGTTTGAATGAGTCGTTTAATTCATAGAAATCTAAAATGCATAAAGTATAACGGTACTTTCAACAAATACGAGTAACTGTTTTTTTTTTGTTTTATTCATAAATAATGGTTTTTACTCAAATTCAAAGCGATTAAGGTTTTTGTCTTGGGCAAGGGGGGAAGGTCTTTGGGATTTGATTAAAAGTCTGAACAAGTGAGAATTGAGTTATCGATAACAGTAAATCGATAGGAAGGGTAATTCAATAATTAATGAGTCACAAATAATTCAGCAAATTTGAAGAAATATTTTTCTTTAATAGTCCTTAAACTTCCCCAGTTACTAAGTTCCTCTTAAACCCAAGCTATTTGCCCGCTCACATGACATCATCTTTAAGACTGAGTACCGTTATTTGAATCGATGACAATTCAGTACGAAAACGAACAGAAAGTCACGCGCAGCTGTTGTTTCTCATATTTAATGGGAAGCAACAATTAAGTTTGTTGTTTCCGAGTTAAAGTTGTTCGCGCTTCGTTTTGCTAATTGCCAAAAAGCGTTGCCAGATCGTCACTCATTTGCTCCTCATTTGGGGAACCACAACAAAAGGGCCCAGAGGATGGCGCCAAAAATATGCGGGCAGAGCCCTGAGAACGGAGACCAACCACTGGGTCAGTCAGCTGCCAATCAGTCCAGTGGCATCCGAGTCCCTCAAGCAGCTCTCGATCCGCGGCGACGTCACAAAGGTCACCGCAACGAGCTTCTCCTTGCCACATTTGTCTTCAGCTGCTAAGTAAACCGATGTGCGGCACATAAAACTTGATAATGAAATCGGAAAAAAATGCCTGGCGAAATAAAAAAATACAAAAAAAAAAAAAAAAATGAAATGAACTCGACACATTTTAAAAGCCCCGCGAATGCAAATTAATCCGCAACGAATTTTAAATGCACTTCTGGGAATAAATGAAAAAATTATATAAATAAATAATAATAATAATAAATAATAAATATATACTAGATTCATAATCTTAAAAATATATATAATAAAAATAAAATACTTATTAAACTAAAAATAATTTATAAATTTATAATGTATAATTAATAACTAAATAATAAATGACTTTTAATAAATATAATTAAAATAAAAAAAAAATAAATTAATAAATTATACATAAATGTAAAAAAATAATAATGAGTAAAAAATAAATAGTGAATAAATAATAAATAAATAAAATAAAAAAAAAATATTAATTAATTAAAAATAATAATAATAATAATAATTATTTATAAATGAATAACGTATAAATAAATAAATAAATAAAAAAATAAATAATAAATAAAACAAATAATAAATTACTTATAATAAATATAAAAAAAATAAATAAATAATTATTATAATAAATAAAAAATAATAAAAAAATAAATTATGAATAAAGACAACTGAATATTGATAAGTAGTAAATAAATAGTAAACAAATAATAAATAAACAATTCAGTGTTTTTAAATTAATAATTTATTATATATAAATAATATTATAAGGATTAAATAATCGCTTATAGAACCTTAGCGTCATTTTTAAAGCTATATATTTATGGGATATAAATTTGAAGTATATAATGACTGATGTTTAATTATACCTGAAATAATTAGGTAATTAATTAACATTTAGTTATAATAATAAATACAAATTAAATAATATATAATAATCCAATAATCTTCATATCCAATCGATGTTTAAACAATCCCCAAGAATCTCTTGATGGTAATCAATATTAGGTCTTATTTTTAGCTGAAGTATTCAGATAATATATAGACTGATAATATAGATATCACTTATAATGCCAACCACTTTATTAAGTCCAGCTTAAATCGGAGTTGCTTGTGATACCTGGAGTACCCCTAAAAGAAAGTGTATGCAACGGCGGAAAAGCAAAGAAATAAACATATTGAGAGTCGCTCCATTTGTTTGCTGTCGTCGCAGTGGTTGCTCCTGTTATAGTTGTTGCTCTTGTTATTGTTGTTGTTGTTGTTGTTGTTAATGTCGCTCTGTTCGGTTTGTTGTTGTATGTTGCAAGCTGTTGTTGCTCTTGTTGTTGTTATTTGTTGCTGTTGCATATCCATATCCATTAAGCTGCCGGCAGCTATTCATGTGTTCACGCTCATGTCCAGACATCGTCAGTGGCCGTTTTGCTTAATGCAACGCCCGTTTGCCCGCTTGCCCGCTTGCCCGTTTGCCCACTTGCCCCTTCACCCGCTTGCCCCCTCGCCCCTTCATCAGCTTGTCTGTAAGTCCAACTCCAATGCTGGTGCTCCTCCACATGCAAAGCGACTCGTCCAGCTGCGGACCACTTCACTTCACTGCACTCTCCGTCTGCCACTTCTCCTGTCTCTCTCTCTCTCTCGCTCTCTCCCTCTCTCTCTCTCTCTCTCTCTCTCTCTCTGGCTGACTGTCTTCTAGTATCTCTTATCTGTTCGGGGCACGACGACATAATAAAACTTCGCTTTATGCTCAGTTGCTGGCTCTTTGTTTGCCTCGCGTTGCTTTTTTCTGGCGGCAATCGTAAAACATTTTTATAATGCGTCGATGCCGGAGTCATGGACAACCACCACCCCCACCCCCACTATACTGTATGCGTATCGGTACTAAAAAGTATCTACATTGCATTTCGTAGGTGGCTCAATTTGCCCTGAGAACCCATCAACATTTTTGGGGGAGTTTAAGTGTCACTTTACATGCGTTTACACGGGGAACTTTTACCTCGCTTCGGGGTCATGACTCAGCAAAGCTTTTAACTGTACTCTGAGCTCTTGGACGATCGTTAAAAGTATCCAATATAGTTACCAGCAGTTATATATATATATATATACGTATTTGTATATCCGATTTTATGTGCTCCCATTTCTGGCATTGATTTGATGGGTTACTTTTGAGTCGATTGACCAATTTTATGATCATCTGTTGATGCCTCACTTGCCACCAGTTCATGCAGCCTCAGCTTCTGCTTCTGTTTCTGCTTCTGCTTCTGCTTCTGCTTCTGCCTCAGCTTCAGCTTTTGTTTAGTTGGCACTCGTTAATGTTTATCTTATTGTTATTGTTAGTTTATATCTTTGTTTGCCTCCAGCTTTGATCTTTAATCAATGCGGAGCACTAATTGGCCTCCGTCTCTTCGGCTATTGTAAAATTTGTTCCGGTTTCGTCACTTCCAACCGAAAAGTTGAAAGTTTTCCTGTTGAAAGCCGCCTTCGACGGAAACGGAAAGCGATGACGCTCGACTTCTTATTGCTCCTCTTTTTGTTGTTGTTATAATTGTTGTTGTTGTTGTTGTTCATGTTGCTGTTGTTGTTGCTTTTGTTGTTGTGGGGTAAAAGTTCTTCCAGGTGTCAGTGCGTCGGACGCCTGTCAAGTTGCGTGAAATGCGATAAAATCGCAACTTTCCTCAATTCGCACCTTCGCTTCCAATCCACAATCCGTAGATCCGTGAACTCCGATTCCGTTCACGATTCAGTTCCAGTTCCGATTCCGGTTGTGAGTCGCTGAATGAAGCGCTACGGAGATTTAAATATGCATTTAGATAAGTGACGTTTATGGCTGTCAAAAGTGTTGCACGTTGCAAGTTTATTCCTCTTTCTGTCTCTCTCTGTTGCTCCCTGTTGTTGCCCCGTTTTGGTGCACTTGAAGTGACTGCCGCACACGCAATTAATTCTTTTAATTGAAATTTCTGTCGCCATCCGCCTAATTGGTAGTTACTGTTCCTGCACTTCTCCATTGTGCCCCAGCACAATGTCGTCTTTGGGGAGGCCAAAACTGGAGCTCGACTGAAGCTTGACTGAAGCTCGACTGGAGTCTGGCTGGAGGCCCGGTCCTCAGCCTGATTCCGGGTGTATCACTTGCGCATCCAAATGAATGCAGTGGGAAACTCCCTCAAGAAAGAGGAAAAGAAATGTCTGAATGAATTTCAAAGGCATTCGCACAGTGGATCAAAATGCAAGAAAAGTTAATAAACTCTTCTTTTTTTTTTCAAATTTCCAAATTTGAAATTCTCCAAAAAATGTCATTAAATTTGAACTTCAGTTTATAGTTTTCCCCGACGGCGACGATGGCAATAAAAGTTTTTCACGCATAATATAAAAATTTTCCGGAATGCCTAAAATTGTTTTAAGTGTTTTTCCCAGTTTTATAACTCACCCTAAGAATTCGAATCACCTGATTATAAAATCATGACTTTAAACTGCCTTTAACGATCAACTTAGTTCAAGAAAAAAACTTGTGACATTAAAAAAAGTTTGAAAATTGGGAAAGTATTGGAAAGTGAAGGGAAAATCGTTTTCCAAAGTAAAGAAATAAAATTGGGGAATAACTGAAAAAATTTGAATGCAAAATTTATTACATCGATGCAGTTTTTTTTTAATTGTTTTTAATAAAAATTGAGTAATTAAAAATCGTGCAACATTTACATGCGGATTATTCCGCTTTTTAACCACTGTGCAGTCGAGTGACAAATGAATGAATACATGAATTCCATAGCAATTGGGCAGCGGATCCGAGCACTGAGGAGGCTGTAGGCGGGGCGGCGGAGTAAACAGAGAGTTAGAGAGAAAGAAAAAGAGAGTGAGTGAGAGAGAGAGAGAGAGAGAGAGTGGGAGAGAGAGGGAGAGAGAGAGAGGGGGAGAGCGCGAAATGCAGTAACTGGAAAATTGCGCGACAATTAAAGATTTTGCGCGTCGGAGCCGTCAGAGACGAGGACGTCAGTCCAAATGTAAGTCAAGTGAGGCATGAAGTGAGTGGCAAAGGAAACGGGATCAGGACTGAGAGGGGGAGGGGAGGAACCATGGGATGGCGGAGGGGGAGTAGCAGGAGGAGTCTCTCCGACTGGCCCTCAGCTGCACTTGTTGCCGGCGGTGCACTGGTGACGGTGCAGGGCGAACTCTGAAGCGAATGTGACAACTTGGCTGACAAAATGCTAACAAGATGATGTGTCTCTGACGTTGACTGCGACGCGGTTTCCACTGCTGCGTTGGCGTCCCACTTTGGAGATCGGATGGTTTTTCTTCTTCTTCTTTTTTTTGCCACCGTTGGCTGGCTTACTGTTTGCAATTTGCAGCAACAAGCGGTGGCAACAAATGACCAAATGTCTGCCAAGTGTCAAAAGGACCACCCCGGTGGCAGTGGCTTGTCGCAGCCGCTCCAATCCTTTGGCCAGGGACATGGAGCTGGGGCGCTCTTCTTTCCAGTCAAGTTTTAGTTATTTGCATCAAACGCTTTTGCGGAGCGTGAAAATTTATGTGAGCTTTTTTTTTGTTTTCTTTTTTCTAGGCTTGTCTGATTCATGTTGTTGTTGTTGTTGTTGTTGGTGTTGCTGGCATTTGGTGTGGCATCAACGCCGCGTATGCGCAATTTTCCATTTGTGCCGTAAATCATGCGGCCAATGCTTGACTTTTGTTTTCGGCCTGCCAGCCTGTTGTGTATATTTGTATGAGTGTGTTAGTGTGCGTATGTGTGTGGGTGTCAACGCCTACTTTACTTGCTGTAGGCGTGCCTCTGCAGGCGCGTGTATGTGCGTTAATCTCCACTGCAGTCGCCGCTGTCTCCAGTTTCTGCCAGTGACAGGCAGCGGCATTTAGCTTTAATTTATGGCGCATTTTGCTTCCTTCTTTATACGCTTTCGCATGCCTCACTCTGTGCGTGTGTGTGTGTGTGTGGGTCTCTTCATTTTTTTTCTCCTTTTATTCTCCTTCATTTCGCCGAGAGCCAAAGGGCCGTGTCAGTGTCTCAAGTGGCGGCAACTGCACAACTCATTTGGCATTTGGCATTTCTCATTCTCGCTCCTTGTACCGCCCATGGATCCGCGCTGCTACCGCCCCTCAGAGTCATGCCCATTACTGGGCGTCAGCGGCATCGCTGTCAACCTCAACCTCAACCCCATCGACATCGTCACCAACCCCATCACGACTTGACCATCGTTATCGCCATCGCCATCGCCATCGCCATCGCCACGCCATCCTCACCGTCATCTTTCCCATCATCTACCCCATCATCTTCCTCGTCATCGCCATCGCCATCTCCATTGCCATCTCCATCGTCATCTTCATCTTCATCGTGGTCATCGTCGGCATGCACGTCGCCTACATTGTGATAATTGCGCCTAATAACTTTTGATGGCCGTAATTAATTCCCACAAGCGCTGGTTGCCTCTTGATGCATGTGTTGCTTCACTCCTTGGCTTCTCCACTCCAACAGCAGCAACAGCAGCAACAGCAACAACAACAGCAACAACAACCCAAACACGACCTCAATGGCTATGACGACGGCAGCTCCAATGGTTTGTCACCCATGAAATTGACACGTCTTTGGTATTAAGTGTCCCATTGAATAGTGCAAATTAATACAATTGTTGTACTTGTTGTTGTTGTTGTAGTTGTTGTTGTTGCTTTAATTGATGTTGCTCGTTGTTGCTGCTGTTGCTATTGGTGCTAAACACAGCGAGCATTGAGAGCCGCTTGTGGGTGTGACAGCCACCAAATGAGCGCTAAGTGGATTCAGCGGTAATCAATAATCAAATGTGCGTCCAGCTTGGGAGATCTGGGAAATGCTCTAGAGGATTGGGAATAGAAAACAATGTTCCTCGGCTACCCCCGACTTTCTCCAAACTTCATCGTCTTCCCCCGGCTTCCTCCGGCTTCAAGCTTGTTCAAGACAAGCAAACAAAAGCTATTGATTTAAATGCATTAATTGTTCCACTTTCAAGGACTTTCAAGAGTCCTACGGCCAGCAAGCATTCTAAATATTTCCATTTCGGAACATGGCTGGTCCTTTTTGGTATGTCCTTAATGAGATTTCATTCGGCAAACAATCGAAATTCCCGATTTGACAACTGTTACTGGCCACGACAGACCCATGACTGTGTTTAAATGTACTCTCCGCCCAATTGTCATTGTCCGGAACGATGGAACGCCCCTCGCTCGTCCTTGCTACCATTTGCTGCCTTCAGTTGCCTCCTGCCGCCCCCTGCCACCCCTTGCTGCCGCCTGCTAGTCCTTGCTGCCTCCTGTTGCCTTCTGCTGCCATTTGCCGCCTGTCGTTGTCCACTCCGGCCCGATTTTGTGGCGCCCCCAAAAGCCGCAATCCCCACTCGTGCGTTGAGTGCTCTGTGGTACATCCCGGACTCCACCTCCGCCCGCTGCGTGTTTCGAGTCTTGTTGGATCGCCAATAATTTGTCAGTGCGAAGGGAAATCTTTCAAATTGTCGCAGGATTGTAATTAACACTTGCACACATTCCAGCAACTTAAACGTTGACACCCCCTCCCCCACACTCCCCCGCCCCCACCATTCCCCTCCGTACCACTTCGCTCTGCTCTGATCCGATCCCAGCGATTCGGCGGCCCACCATTTCCAATTTTCCATTAACAACAAACAAAACACGAAACAAAAACAATAACCTGACTGCCGGTCCCCATCCCCGGTGGCTCCGGCGCCAGCTTAACCCACCTCCCCCCAAGCCCCACCCCCCTGCCCACGCATCGTGGCGAGCGCTAAAACAATTAGAAGCAGCCGCGCATTGCCGCACGCTTGAATGGTATCCATGGAGTCCATGGCGTCATCGTCATTAACGCGACCAGCAGCCAGCCTCCCCCCCCCCCCTCTCCAACACTTCTACCCATTCCCCCATCTATGGGGCAGAACATAATTTGTAATTTTGGTGCAATTTTCGTGGCAATTTTTGCTCAAAAATGTTTGCAATAAACGCAGACAGGCAACTGCCGGCAAATTAAGGCGTTTGAGAGGGGGCGTGGCCTATTGGAAACATTTGCCATTGTTGCTGTAATTTTTGTTGTTGTTGCTTCAGCAAAAGTTGAAGCATATTTTAAAAACTTTTAGCCTCACTCGCTTTATGTGTATTTGTCTCTTTATCCGTGGCAGTGGGCGGGGCGGGACGAAGGCGGTCCGCAGGAGGGGGGGTCAAAGCTGTTAAAGTCAACAGAGGAGGCAGCAACAAAACTGCGGCGATGTGTTGATTGAAGCAATTAGCAGTTGTCATTGTGTGAGTAAGTGTGAGTGTATGCAGCGCGTGTGTGTGTGTGTGTGTGTGTGAGTGTGTGCAGAGGGAGGCTGGGAGTTGGCTGGGGGATAGCTGGGACATTGCTTGTAGCTTGCAGCTGGCCCCAACCACGGGCAAATGTTTGTCTAATTACTTTGCACAGCTTTCAGCAAGCAAGCATGTGTCTTCATTTTGTCACATTGCAAGACGAGAGGCGACGCCAGGCGGCAAGCAGCGGTGGCAGCAACATCGTTGACTATTTGTTTGTGCTTGTCAAACTACACTAGCAGCAGCACCACCAGAAGCAGCGACAGCAACAGCAACAGCAGCAGCAGCAGCAGCCGAGGCGACAGTAGCAACATCTCGACAGGCACGCCAGCAACATCGACAGCTTCGTCGCGCTTCTCAGTCAACAGCAACATCAACAACAACAGCAACAACAACAACAACAACAACAACAACAACAATAACAAAAACAGCAGCAACAGAGAAGGAAAAAAATGCTGCGGAAATTAATGTGGCAAAGTCGCAAGAACCAAACTCCAAACCTCCCCCCCACATCCACCCCTCATCTGCTGCTATCCTTTATCCAGCCCTGACGCCCATCCAGTGCTCCCCCTGATCACGTTGGTCCAAGTGACTGGACGTCAAGGCAACTTCCGCGACCGCTGCTGACGCTGTTGCTGCTTTTGACATTTTTTCCTTTGCCCTTTGCAACATGCGGCAGGCAACGTCCACCCAGCACCGCCCCTCACAACGCCGCCTTCACCAAGAACCAAGGACCAGCAACCAGCCATCAGCCACCAGCCACCGGCCACCCCTCGTCCAGGGTATGCCTCATGCCTTGTTGCATTTTGCGGTTTGTGCCATAAAGTTTTATTTTATAGCATGTGCCGCAGGCGCTATAAATAAGTTTACGGGCGCCCAAGCCAAATGTTTAATTATTGCACTGCGAGGGGCGTATATTGACTATTAGGTGTGGGGTGGGGGGCGTGGCCATGGCCCATGGACCAGTCCATAATTGTCAATGTGTGCACAGCCGCTTCTAAGAAGCTGACAAATTGATTGATGATCTGCTATAAAATGTCTCGTTTGTTGTAAATGTAACGCATCATAAATTCGCAAAATTATGGCAAACGAGAAATGCGCAGCTCCACCGAAAAGTGGAGCAACCTCAAGAGCCAGCCCCTGCTTCCATGAACAGGAGGCACAAACCGAGTCTCGATCCAGACCAAGACGCAGGCGGACAAAGACGTTTCTGGCGACGATTTCAACAGCGACGGCGACGGTGACGGCGACGGCGACGACGACGGCGACTGGTGCCTTGTGGTGGGAGTGGAAGCGGTGGAGACCTGAAGAGGGTTATATGTAGTTATAATTAAAAACATATGTGGCGTAACCAGGGGAGCAGCGGGTGCAGCGGACGCAGTCTACGGAGCAACCCAAACAATGGCAGCTGAGTCAGCAAGCCGAGACAGGACGAGGGACGGTTTGTTGGCTTACCCCGTATGGGTTAATTAGGCGGGTGTTGAAGGGTTAAACGGCAGCTGTTCCCAACGACATTGGGGGCGTCACTTCGCACACACCCACGCACACACACACACACACACATCGAAGCAGTAAAAGTTTTGAATGAGTGCAACAGAATTGCCAAGGTCAGTGAAGGGGTCTGAGATTAAGGATGCCAGAGCCAAGGAGATCGAATTAACGGTTCTTTAGTCAGGGGACTTTTTAAGTTTTAAATTAATATTCAAAGTAGAAACTAGCTGAGGGTTTAAGTAGCTTTAATAGTTGACTGCATGATATCATAGAAGACTCTACTCATATGAGGAATGACTCAGCCATAAGTCCTTGTAAAGGATTTCCCCTCGGAAAATCTGTTTATAATAATAAAAAAAAATATGTATCACTTTGGGTGTTGGGTTTATTATCTTAGAGGCTTTTCATGGCATCGGTTTGGTTAACTTTCTCAGTTTTCCGCATGTCTTATCAAGGTGCTGCATTCTCCGGAAAAACAAATGACATAAAGCAAGCTACGTTGACAGTCATGGAAGGCAGGAAGCCTTTTGTATCCTTAGCCTGTAAGGACAACCGGAACAAAAGCAGAGAAAACTTTCACACAAGCTCGTAATTCACATTTTTCACACGCCATTCGTTTTCAATAACTCGACAAACACACACACACACCCACACCCACACACACACACATACATATGCACATCTTGAGCGCAAAATTAGCGCATCCAAAGATGCCAAACCATATCCCTCATGCGATATATATAAATCCATATGTATATATATATATATATATATATCTGAGACATCTGAAAAGTCATGCTGACTTTCGCTGAGCGTCATCAAAGCCGCCATTGCCCGTGATTGGGAAAACGGGGAATGTGGAGTGGGTACTGAGAATGTGGAGAAGGGAATGCGGAGAAGGGAATGTGGAGAAGGGCTCGGGGAACAGGGGTGGGATAGTGGGTTATGGTTGTCTTCGTCTGAGACGTTTGCAGAATGAAATGGCAAAGTTTATGTAACGCGACGCGTAAATTTCCAGTCAGTGTGTGTGAGTGTGTGTGTGTGCGTGTGTGTGGATAACACGAAGTCTGCCCGTCACCTCATTGCCACTCCTCATCTTGTTAACGAATTGAACTACGGAGCTCCACCTTTTTTGCGTCGCTTTCTTTTGGGTCGCAAGGAGTGCTCAAGGCTCGAGGCAGGAGCATCAGCCGAATGAGCAGCATCCTCAACAGATTGTTGGAACATTCAGTGACGTTGCCAAATAAAAACAAAAAACAAAAATACCAAAAATAAAAGTGGAGAAAACGAAGGAAAACAAAACGAAGTGAAAGAAAAATAAAAGAAGGAAGAAAAGGGATGAGGAAGAGGAGGAGAAACAGAAAAGGATCAGGCAAATGTGAAAAGCAAACAGTCAGGAAAGTAAAGTAAAGCAAATCAGAGCGAAAGTATTCCCATATAAGCGGACCGTATGAGCCATATACGACCATACACACACACACACACAGGATATGTGCAGGATGTATTGGTGTGTGTCTCTGGCAGGCGCTATAAAAATTACTTTGTTTGCCTCATGCAATTTTATTGAGCTTGAAGCACACACGCCCCGCCAAAAGTTTTCGCCCACCTCGCGAGCTCCAGCGAATATTTTGGCTTTTTTTTTTTGGCCTTTTCTGGCTTGTTGTTGGGCGATTCAGGTGCTTGGCGGGACTTGGATGCAGTTAAAGTTGAAGAAAAGATTTCTCAGTTGTATTGCGCTAGTTTTTGGACCAATGAGCCGCTCCTGGCATCCACAGCAGCAACCACTGAAGGCAACAACAAGATGGGGCAGAGGAAGAGGAAGAACAACAACAATAACATTCCTATGGCATATACGAGCCCAGATTCATTTTTATTGCCATATAAACCAAAATCGTAAAAGTGATTTTGCGACGATTCAGCAGTTGAGCAGCGAAAGGTGCTTCGGGTTCATAGGTAAAAACATTTGTTTTCCTGTCCCTTAAATGGATGAAGTTTTCCTCCTTCCTGGGGGGCTTTCCACCCAGTCTTGGGCTTTGGTAACTCTAATCGAGGAAATGCACGAGCAAACAAATTGTATCGTCTCCATATGAACACACATATATATAAATAAATGTATGTATGTATGAGTATGTATATGAGTATGTATATGTATATATGTATATATATGTATATGTATATATATATATATATATATATATGTATATGTATTTATTTGGATTTGAAATGTGAGCAAATAAGTTACGTCATTTGAATGGCTCCAACTATCGGAGGAGGAGGAGGAGGAGGAGGAGGGGGCGGCCATAAAAAGTTGCAAAGGTGGAAAGTTTGGCCATCTGACAATACAAAGATGGCCTGAAGGTCATATATGAAGCCATATATTTGAGTTGCCGAGCACATATCCTGGGGCAGTTAATCCTTGAATGTGCAGACATGACACTTACCTCTCGCATTTCTCATCCCATTTGTCATCCTTAATGTTGGCAGCCACAAAGATGATCCTTCCCGCCATCCAATCTTGCCACAAGCTAATTATCCGCACTCCAATTACTCGGCTCCAAGCAAAACACAAAAATCCCTCCCCCCACAAAAAAAAAAAAAAAAAAACCAAAATACATACATACACACACACTTTAAGAACTACCGTTAACTGACTTGTCCGGAGGCAAAGTCAAAGCCAGATGGCAGTCCATTTGGGTGTCCTGTTTCCTGCACAACGAGCAACTGGATACAAGTGGAAACTTTGCAACAGGACGACACAAATTAGGCTCCCGAAATTAGCAAACTATTCTCATGCTGTCCGCCGGAGTGCCACACGAACAGTTATCCGGAAATCTTTTAGACGAAAATATTTAGGCAAAATTTCTAACTGTTGCGCCGGCAAAGGACCCCCACAGGCAGTGGCCAGAACAGGACCCTGTCGTGTGCTTCAGGCCAATGTCAGTTCTGGTTGGCGGTACAAACTGTTGGCCCTCGAAGGGGATGATAGAGGATGCTATAGGATTGTCCTGTCCGGAAGGCGCACAACTTGGCAGCCATATGCGAGCCTCCCAAATGAAAAAAAAAAGCAAATACAAAAAGAGAGCAGGAAAGTCCTTGCCAAACTGTGGCCCAAATGTTGCCATTTTCAAGTGTGAATTTAGCAACGAAGCGAGGAAGTGAGCAACTGAGTGGCAGGACATCGTTGCCAGCAGGCAACTTGCAACCAGCGGTTGGTGGCTGGCGGCTGGTGGTTGGCGGTTGGCGGTACGCTGACTGTTGACTGGGGATCCACTTGTTGCAGTTGGCAGACGTCTTGTAGTTCGGCGGCTTGACTGCTTGTCGGCTTGGCTTCTTGCAACGTTGCACTTTTAGTTGGTAATTTTTTAGTAAATATTATTGGCAACAACGAGGCACGAGGCAGCAAAAAAAGAGCTGCCAAGCTCCTTCACAGCGGCACTGACAATGGCAGTAACAGCGACTGAAGCAGCAGTAGCCCAGCCGCAGCAGCGGCGGTGGCAGTGGCAACAACTGCGGCAGCTGCCTCAAGTGTGTGTCTGAGCTTAACATCCCGTCGAGTACAAGCAATGGGTGAAACGGTGGAGGTGGTGGTAGGCACAGTGGGGAGCGGGCGGAGGTGGGGACGCCGGAAGAGGCAGCTGAAGTAGCTGCCACTGTTTGTGCCACACTTTAAATGCACTCGAAAGTGTTTGCTTATAGCACTCCATGCTCCACAATCTACACTCTACACACACACAAACACAAGCATCACACACTCCCGCACATACACCCACACATACAAGCACAGGCACAAACCAGGCAACATGCAACATGCAACATAACATGCCTTTTAGCTCGGATCGCTCTTTTCATGCTGCCCGCCTTCAACCGGTTTGCCGACTTCTCATCTTTTTTTAAATATATATATATATATATATATATACATATATATATATGTATATTTTAAATCTTTTTTTCTCCTCCTTCTTCGCTATTTTTTACCTTTTTTTTATTTTTTATTTTCTTATTTCAATTTTGTTTTCTCCCTTTTTTATTCTCAGTTGCTGCTAAGTTTGCGTTGCATTTTTAAGTGCATTTCGGCGCATTTCAGTTTCTCTCTCTCTGTGTTTGTATACTCTGTGTGTGTGTGTGTTTGGGTGTGCCTGTGTGTTAGTGTGAGTGTGTACCTTTTGCTGAGCCATTTTTAAGTGACTTGCCGACGACATTTGCCACCGTCTCGACTGTTGACTGCCACCTATCCGCTTGGCTCCCTTCCTCCTCCCCTCCCCCCTCTGCGACCATCAGCCACTCAACCTTTGCTCCTCCCCGCGCGTCGCTTGTCGTTTGTCGGCACAGCCTGCTTTTTGTGTTGCATAGTTTCAAGCGCTCGTTGCATGTCATAAATCATATGAGAAAGTGCCACAACGTTGGCCTTAAAGTGTCGCCTCGGCTCAGAGGTGGCAGTAACTGCCGTCCATGTAATTGCAGCAATGTGTGTGTGTGTGTGTGTGTGTGTGTTGGCCACGAGGCGAGGCAAGTCGCCGGCTCAGAGAAACGTATTGTCGACACAGGCAGACAAGCCTGAGGATCAGACAATCAGCTCAACAGATAACAATATGTGAAGGATGCGTATTTATACACTAACACACTTAGAGTCACACACACACTTTTAAACACATGTGTGTATGTGTATTCCTTAGTCTATTTTAAATATTGAAGTTTTTCACTCGCTTCTTTCCCTTGGATGTCTACAACTTTTATTCTTTGTGTCTCGACTTTTCTTACCTTAAACTTAGTTTCCTACTTAAACAGACTTTAAAATTCTTTGGCTATGTCTACTCGTTACTCGTTGCTATTTAAGTTACTCGTTGCTTTGGCTGTTCACTTTTCTAAAGAACCCAAGTCTCACCTCAGCTCCAAGCGCTTCACGCGCCCATCTTAGGCTGTGTCTACTCGTTACTCGTTGCTATTTAAGTTACTCGTTGCTTTGGCTTTTCACTTCTTTAAAGAACTCAGGGCTCACCTCAGCTCCAAGCGCTTCACGCGCCCATCTTCGGCTGTGTCTACTCGTTACTCGTTGCTATTTAAGTTTTCTCGTTGCTTTGGCTTTTCACTTCTTTAAAGAACCCAAGGCTCACCTCAGCTCCAAGCGCTTCACGCACCCATCTTCGGCTATGTCTACTCGTTACTCGTTGCTGTTTAAGTTACTCGTTGCTTTGGCTTTTCACTTCATTAAAGAGCCCAAGTCTCACCTCAGCTCCAAGCGCTTCACGCGCCCATCTTCGGCTGTGTCAACTCGTTACTCGTTGCTATTTAAGTTACTCGTTGCTATTTAAGTTACTCGTTGCTTTGGCTTTTCACTTCATTAAAGAACCCAAGTCTCACCTCAGCTCCAAGCGCTTCACGCGCCCATCTTCGGCTGTGTCAACTCGTTACTCGTTGCTATTTAAGTTACTCGTTGCTTTGGCTTTTCACTTCTTTAAAGAACCCAAGGCTCACCTCAGCTCCAAGCGCTTCACGCGCTCGTTTCTTGGCTTTTCGCTGACTCCTCCAACCCGTGGGCTGCCTCGTTTACGCCCAAATTGATGTAGAGCCACTTAACCGGGCAAAAGCTGATTACTGATTATAATTAAATTCCTATAATGGGTTCAGTAACTGAATTCGTTTGTTTTCGCTCGATTGCCAATCTGATAATGTTAATGCTAATGCTCTCAGTCAGTGGAAAAAATGTCAACAGACCCTTAAGTATGTGATTATATCTAATGTTGTTGATGTGGTTGTTGCTTTTGTTGTTGCTGTTGCTGTTGTTGTTGTGGATGTGTAGGTTGCTGCTGGATAGCGCCAGATGTTTTGTCGCAACATCAGCAGCAGCCCACAGGATGGGCGCCTAATAATCTCTACGTTTTGCTGCAAAGATTTATTATCGTTTCATGCGGATAAAAGATTGACGCATATATATGGCAACATATATATATGAGCAGCCATACTATAAATACACATACATACATTTATTTATGTATGTATATATATACGTACAATATATATAAATGTATATTTATATGAAGAGCGGAGTTAACTCCGACTTTCAGACTGTCCTCGACTTGAAATCTGATTTGGAATGTGTGTGAGTTGGCGTGTGTGTGTGTGTGCTTGTGTGTGTCACTGGTGTGCTGTTGTTTGGGTCTTTCCTCTCGAGCTGTTGCTGTGCATTGTGTATTCTGTTTATGGATATGAATGTGTCAGACACTCAAAGCGACACTCGGGCAATGAAATGAAGTCATTTTGCTCGCTGATTTGGTTATTTATCATTATTTCCTTATGACGCCAGCATGTGATACAATATTTATTGCTCCTAGGCTCCCCCAGATACTCCAGATCTTCCCCCCTCCCCACCCACCAAGCACCCCTACCATAGCCAGTTGAGTTATGGTCCCCATCTGACATTGACATACTTGTATAAATCAGTTGCTAATAAAAATAAATAACCCTGCAGATACTTGTAGTAGGTAAAGGACCTCAATTGCCGCCAAGTCTCTTAACAGTTTAAAGTTTACATTAGCCAGTTACCAGCTACCAGCTACCAGTTACCAGTTACCAGTTACCAGTTAATGTGACTGTGAAGAGCCTCTGTCCATTTGGGCTGTCAATTTGCCAAGTCCAATAATCGGGATATCGCCAATCATCAAATGCTCAATCCGGGGATCAGTTAACGTTAAGTCCTTCAACTGAACCCAAAACGAAACTTCAGATAAATAGATGTGTCTGTGTGTGTGGGTGTGGGTGTGGGTGTAATGCCAATTGATTTAAATGTGCGACAAATTTCGCAGGCTGAGCCAACGACAAAAAGGACATTAGACAGATTGACAAATCTGTCGAGCCTGAAAACTATTAGCATATGTGAGCCAGCAAGAGTGAGAGAGAAAGATAGTGTGTCTGTTTGATGGAGCAGGGGTGTGGGGGGAGTCCCAAGTAACCGATATGTAGTCGGAGCCCAAGGCTTGTGAAACTTTTAGCCAAGTTAATCATTTGTGGGATATTATCAATCCATTTTTGGGTTTTACCCACAGTTTACCGTCTTCCACTTTTGCCTCAGCATTAGCATTACGGCTACACTATACAAGTGTGTGCGTGTGTGTGTGTATGAGTGTGTGTGTGTGTGTGTGTGCATGCGTGAGTGTGTATATAAAAGCATGTGTGGGATTTAAGCACATCATTACATAAAATTCCCCAAAGTGAGCCCAACAGCTGAAGCCCAAAGAGTCCCTCAGACCTGCCGACCGTTAGATTGCCAGACGAAGGGACAAACGGGCGGACGAACAGTTGGACCTTCAAACCTCCAACAACGTTGGACCGTGAGTCAGTCAGACCTTCCTACGGCGGGTCGTTGGGTCGTTCGGATCGACTGGTAACCATAATAAAGCTTATAACACTTTGCATTACACTAATGCAAATACAATAGCTCCATGGGAGTAGATGAGTGAGTGCCTATGTGTGTGTGTGTGTGTGTATGTCTGTGTGTGTGTGTGGGCGAGTGGAGGTACTTGTATCTTTGTCTGTCTGTATTTTGTTTTGTATTTTGGTGTGTGTTTTATGGGCTGAGGGAGTTGTGTGCCTGCGTGTGTCTGTGTGTGTCTGTGTGTGCCCGTGTGTGTTCGTGTGTGTCCGTGTGTATTCGTGTGTGTCCGTGTATGCTTCAGCTTCAATTATTCCATATGTCTGGACGCTTGGGTTGACTTTGGCCAAACAAAATTTGTTTAAGCTGCAGCCTGGGATTAAAATTGCTCGGCTCAGCTAAGCCGCAACCTGGCCGAGAGGCCCAGCCCAGCCCAGCCCAGCCCAGACTCCGATCCACGCCCCAATCCAAACCCCAATCCAAAACCAATCCTAACCCAATTTTAGAAACCCCAACAACTGCTTTGGCGTGGGCTCCTGTAGTCCTTAGATAGGCAGCATTTGGCTCGTCTGTGGCTTGAAGTTTGCTGCGGTTCTTGCTCCTCATTGTTGTTGCCCGATCCTTGTGGTCCTGGTTGCCTTTATTGCCCCAACTTAAATACATGAAACTAAAATAGAGACAGATACACTTACAGTGCCATAGATAGGGAAAGTTTGTGGGCAGTCAAAGGCAAGTGGTGAAGAGGGGGTAAGAGTGGGAAGCGAGGAGGACAGTGTCCAGTTTCAAATAATGCCTTAAGCTCCATGAGTCAGATTCCAGCATGAATTTGGCTCATTATCCTCGACCGGAATGCATTTGTCCCGATTGCATATGCATATGTTCCGCAATATTGGTTATTGGCTTAGAGCTTCCATGGTTACAGGTGAGCCGTTCGCAGGTGTGCGTAAGCTTCCCTGAACTCCCGAGCTTCCATCGCCAGGACAGCCTTTGGAAGCCTTGACGACAATTCTCCGAGATGTGCGTTCATTGGGCGCCGTCATAAGTTGGGGACTTAGTTGATTGTTAGTTAAGTGCATGGAAAGCAGACTGAATGCAAATAGTATGACAAAAGGGGACTCTTAAAAGATCGAATGTCCTTTGCAGTTGCATATGCGAAGGACAGTTTAGGGCAATGTAATTAAAGCCTTAAGCTCCTTCGGGGATGTAAATTATGAGGAAACTCGACTTTGGTTGCAAAGCCGAAAAATAGGGTCAATTAGGATGCTGTGGTGTCCTTGTCAACATGTCAAATACTAAATCAAATTAGATATTCACATCCTTGATTCAAAGGATATGAATAACCAAATTGTGACTCCTCTTTAACACTTAATTGCATCCCATATGTCAGCTAAGCGCTTGCCGACGGCAATCAAAAAGTTAAGAGCCAAACGACAATTCGACCGCAAAACTAATTTATTAATCCCGCTCCTCATGCCACACACACACACACACACACACACACACACACACACACACACACATATGCATGCATGCATACAAGGACAGACATACACTCATGACAGCCCAAAACTTTAAAAGCCAAGCCAACTTGTAACCACGTTACGTTGTACGTCTTTCGTCCCTCGTCCTTCGTCCTTTTTGGCACCCTGGACGTACATTGCTTCCCATTCGTCTGTTGCCGCCAAACCACTTTTTTGGCATGGCTAAAATATGCAAAACTAACATAAATCTCAATTTAGAGATTTATGAACACACACACACATACTCATACACACACTCATACACACACACGCACACATACACACTGTGTGGAAGAGGAAAATATAACCGGGGAAAAGTAATAAAAAAATTGTTGTAATTCCAATTCAACAAACGCCAAAGCCAAAATATAAAACAATAAAAAAAAAATAAAAAAAAATAAGAGAAAAAAACTAAAAAAAAGGGGGGAAAAAGAGAGAGCAAAAAAATTGCTCAAAGCTCGAATATCACCAAAATACCACAAACGGCGAAACAATATAACAGAAACCAAAACCGTATGAGAGTTTCCTCGCCGGAAAAAAGAGAAAATTGTTAAACTAAAACCAAACCAAACAATGGAAAAAATGGAGAATTGTGTAAAGCAAAGTTTAAAGTTCAAAAAGCTGCACCAAAAAAATTGCCTTAAAAATCACTGCCAACGCGCAGGCCACAAATTACCAACACCCAAGGGATTGGAATGCCAAATGGAGGGCAAGTATCGAATATCGAATGCTCTGGCTTTGGGCTGCCATAAGGGCAGAGTACGAAGATCTAATTAAGCCTCATAAATAAATTAAATAAATAAATAAAAAATATTTGGTAACAAATTAATATTTAATATTAAATTTAAAATACTAAAAAATTTCAAAAAAATAAAAATATTAAATTAAAATAATATAAAAAAGTAAAATAAATATATAATATATAAAGACTCATAAATAAATTAAATAAATAAATAAAAAATATTTGAAAAGCAATTAATATATAATATTAAAATAAAAAAATTAAAAAAAAAATATTTGATATTAAGTTAATGTATAATATTAAATTTAAAATATAAAAGCAATAAAATTTGGTATTAACTTAATATTTAATACTAAATTAAATTAAATTAAATTAAATAAACAATATAAAGAAAATAACATATAATAATAAATTTAATATTTATATAATTTAAAAAAAATATTTTTTAATTATTATTAATTACTTATTTATTTAAATATTATAAAAACATTATTAAACTTACAGTATATGAAATTAATACTGCGATATTAAGGACTAAATTTCGTCATATGAGGGGCTGAAAGTCGCACTCATTTTTCCATCCCAAGTAGAGGTTCACCTCAGAACTTTGCTCCCATTTTCGATCCTCGAGTCTAAGCCCCTAACTTTTTCAATATACCCTAACAAATTGGGGTTTTATGGTTAGTGTAGAAACCGTTTTGTTATAGGGAATACAAATTCGGGCGGCAAATTGAAATCTCGCATAGATTTCAGTGCTCGGTGGCGCCTGCTGTGTGTATCCTTTTGTTGGTGGCATGAAAATGACAATAAAAAATATAAAATAAACTAAAAGCAAACAAAATTATTAAAACAAACACACGCGTAAACAAACACACATCACACACACACACATCGCACACACACATCGCACACACACACCTCACACACACTCATACACTATCAAGATTAATGACTTAATGTGAGTTCCCGTCGGGGCTGCCGGTGCACAACATGAGAAATGCGCGAAAAATGAAAAGCGAACAGAAAAGGAAAACACATAAAATGAATGCTGGCAAGAAAGTGTGGGAAAGCAGGGGGTGGAAGGGAGTACGGGGGAAGAAATAAAGGAAGACAAGGAGAAAAATATGTACAGGGACAAACTACAAGTAGTGCCAAAATTGGAGACGCCATGTCTAAGGGGGGACTTGCGAGGCGGTCGAATAACGGAAAAGGGTTTCGTTCTGGTCTCATATTTTATATTGTTACCCCGCTCACGCCCCCCACCCCTTCATTTCACATTCACCACTCAGCATCAACTGCTCCCCCCTTCTCAGGGGCAGCAGCGTCGTGCGTGTAAAAAATCTGTCGCTGCTTCAGCTTCAATTATTTTTTACACAATTTTCTTGTCTCTTTCGAAGTAGCGCACATTTTTTTCTACTCGAGCTGCGACTTCTTCTTCAGGGCAGATCTTGCCTCTCGCTCTAACATTTGGTTGCCACTTCTCCTGCGCTTTGTCTTTTTTTCTCTCTGTTTTCTCTGGTTTATTTTTTTTTGTTTTTCCTTTCTTTCCGTTACATATTTTTGGTGCTGCTCATAAATTTTGGGGTCCGTCCCGCGTCCCCTGTCCCGCGTCGTCCGTCGTCCGTCGTCCGTCGTCCGTTGCTCGTCCGCACGGTGTCTGTCTGTCGGCCGTGGGGGCTCCGTAAAGAATCACTGCTGTTATTCTAATTTTATGGAAATTCCTACACTTTTTCTTGCCTTTTCTTTTCAGCGCACGGATTTGCGTTTGAGAAAAATCTGTTTGTCATACGCTTCGTTGCGCCTCATTTTGCAAAAAACCAAAACCAAAACCAAAAAGGGAGAACAGAACAAAAAAACAAAAAAATAGAAAATACTAAAAAATACTAAAAAAAAATATATATTTATATATATGTGTGAATGCAGTGAATAACAAAAGGGGAGGCGTGGTAAACATTCAAAAATATTGTTCGGCCTGTCCTCCTAGAAATGGCCAACTCCGCCGTCGAGTGGCTCGCAGCTGGCCAGTGGGTGGCTGTGGGTGACTGTGGGTGGCAGTGCGAGTGCCGCCCAAGAAAAAAACTTTTCACAACGCATAAATTTCCCGCATTAGTTGTGCGCCACATAATTCTTGGAGTGAAGCATATGCCAAGGACGAGAAATGTGAATGGAAACGGAAGAAGGCTGCGGTGGGGGTAGCGGTTGGTGAATGGGTGGGGGAGGGGGAGGGGGAACAGAAGCATAAACAGGATCGAGAACAGGCACAAATTCGATTTTAAACTCTGGCACAAAGTGAATTTTGATTATACCACAAATTCGGGCAGAACATCCATCTTCCGGCCAAAGCTCAACTCCTTGACGCAATTTATTCTACGCCTCGTTGACGATGTAATCTATGGCCGAGTTAATGTTGAAGAAAATTCAATTCTAGGACTATTCGAAAACTACTCAATGTGCGGAAGAGTATAGAGTGTATAGTGTGAAGGCAGCAAGGAGGAGGTGATCCCACAGGGCGAGTCCTCAGAGTAGACAGTTACTTCATCTTATACAGAGTCTGAAGGAAGGAAGGAGGAAACTGAAGTGAGCTGATCTCGCAGGTAAGGTCATCAGACCTGCTGCTAGTTGAGTTCATATATTCAACATCTGAGGACTGACTTGATCTTAGAAAGTCTCAAACTAATCCCAGGAATACCTCAAATATAAGTTTCCAGAACTGTATCTTGTATCTGGGAAGTCATATCATAATGTATCTGAGTAGTTGGAATATTAGTCCTAATTACCTGTGCCAGTAATTTAACATATGACTTACCCTAGACTTTGCCTTGGGATCTCCATTGTCTTGTCTATCAGCGTCTTGGGACTAGTTCCCAGGAGTATAAAAAAGCACACATTATGAGCTGAGATCCTCAGGGCTTCCAGAGGCTCACTCACTGTTCGTGAAACTCTTGGGAATATCAAATCAGATGAACTTTTTATCTATGACTCTATAATTTAATTATCTGAAGAATGAGAGTATCTCAAAATGATATATAAAATCAGAGTAATATTTGCAGTGGAAGTTATCAAAGTTGCTGGGATGTGATTTGAGTTCTCATATATCAAAAAGTCTTCTATATAAACGATTATTGAGTTGCATCTCGATCGCCGCAGTGATGTGAGTTGTAAAGTATCTTAAACTGTGAGAGCTTCAAGTGGGTAGATTACTATGTGAATTGATATAAAGTGTTTTTTTCTTTAACTAAACTGACTATCGGGAAAGTCACTTCAATTAAAAAAGTAATAGAAAATTTAACTGGCAGGCAAATCTCACAGTCTGCAGTTTCCTCGCGTGTCTGCCAATTAAATCGCTTGCATTTAAATCTTGTCTGAATGTATCTGTATCTTGAGATACTTATCCATAGATACTTCTTTACTTTCACATCTCGAAGAGCATTCAAACTATTATTGCCTGCGAGTGAGTCACATGAGTCACTCGATTGACTCAATTAAAAATGACTTTATTCCAATTTAATCTAAATCCGAAGAGAAAAACACGGAGTAATTTTCCCAGTGATCCCTGGAAAATCTCAGACCTTCAGAGGGCGAGTTCGTGGTACGTGGGTTCCCTCGACATAAGTCGATTGTGTGTTAATGGTTTAAAGAGCAGACTTACTTGTTTAATTTAATGCTTGAACTAAATCAAAGGTAAAGAAAAACATGATCCTATAAAGCGCCATCCACACGAACACACACTCACACACACACAGAGATACAGAGACACGGGTTAGTTGGCGTTTTATGGGGATCTGCGTAGTTGATTGTCATTTTTATGACCCGTGTCGCCCCCGCTGCAGTTTTAAATGCTTGGCGATCAGCGTTAATGCCACAGCTGAAGGCCCTTCATTAAATGGGACAGCACCAACAACAACAACAACAACAATCGAAATGGGAAGAGCAACAGAAAGTGGAAAGAAAATCCTACAACAACACTTTTCACACCTTCCCATTTGATTTGCTTTAAGCATGTGCTTGTGTGTGTGTGTGTGTGTGTGTGTGTTGGTTCACTTTTGTTGTCTTTATTGTTTTTGTTATTTCCCTCTCACTTTTGGGGTCATGCAAGGCCCTATTAACTTTTTGTGGTCGACGACATCCGTCGAGCGTTGACAAAATTAGAAGTTGGCGTTGGCGTCGCGGGTGTGGATTGACTTTGCGGGCGTGTGGAAGGTGTGGAAGTGCGGATGGAAGTGTAAAGTGGCAGGAGCGGAGGGCAGCGAAGGGCAGTGGAGGGTAGCGCAATTTCTGATTCGAAGGGTCTGCGGTTCTCTTCACACTTTGCCGATGGCATCAAATTAATTAATATCATAAAAATGTCAAACCTTAATTATCATAAATAGACAAATGACAACAAACATTACGCGTCTCATTTATTTGACTTTTGACGAAGAAAAACAAGAAAGTCAAGAAAAGCAAGAAAATCAAGAAAACAAGAAATCGGAAAAGTTGAGAGTGCGAAAATCGCTGAATGGAAGAAAAGGCAGGGAAAAACAAACAAATGAAGCACATCTCGAGTTCTAGGAATTTCCTCGACAATTTTTCCCGTGTGTCTCTCTAGGTAAATCATTAGTTAAATTCATTGGGGACGTCGTTGACACTAATTAGTTAGTGGGGCATTTAATTAATAAAATTATGATGTTCGTGAAAATTAAAAAATCGTGTTAATTTGCTCCATTTTCCAGGTCTTAACTAAAACCGAGAAATGGCTGATATTCGGTGATTTTCATTAGGTGCCCGGGACATAAATTAGTTTTCCATTTCTCGGGGATTAATAAAAAATAAATATTTATAAAATATTGGACATGATTTTTATTATGAAGTTATGAACATGATTCACAAATAAATAATATATATTTAGATCATGTTTTATATCCCCCATTAAAACTGGGCCAATTTTCTGCCTACTCAATAAATTTCTTCATTTTTTTATGATTTATTTCCCATATGGAATAATCCGGAAGGGGTATGAAAATCTCTCCCACTTCTTCATCATAATTGATTTCCCATGTCTCGCAATCCTTTCGAAAAGCATTTCCATTTCCTGGAAATGAAACCTCTCGGCAATGCCAATGCCGGAGAAAATCCCTCCAATTGCATATGTCATCGCCTCCAGGCAGCGGATCCTAAGTACTTCGGGCAGGAGTTGGAGTTGGAGTTTGAGTTCGAGTTCTTTAAAGTCAGAAACTAAGATTTGAGTTATTTCTGTTTTAGACGCATACAAAAAAATTGATTGTGTTTCGCCCTTCACAATCGCATACACTTACACATCCATGACACATGTCAGAAATGAGTTGAGGGGCGGAGGTGGTGGGGTGGATGGAGGAGGCAGGAGGAGGAGTAAGATTCTATTCGAAAAGAGGAAAAAAATCAACTAAAAGTGTCATAAGGCAGGCCCTCACATGTCTAAATGCTGACGGGGAGGATGGGAAGGATGGGATGGATGGGGAGGGGGATGCAACACGCGGCAAGCGTTGCCTGCTGACAAATAAAACTGTCAGTTTTAATAACTAAACACAGCAACAACAATGACAGCAACAACAAGTGCACTTCACTTGATGCACTTCATGCGAAGTTGTTGTTGTTGTTGTTCATGTTGTTGTTGTTGTTGTTGTTGTTGCTGCTGCTGTTGGTGCGTCGTGTGTCGCAGCATTCGTCAATGGGCAACACAAAGATCGCCCAAGCAGCAGGCGTAAAAGAGAGAGAGAAGAATGCGAGCTAGAGAGAGTAAAGGGAGCGAGAGCAAGAGAGAGAGAGAGAGGGGAAAGAAGGTGAGAGAGAGAGAGAGGGCGAGTGTGATAGTTGCATGCACTCACATTGTCTGTTTATCCTCTGTTCTAGTGCCTGCTTTCAACCACTGACACTGCAACTGCCACTGCCACTGCCGCTGCCATTGCCATTGCCGCTGCCCCTGCCACTGCCACCGCCTCTGCGTCTGCCCCTGCCCCATACCCACGACTTGTATGCCCCCTAACGGTTCCGCTGTCCCGCTGACAGATTACAGCTGCGATAAAGCGCCAGGGCTGATGCCGACACGAAGACAAAGACGGAGACGGAGACGAAGGCCGAGGCTGGGCGGTTGTTGCCTCCACTAAAATCCAGTAAAATCTGTTCCCAACTTTTGTCTCTCGTCGTGGTGCGTCGTGTTTTGGGGCATTGCTTGGGTTTTTAATTAAAAGTAAAGCAAGTAAAATGCATCGCTGATAACTTTGTGGCTCTCTCCCGTTTAAGTTCTTAATTTAATCAAGAGCCAAAAGACGAAAACAAAACATAAACACACACACACACACACACACACACACACACATAGACATTAACATAAATGCATACACAATATTAAAATGTATTTAAAAATTTAACTGCCAGAACTCTTCCGTTTTTCGACAAGCTCGTAAATATATCAGAAATGTATTTTTATTTTCATACATCACGAGTCCGGGGAAAACTGCTGATGACTCCGGGTTGATTACGGGTCGTCTGACTATTGATAATCCCGGGCAATTAGGTTTACAGAAATTTATGTTTTTAAGCAGCGACTGATAGCTCAGTGCTTTATGGCCACTTTTGTCGGTCGTCGGTCATTGGATGGATTTTGGGAGGGGGTAGGGGGTAGGGGGTAGGGGGTAGGGAGTTGAAGAACCCTTAACTAAGCTGGGAGAACTTGAATCTCTTGAATCGAAAACTCTAACTGAAACTTTAATGCAATTTTCATTTCAATTTCTTATTCTTCTTCTCTTTCTTGTTGCAGGTAAGTCGCTGGGAAAAAACATCTCATGGCTAAGGTAACAATAGGAAAAAAGGCAACACTCAAGTTGCATGAGCTCGTGGCAGCCTCAGTTGCTGTTGATGGTGCCACGGCTGCTGCTGGTGTTGGTGCCACACAATTGTGTCAACGTTGGCGTGAAAATCCATTAGAAGTAAACTATGTCAATCGATTGAAACAAACGAACGCGGAATGTCTGAAGCGCAACGGGAAAAGGGGGAACAAATAACACACACACACACACACACACACAAAGAAGACCAAAAAATCAGAAGAAAAAAAAACAAAGGGATAAAAAGTAAAAAAAAGTAAAACAAAACACAAAACTCAGTATATCAAACGCATAAAGAGTATAAAAATGCACACATAGATACAAACTCCCATGCCTGTATGGGTGGATACACATACACATAGATACATTATCGGGGCTCCCTCTTTGGGGCCGTGAGGCAGGCATGAATTATTTAGATGCCCTAACCACTCGCCCAAATGCATTTCTAATGTTTGTCACAGGCACACACATATACATAAATACACACATACACACATACACATACATATACATGTGTATATATGTGTATGGAAACCAAAAGTGCAAATGAAATTCAATCTCCAGTTTTGGCTTCAATTCAGTTTACCCCCGTATCCCACACCCCACACACACACACACACACACACACACTCGCACTTCGAAGCATTTATATAACTCAAAATAATTGATAGAATCAACTAAGTTCCAGATCCCACTCTCAGGTACTCAAAGGTAATCCACGTGTGTCTCCGTTTGGTCTATTGATTTGTTACGGTCTGCCTCTTGGCTTAGAGTGTTTCTTAAGTGGCTTTTGGGTCGCCAAACCTAACAAAGTTCTACAAAAAAGCAACAATAAAAACATCAAATTAATTTCAATTGAATTTAATTGACACACACACACACACACACATACACACACGCACGCACGTTCACCCATCAACCACTGCTCAGACTGACCCATTAAAATTAGATCAGCCTTTCGAGAACTCAATTCGAGACTTAAATTTAAGTAAACATTACATTTGCTTCAAAATATTCAATTGACTTGATCAGCAAGTGAATTGAAAAAAAAAAAATTAATATTCAAAATCTTAAAAAAGAATATAAAGGCAGAAAATATTGAGATATAAATGTATCTGGAAATGAATTCAGTGCCACAAATCGAATGAAAAATATGAATAAGCAACAGAAATTCAGAAATTTAATTAAGAGCTGAAGATTTTATCTAAAAATATATAAATATTTATTAAATATTTGATAGAGACATAATTTAATTGATTTAAGATTTAAATTTAAAAAAAATTAATCAAAAAATAAGATCGTCAAGGCAGTAGCAGGCCAAAGATACATTTGTATCTTATTGTATGCATGTTTATGGGACATAAAGTAAACAAATCTACATTCATAATATGTGACCCAATTTAAAATTGAGATTTTAAATGTGGTGATTCATTAGCTGAAAAGTATCTCAAAGTTCAACTACAAGGCATAGAAAGCCCTATTTAGTTTGCCTTAAGAAAAGTATCTAAAAATGAAAGCTACGCAGCTTGAAGATTCTTTTGGTATTAAACAACATTTTAAAGACTTCATTTTCGGAAAAATAGTTACTCAGAACAGGAGTAAGATATATAGAGGAATGCAGTATAGAGAGCTGATATATCAGTAGGTAGAAATGTCAGTAAAAAGATATATCTATATCTATATCTAGATAGATACATATGCAGATAGACAGATAAAAACTTGGCAAACTCTACACTTGGGTCACTTTGGAATTGAGTCACTCTTTAGCACTTCATTAGCCAGAAAAAGGCTAGTTTTTATTTGTGGGAAACTTTAAGTTGCTTTTGCCTAAGTTTTGTATCTCATCCTCTTAACTTAAAGTATCTCATAGATGGCTTTGTGCTGCTGCTTTCGGTGGCTTGCCAATCAGTTGGTAAATAATTTAGTTGCCTCATCAGCAGAACTCCAGGAGCCAACTACACGGCAAATGTGGCACTTCTGATTGATGTCGTGGTGCCAGGCACACACACACACACACATGCAGACATTGTAGCTATCATCTGTGTGTCCACCCCCCATGAAGGTTGTAACGTGCTGACTGTCGAGCAGCTGTTATTATCAAATAACCGCGCATATCAAATGACAGAATTTATTTTGCAAACGATGCAAAACTGTTGGGCGCACCAGGACCCAGGACCTTCAGTAGCTCCGATGGTGGCATCGACTGTGGCTTCGACTGCGGCTGCGACTGTGGCTCCGAGTGTGGCTTTTCCCGATGCACAAATAGACTTAAATGATGTTTACGAAGCCGCAAAGAGATTGGCAAGAGGAGGAGAGGAGAGAGAGAATGAGGGAGAGAGAGAGAGAGGGGGCGAGAGAATGGGAGGGGGAAAGATGGATGGATAGACACTGACTGAATTTGAGTTTCAGTTGCCACTTCACCTTTTCCCCGGTGACTGCTGCATCTTCGTTCTCTGCTGTTTGCACATTTGTTTGTATCTGTCAGATATTTGTGTATCTTTTGTATGTCAGTGGGTGTTGAGTGTGTGTGTCTGTGGGTGTGTGTGTGCAGAAAAGTGCAATTTGATATTATTGCCAACTGGCAAATACTCTTAGCGCCACACGAAGCAGTTTGTCCCTAACTAGTCGGGATTTGCCACTGACTACAACCTGAGTGTCTACATATTTGTATCTGTGTCTGTACACACACCCACACACACACACACACACACACACACACACACTTATGGCTCTTCTCTGTATGTGTGTTTGCGGTTTAGACAGGATGTGTGTGCGTGTGTGTGGAAAATATTGCCATTTTGTCACATTTACTCAAGTGAAGCACAATCAAGGCAGCTGTGATATCTGTGGCATGCGGCGACTGAGGTTGCCACTGCTCCTCGCATTGTTCATATTGTGAGCTGTGGGGTGGGGTTGCCCTTTTTCGCTACCCTTGTTTCCTCATTCCATGCCCATTGCTGTCTTTCTCAATTTCTGCTTTTGTGATGGTTCCTTGTCCTTGTTGATCCTGTCGCTCGCTTGTACCTTTCATTTTGCGCGCTAAATATGATTAAATATTTCGTAATGAGGCTGCGGTTTTGATGCCGTTGACATTGTTTCCCATTTCTTTGTTGACTGAAGGTGAACAAAGCCACAGGTAAACAGGTTACCAGCCAAACAGCAAACTGGCAAACAGGCAGGCAGGTAGACAGGCAGGCAGGCAGCCAGGCAGTCGGGCCGACAGGCGGACAGGTGGCTAATTGACAGCATTCACCTGCTGAGCGGCTCGTGGCGTTGGGTAAGCACACACACACACACACAGTGCCAACTGTCAAGTCGCACTTGTTAACTTGGCGGAAAATGTTGCCAAAGAAATTATTATGAGTGCCGGAAAAGTGTCATAAATGAAAATACAAAAGTATCGAAAGGAAATCTATTCGTTTTTCATGAATCAAACCAATGGATCGATGAACAGGACGAGGAAGTAGAAAAGAGGCAGAAGGAGGGAAACATATTTTAATTATTGTTTCAGCAGCTTCCACACACAGTCAGAGGACATGCTTTGTTCCTGGAAAAGCACAGATAAATTAAATCTTTCACACAAGCCTGAACTTCTAAGGACTTCACCTGTTTATCCTCTCTCTCGATTAAAATGTGTAAATTTGCAGCCACTTCGTGACCTACGCCAACACGTAGAGTCCCTAAATAACTGTCTCTGATTGGCCTTGAGAAGGTCACAGACTCGCTTTAACAGCAATACACACACACACCCACACACACACACAGATCTTTGGGGACAATGTTTTTGGTTTTGAAGTGCTTAAAATGTTTTTCGTATAAATTTCAAATTAACAAGAACTCGGATCTCCGAGGCTCTGAAAGTTTACTGATTTATTTTGGATTTGTCGAGGGGGGGAGGGACAAAGGACATGATATGAAGCTCCAGCTGCGTGTGTGTGCGCTTCTGATTGTCTGTCCTGAGTGTTAGTAAGTCCTTTTCGAAATAACAGAATGGCGCTTCAAGTTTTTTATGAGCCTTGATTTTCTCTTCATTTTCTTTTTTATTTCCACATTCGTCGCTTCGTTCTTTATTTTTGTATTTTTGTTGTTGTTGTTTCGTTGGCTTCTTATTGGCCAGCGGGACGACCCTTTTTCTGCATCGGATCAAAGGATTACGAGAAGTTTGGTGATGCGTAAAATGAGTTTGATGTCGAAATAAACATGTTGATGATGTTTTAATGTAAATAAAACTGCAGGGAAGCCAACCAAAAGTCTGACAGACGAAGGACAACGGACAACGGACATCGGACAAGAAACGACAGATGAGAGACCACAGACGACAGACGACAGACGACAGACGACAGACGAGGGAAGACTGAAGACAGAAGACATAACCGAAACCTTGTAATGATGTGTAATCGTCTGCGTCCAAATTTGGCTGTTCAGTGTTGAGCACATAAATTAATCAATACATTTAAAATAAGTACGATTAATCCTGTTGTAGCTGCGGCCCAGCCGGCAGGAGTCCTTTTTTTATATAATAAATATAAGAAGAGAAAATAATAGCAGGTATCCAAAGGTGGAATTAGGGCAGAGGTCAATTTGGGAGCCTTGAGGTGGAGCACTAGGAAGCCTTTAAGGACTCAGCATTTAAAAGGAGTAAATACTGTATTATCTAATTTTACAGGACACTCAAAGACTATCCTTAAACGAGGACCAACTCATTCCGGCTGCTTCCCTGCATTTCTCTCCCCTCCCACGAGTTTCATCCATTTTTATTTTTATTATTTTATTTCGAGTTAAATTCCACTTGAGATTCCACTATTTTATTTTTGTTTTTAAGTTTAACTTAAATAAAATCGGATCTAAGTTAAAGTCTCTCAGTTTTGGGAATTGAATCATCAATGTCACATCCTTAGCGTCTGGCAGGGAGTTCGGTTCTTTGAGCTCGGCCACATTCCTCCTGCAACTCCTGTTGAGGCTGTGGCACACAAACAAACATTTTATTAAGTGTGTTTTTGTACTGTTGTCCTGCGTCCCGCATCCTTTTCACGCACGTTCGATCGCAATGCTAACTATGTGTATGTGTATGTGACACATGTGTGTGTGTGTGTGTGTGTGTGAGAAATGGATGCGTGACCGCAGCACGTAGAAGTTTTTTGGCAATAAATTCTCAACACTCTGCCAAAAAAGTGTTTTAAAAATGTTTATAATTTTGAGTGGCATGCAACGTCGCTGTGCGAGCATTGCGAACTGTTGTCTGTGCCACGTCTGCACCTTTGCGCCTCTGGGCTAAGCTCCTTGCGGCCTCGGCACGCGCCGTTTTGCCGTTCGCTATTCGGCATTCGCCATTCGCCATTCGCCATTTGTCGTTTCTCGCTCGCATCCCGGAAAATAGGGTTCAACGTCCCGGAGGCGTCATCGTCTCAATGACGTCCTGAGACCCAAACTGAAGTACTTCCCACCCCTCCCCTCCCCACCCCTACTCGACCCTCTCTCATTCTATATTTCTCCTTCTTCCTGCCTTCTCGACTGGTGCTAAGACGTGCGTAGTTTTCTGTACGACTTGCCACACATACCAGCACACACACACACTCGCACACACACACACACTCGCAGTCACACATCTCTCATAATGCGCTTATTACGATGGCACATAAAATAACAATTTATCTGAACATTACAAATTTGCCCCCAACGCGGCCTTTTCATGCCACACACAAGCATAGATAGCATACAAGTATGCATGTGTGTGAGTGGCAGTTGATATGTCAGGACCTCGCATCCTGTCAGCTCCACTCAGCTGTTCCCGTCGCCTAATGCTGTCATTATGCTAATAGTTTTATTGCCGCTGCACTTGCTCCGCCGCCACAATTACTCATTGTCCCTTGGAACCGCTGCTGGTGTCCCCCTTCCAGGACATATAAATGCTTAATGAATTTATTAGCACGTGCACAGCACTTGCCCCAGGATGTCAAGGGGACTAATGTCTTTGGGGTCTGACAGCTATTGCTGTACCTATTGATTGGGTCCCTCTACCTGATGTCAGTCGACGCAGCTGCAGGACATCCCTCACAGCATTTCCCGAAACGTCATGAGAGCAGCAGAGATACTGTTGTGCCTCCCCCCCTCCCCGCTGCTGCTGCTGCCGCTCCTCTTCTTCATCTTCTTTTTTATTCATGTGCCGCCAGCTGCTCAGCTAATAAAAATAATAATAAAATTTACTTATTTCTGTACTAAACTGAGCAATTAGTCGGCTCTTTATTATGACAGCGCGTAACTAGGATATTAGCCAATCAACTGAGCACTCAACAAGGATATAATTTTAAGGAAATGCCAGAGTGGCGAATTCTTGGATGACTTCTGCCTCAGCTTCCCCAGCCCTGGCTTCTGTATCTTAATATTTTAATAATAATTCCATCCGAAGAGTCCTTCGTATTAATAGCTCGCTGTTATTTATTTTGACTTAGGACTCGAAATTAATTTAGCCATTTTTTCCGTGGAATTTGAGGCATGCAGCGGGTCAGGTCACAGCTGCCCCAACCCCAGGGCAAACCCCCGAAACCTGCCGCTGCTGCTGCTAGAGGGTAAAACATCTGTTCTAAGCGCATTAAGGACTCACTCAGCGGGCAGCAGGCAGCAGGCAGCAGGCGGCAGGCAGCAGGCAGCAGGCAACGATGGTCAGGGCTCTAGCTGGGATCAGGGGTCGACCCACGTGAACCCAATGAGGCGGCCGCTGAGGATGACACAATTTAGAGCGGACCATTGGTCAGCAATCGGATGCGAATCCACCCCCGCGTTATGAGAGAATCTAGCCCGGGGTGGCTTAGAGTCCGGGTGCGGGCGGGGGAGCGAAAGTGGGCCCAGTAGTCCAATCTTATGGCTATTTATTAAGCCTTCAGCACATCCCACATTCATCAGCGGTGCTGGGAGCGCTTTAATTGCTGACCTTCTGTCGGCTTGACCTTTGGTCAGGAGTTCCAGTCGACTGCGCGCCAAAGGTGCGGGGGATTCCGAGTGGCCATTGTGTCTGGTCGGTGGTGCAACCCCTTTTGTTGGGCTTATTTACTGGCTTGCCCAAGTCTGGATCTTCTCGAGTCCCACGTCCCACGTCCCACGTCCCTCGACCCTCGTAATTCAATTATAAAATTCTCATGGTCAATACACTTTAATTGCGCTCGGTACTCGAAGGCGTTACTCGGGGATTACGCAAGCTCCACGTCGGATTGGCAATGCCAAACAAATGAAACCATTCCAGAGTTCCAGCTAAAAGTGCCACAGACTGGAAATGAATGTTGTTGTTGTTCGACTGTCAGTCGCATTGTCATTGTATTAGTGGAAACTCGTGTCGGGCACAAAACTCATTTAAGGCCCAAAAACGGAGTCGCAGTGGCGAGCGTGTGCTATGGCATATCCTGGCATATATCCTGGTGTTGGCACTGGCACGCACTCTTTTCTTCTGCCATAGACATTTTCATTTACCGCAATTTCCCTGCACCATCCCCGGCCCCACCCCAACCACCGCCTACGCACCACAATTCAGTTCCAAAAATGAAGTCGCAACCCCTTGGGCCGGTCTATTAAATCGAAAAACGATTACAAACTATAATGCAGTGTGTTTGTATTGTTGCCTCCGCTCTGCCCTGGCCACCCCGACTGTCCTTTATCAAATCAGCCCCAGCCCCCTTCCCCACTCCACTCGCCCACACTGCAATTATTGACTTTGTCTGGTCATCGCATCTGGCAAACGACATCGCATTTTCCCATTTTAGCGTAAATGTCAATTCTCTTTATTTGGCTCTCGTTTGGTGGGGTGCGGGGGTCTGAGGTTGGCCACCCCGGTGTCCTGTCTGCCGGTCTGCCTGCCTGTCTGCCTGTCTGCCCATACGATTTTCATGGGCATTAAACTTTTGTTGTTGTAGCTTAGATCTTGTTGTAGTTGTAGTTGTAGCTTGTCCACCGAGCAGTAGGCCTCTGTCTGTTTTGCCCGTGTCTCTGTGTGTCTCTGCGTGTCCTTGCTGTCCATCAGTTGAGCGGCGTGTCCTGCCTGTCCATTCGTCAGGCTGTCTGTCGGCCTGTCATGGCTTTTGTGGTCATGTCATTGTTTCATTTTCACACGCAACAACCAACAACTGCGTAACGTCCACCGGACACTTTCCCGTTTTGTGGGCTTCCCCCACTATCCGAGCCACCCCCCTCACCCCCTGAACAGCTGTTAAATTGCGTCAATTTTTTTTATGTGCAATTTCTGCTTTATTTGTATTTGATTGTGATTCCATCAATATGTTTCAGTTCGTCCTTAATTGAAATGTTCAACGAGCGAAGGATCGCATGTTCAGCCACATAATTCCCCAATGCGTAACACCCACACACACACACACACACACAGTTGGAGCGCTTAACCCTTGTGCTGCCCCCAGACAATTAATAATAAATTATGAATTTCACTGGAAATGGAAATATTATACAATATTTGAGGGGAGTTATTAAACCTTGGGAGACTCTCTCTATGATTAGAATCTTTGCTTTCAAATTGCCCAACTAATTGAACTACAGAAGCCCTCGTTTATTTATAGTTACATCTGTGTGTGTGGGTGGGTTAATTAAGCTGAGACACACACTAGATGCGATTATCAAAGAGGAGCAAAATTAAGTTTAATTTGTAGCTGAAAATTCCCTTTCATCATTTGCCCCTCCGTAAGGGGAGAAAGTAGTAACATTTGAAGTTTGCCTTCGTCTTGAGACGATGAGATGAGAGGTGGAAAATGGAAGGACTTGAATGTAGGTTAATAGGACTAAAGGATATGCATATAACTACTATTGGCTGTAAGTATCTTACGGAGAATTTCAATCTAAGACTGAAGAGTTGCATATTTTGCTAAATGAATATGAACTTTGAACCCGTTGATAGGAAAATTCCGTGCGTTGGGAAAATTTCGTAGAAAATTTAATTCTAAATGAAAACTATGCAATTTTTAATAAGATAAAAATCATTCTCAAACGTTGCTCCGCATTATTTCAACCAACGCTGAAGCAATTCCAGAAATTGCCACCACTTGCCACTTGCCACTAGCCACGCCCAACGCCCAACGCCCTACGCTGTACGCTGTACGCCCTTTGCCCTTCACTCAGCGCACTGCACGAAATCACACACAAACAACACGCACAGTGGAGAAAAAAAAAGAAAAGTGTCAACTAGTTGACCTCATCGCAAGTAGCTCGAACATTGCAACCAACCAACAGCAACAACAGCGACACAACAACAACAACAACAAAGGGAGGGAGAGAAAAAATTAGAAGAAAGGAAAACTGTCAACCAAGCGCCAAGAGACATCAAAATGACGTTGCACGTAGAGCAGAAAACAAAAACAAATACAAGCAACAAAAAACAAAGGCGAGATGAGGATGAGGATGAGGATGCGGCACGGATACGGCTTGGATGCGGCATGGATGCGGCATGGATGCAACATGGCTGCTGCAGCATGGATGCGACACGGATGCGGCACGGATGAGGCAAGAAGCGATGCGAAGCACTGCAAATGAAGTTGCTAAAGCTGCTCTCGGGCTCAGCTCTGAGGAGGCAGCCTTGATTCTAGTTGTTCATCGAGTTGTTCCTTTTGTTGTTGTTGTCGCTCTCTTTTTGTAAGCTGCTGCTGTTGTTGTTGTTGTGGGCAATTACAGTGCAAGCGATGGGTCGCTGGGTCGCTGGGTCCTCGAATTGAAACTCTGGCGCTCTGTGCAGTCACGAGGCAAACAAGTTGGCAGCACTGCAAGTGGCACAGCTCTTCAGCGCGGCAGCTCCATCTCCATCGCTATTCCTATCTCCATCTTCATGCCCATCTTTATCCATCTTTACCAAAGACTCCCGCCTCCCCTGCACACCACTCGCTCGCTTGTCATTTTGAGCTTTACGCTCATTTTCGCTTCTCACATTTTGCGGCGATTTTTTGCTCGAATTGCATTGTGTTACGGCTCACGGCGAATGCCCAGGGAATGACACTCAGCATTGTTGGTGTACATGTGTGTGTGTGTCTCAGTGTGTGTGCAGCTAAATATGTGTATGTGTATTTGTGACTTGCGGTTCGACAAGCGTAAGACATTTTCAATTACAGTTGCCAACATCGCCGCTACGTGGCTTCCCGGGCAACTCCAGTCCCAGCCCCAGCCCCCGCCCCAGCCTCTGCCTCAGCCTCTGCCTCAGCCTCTGCCTCAGCCTCTGCCTCTGCCTCTGTCTCTGCCCCAGCCTCTGCTTTAGCCTCAGCTGAATTTTTCTTGCTCCAACTGTAGCTGCCCCTGCATGTGCATGTCCAGCTTCAGTTTCAGCTTCAGCTTCAGTTGCCGTTCCAGCTTCAACTTCAGCTACAGCTACGGCTACGACTCCGACTCCGACTACGGCTACGGTTACGGCGACGGCCTCAGCTTTGGATTTGGCAACTTCTTCCATCTGTCACTCGTTAGCGTGCGGCTTCATCATCAAGTTGCAGGGGGCATGTTGCACGCATGTTGCATTGTGTTTTGTGGCTGCTTGTCGGCCACGAAATGCGTCAATTAGACAAAATTGCAATGTTTGCTCTCTAACAACCCCTCCCACCCCTCGCCTACAAGACACACACACACACACACACACACACTTACTCACACACACTCATTCACTCACATTCATACAACCTTTGGCTGTCAAAGTTGCCTCTGCTTTTGCTGCTGATGTTGTTATTGGGATTGTTGTTGTTGCTGTTGCTGTTGCTGTTGCTGTTGTTGCTGTTGTTGTTGTTGTTGTTGCTTCTGAGCAAATATGCACATAAATTCTTGTTGCTTGTTGTTTATGTTGAAGTTTTTCGTTTCGCATTCTCGTTACATTTTGTTTGTGGCACAAAGTTTTATGAGTGTTAATTTGTGTTGTCAACAAAGTTAACATGTCTGCACTCAGGTCACAAAATGTGGCAAGAGCCTCGAGTAACTTAGCAGGCAGCCAGGACCATTCCGAAGATTCCGTTAGTACAGCAAGTTAAAGCCTTCAATTAATTGGAAATCAGGAGTTTTCCCTTTAAGTGATTTTCTGGGATTTCATTAAAAAATCCAACTTTTTGATAATTTCTATTTATTCAACTGAAAACAAATTTATTAAAAATGTTTAATTTTTTCAAATTAATTAATTATTAATTTAATTTAATTTCATTTTAATTAAATTTTCATTTTCTTTTAAATGAAACCTCACTTTTGATTTTTCCCGTTTCTCTGGGAACATTTCCTTGTTCTACATTTTCCATCAGATCATTGCACCCACAGATTTACCGTTAAGCCACGTTGAGTGGTGCGGCTTTCCAGCAATGGAACTTGCCACCCAGCCACTTGAGGCTCAATAGCCGAGTATCGCATTAGCGGGGCTCACCTTACGGACTGTTGAGTATCATCACCCGACTGAGTTTCAAGTGCAATTAAGTCTGCAACTTTATGAGTCACTAATCTATGAACACGAGTGCGTCTTGGCTGCCACACTTGCAACACTTCCATGACCGCGAGGCCGCACCCCCCTCCCCCCATCCCAATAGCTGGCAGCGGCAGCGGCAGCGACCACACAGACAGTCGACGCCGCCAAGAGACGCCTGTCAATCAACGTTTGGGGCAGCTGCCGGCAGCCAGCAAGCAGCAGTCACTGGCCACTTGGGGCATGCCACGCAGATTGCAGCCGAAAACACTTTAGTCATAAATCAATTAAAATTGATTTCCCTCCTCGACAGCCCCAAGACTGACAAAACGCAGTGCAAATTTCGAGTAAATTTTCAAATCAAGTTTTTTATAATTTCATTTCTTGATTTTCTTCTCTTTCTTTTTTCACTTCTTCTTCCGCTCTTCTCCTCTTCTCTTCTTCTTTTCCGCGTTTTCCCTTTCTCCCTGCGATGCGTACAATTTAAGTAATGAATCGCAGAGATGGAAATTATCTAGCATCAGCTTTGGCCATGGCCATAGATACAGATACAGATACATATACAGACACAGATACAGATACATCTTCAGCTTCAGCTGCAGCTTCGGTCTGTCTGCTTTATGCAACGTCGTGCCACAGTTTTTGCCACTTAGACGTTTGAACGATTTATATGAAGGGAAGGCAAAGCTGCCCCAAACCTCATGCCTCGGCATGCCTTGGCCCACCTCTTGTCCCTTGCCCCTTGTCCCTTGCTCTTGTCCCTAGCCCCTTGTCCCTGGCCCCTTGTCCCTTGCCCCTTGTCCCTAGCCCCTGGCCCTTTCCATTTCCATGTTCATTTCCATTTTCATTCATTTTCAACGTTCAACATTCCCACTGCGTTTGTATCTGCTGCATCTTTAGCTGCCACCGCCGATGCCACTGCCACTGCCACTGCCGCTGTTGTTGCCACTTCAGCTTGGCCCTTCTTATCGCTGGCAGACACGGAGGACATCGCCAAGATGTAGTAAGCGAAGCATGACCAGTCAGGGTCGCAGTTGCATTTAAGACTCGGAATTGCTTCATGGCGTTGCTTAGTCCTCCCTTCGCCCCCCGCCCCCTCCACGCTTCACCCTTTTCACTCTTTACTCGCTACCACACCCCCTCCCAGAGTCTGCTCAAAGTGTCTTAACGTATTTTAAATATTGACAGCTATTTGCCAATTGCTTAAACTGCAACTGCAACTGAAATCACGCCCTCCTCCTCCCGCTGCCCCCGCCAGCCTTAAGCTGCAATGATTGCGTTGCCGCCTGTCGGTGGCAGTTGTGTGGATCGGTTGCAACGCTTTTGGCCCATAAATAAAATTGTTTTGAGTTTCATTCGTTTTGATTTTTTTCCTACTCAGAAGTTGCTTATTCTTTGTTATCCTTGCAACAGCTGGACATTCGGGTCCTGCTATTATCATGTGGACAATGCTTTCCAGAAATATGTGTGTGTGTGTGTGTAAATTGTGAGATGTGCGCTCCATAATATCACACACACACACACGCACCTCCTCCCTTCTTCCCTCTCGCTCGCACACAACTCTCGCTCTCGCTCAGTTCGCAATTTTCATAAATATTTCATTTAGCGTAACTTATACACTTACCAGGAACTTTCCGCTGCTCTGCCTCACATTTTTGCTCAGCTTATCTTTGGTTTTGCATCTTTCACTTTGTTGCATCCACAGAGCGTTGCAAGAGACAGACCCTCTCCCCACAGCCCCCACCCTTCCCCGGGCTTCCGACCCTTCTCCTTCCCTCTAAGCCATTGTGCTGCTTGTTGCGCTGCTACTTGTCATAAATTGGCAAAAGAAATCACACACACACACATACACACACTCTCACACACACATCCTTCCCTTTTTTTGCAAAATTTTCATGCATCTGGACATTTTGTGCGCTCTGATAAATGAGAGCTGGAGGAAGGTTTAATGCGACAAACATGGAAGCTTTTCTTATGCTGCATTCAATCTGAATAGATCTGCGGATTATAACGATGATATATTCAGCACGACTCTGGAAATGGAAAAATGAGAAAATAAGAAAATGTGGAAATGTGGAAATATCATACATATACTGTAAGTCCGCTTTGTGGAAGTCCTCACGCTGAGTGTAAGCGGCGATTTGATATGCCAAGTGGCTGCTAAGGACGAATTGGACTTAAAGATTACTAAGAGTCAAATTGCAGTTAGTCAGCATGCAATTCCCTACCCAGTCCTTGTAGTCTTCTTGTCACAGGATCAAAGGGCATAAGACTGTGTTGTCGTTGCGGTCCTTTGCTTCATCACTTGCCCTGCGGGAACAATTGACCTGCAGAGCAATTCGAGTGGCTCTGCTCTTACCTGTCTTAAGCCGAACTGCAGCCTGGCCAATTGACAATGGCCGGATTGCCATTGGCAATTAGCGACTGCCACGCCCCCCCTATACCGTCCATTGTCCGCCTGTCTCCAGTCAATTACAAAGCAATTGCCCCGCTCAATTTAGCCACTGGCGGTGCGGAGGTCAGCCAAGTACCTGCTAATTGAAAGTTATTTACAATGTCTGTAGTTGAAGTTGGCATTAGTTTGGCTCCAGGCAAATGCTGGAAGGAGGCGGAGTAGGGGGGAGGTGACTGGCGTGGGGATGGGGGTGGAAGATGTTGACATAATGGCCATTGAATGTCTTCATTTTGGAGGACAACAGCTGGACAAGAGGACAAGTTAATGACATTCCGCCAATGGGCCAATTGCAGTGAGTTATAAGGAGCAAGCAGCAAGGACATGGCTTGGATAATGGCGCGCTTAGCATACATTAAAATACTAATTTTCATGAAGAGAAAAGCTGGCCAACTAACGGCGTCAGTTAGTCCCCCACCACCCACCATCCCACCACCACTATGCCTGATGACGCCGTCTGGCAGGCAGTGCCTTTTAATAGAGCCACACACTAATTACATGCCGTTAGACTGGATGCCCTGAGAAGTCACATTTAGTGTATGTGTGTGTGTGTGTGTGTGTGTGTGAGTACGGGCGTGAGTAGACAGTTGTGTGCCGTGTGTGTGTGTGTGTGTGTGTGCCTGGCTGTTTGTGTATTTGTGTGTAGGTAGCCTAACGACCATCGCCGTTCCTGCTGTCGGGCTGCTGCTGCTGCTGCTGCCGTTGCTGCTTTTGGCTCATTGCCCAGTCCTGCGTCTCCGTGCGGCAAGCAAGTCAAATTTGTAATTAAAGCAACGGAATTTATGAAACGTAACATTTTGCGAAGCACAAACAGAAAAATGCGAATACTTGTAATTAGTTTATGCGTGTGCAGATTTGTGATTACGTGCAGAGCATGAAAAGCTTTAAGCAAGGATATTCACATGGAAAGTATACCAAGAAATTCCTTTAAGCATGACAGAAGTTTATTAACAGGATACTTATTCATATTCATCGATATTTCAAGCTCTGACACTTAAATTTATCCTGATTATCCTGATTATTCGTATAATAAAACAAGGATATTCTGAGTTGCTCGTAAATCAGCCCGAGGCACACTTCATGAATCGCTCAACTTAAGTAGCAAATAGACAAGATTTCCATTAATTTTTCCGACTCGCTTTTCATAAATAAATGTTTTTCGTAGTCATAAATTCGATAATATTTACGATCATAAATTTAGATATTTCGTGTTATCGATAAATCAGCTCTTGAAATTCTCCTCTTTATGGCGCATTTCAAAAGCAAACGAATCGAACTTAAATCATCCTTATTTGCTTATCACAATAAGTGGCACTGCATAAACTTAATCAAACGTCAATACACACCCATCCATTCACTCTTAATGTGTGTGTGACTGTGTGTGTGTGTGTGACTGTGTATGTTTATGTTTTCGTTGCACTCATTTGGCTGCAAGTGCATTTTATGTGGCTCGCTTCATGGAAGTTAATTTTGTGTTCAGTTTTTTTAAGCTACAAAATTCCATAGAGTGGGGAAAGGATACTTTAGTTGCAGTTTGTATTTAATGCGTATCTGTGTGTGTGTGTGTGTGTACACACTCACAAATACTATAATATCATAATGTTATTGACTGTGTCTAGCATTTATCCCTGTTCACATGCTGCGCGCTCTTGAAAGCTCTTCAAATTTTATGACCACATAAGCGACCACCGCATTACCATCGCCATTCCCATCGTCCTTTCCCATCGTCCTTACCCATCGCCATTCCGATCGCCATCGCCATAGCTAACGCCACTCAACAGTCGCCATCATCAGGTCCTGCTCCTGGTTATGGTCCTAGTCGCAGCTTTAGCTTCAATTCTAGCTGATTCAGCCGGAATATGTTTGCCACTTGACGAGGCAATCCCAGCTGCCGACTGGCGAGTGCCTTTCGCTGCCTTTCCTCTGCTTCCTTCTGCTGCCCGCCTCCCCGCTACTTACTTTCCGATGTGTCTGTTTCTGCCGTCACCGCATCCCCCGTCGTCACCGGCCAGCAGCCTCCTGCCTGCTGCCTGCTGCCTGCTCCTTGCTGCCTGCTCCTTGCTGCTTGCTGCCTTCTCTTCGCCATCAGCCGCCTCCTTTGGGTGGTGCCGCTATGGCCAAAGGTCAGTGGTCAGTGGGTCGGCAATATATAAAATTTATTAGCAGAAATTATGATTATTTCGTTGCTCTTTGCTGCGTGTATTTTTAATATCCATTTCACGTGCTCCCAACCCCCCATCCCCCTCTTCTGTCGTCAACCCACTGCTACTTGTGCATTTTAATGGCCACTGCGTCTGTCTTTTGGCAGCTGCATCAATTCCGCTTTCCTTTGCTCTGCTTTGCCCTCCTTTGCTCTCCTTTCTCCCTTCTCCACGGAATTTCTTTGTTGTTGTTCTTTCGTCCTTTTTCCTGCTTTTGAGTGGCGCTCGTTAAGTTTGCTTTAATTTTTACTTGAGATCATAATTTTTGCGGCTGCCACTGCCGCTGCCGCCGTCGCTCGTCCTGCCTGTGTTGCAAGGCAAAGCGTTCTTTATGTGGCACATAATTTGTGTGCGTTTAATTGTGGTAAAGTGTGGCTGCCAAAAGCTGACGCCTTCGTCCTGGCCATCTTGTTGGGGCCATTAGACATAGAAGATGACCAAATGGATGACTTCCTTTATGGATCCAAGCAGCCATGGGGGAGCCTCGCGCAGCGCCTAATTAAATTAATTAAACGTGAATAATAAAATCACAAATTCTAAATAAGCTTTAGATTTAACTAAAAAATATTGAATTATTTAATTTTAATTTTTAAAGCCTAATTTAATTATTTATTATACATTTTCCGTTCGCTAAGCTGGAAAATCGACGATTTAAACGGATTTTAAGGAATCGCTCAATGTTAATCTGGGAATTTAGTTAAAGGCAATTTTAATATTGATTAAATGAACCCCTTAAGGTTTGTTGAAATCCCATTGAATATTTAAATTTAAATTTAAAAAAAATTAAAATTTTTAATACCAAGAAATCTCAGTAAAAAGAGAGGCAAATATTTCAATCGGAATTCCGATTAATTATTGAACTTTTAAAAACTGTAAATAATCACAGCTCGACTTTTATAGACGCCCACGAACTATTCGAGCTTAGCTTCTGCTATCTAGTAGGGTGTATCACGCTAGGATATGAGGAGTGTATCCTGTTATCATAACAATATTTAATTTTCGCTTATATGCCGCTTATTTGTAGAGCGAAGTGCCCGCAGTTTCGTTTCCGGAGGTCCCGGCGAATCCTATAAAAAAAAGACAAATGAGCCATTAAAAGCAAAACTTGTGCACTTTCATTGCTGAGCAGCCAATAGTAGGGGGTGGCTGATGGGTGGTGGGTGGCTGGGCAACGAATGCAAACGGTAAAAGAAAATATTGCCCCGCAGCAAAGACAACAAACTCTTGATTTTTATAGGAGCAGAACATAGAATACCTGCTATTGCCTTAGCTCCTGTCTGCGTGGTCCTGCGGGGGATGCTTGGGGCCGGGCAGAAAGGATAAAGCTCATAAAACGTTAAGATATGCGCAGGGCTTCACGCAGCGTCTATTTTTCACTTGGTCGGTCTGTCGGGGGTTTTGTCTAAGGATTTGTTGTGCTTATGAAAGCATTAAACTTTCCTCATTTAAGGCAACGCACTTGAGTTGCCTTTTTTACTGCAATTTCGTCCTTCAACTGCCATCTTCCTGCCATCTTCTCGCCATTCTCCAGCTGCTCTCCTCTCCTCTGTTATAGTCCTGGCCCGCGCTCTCCCACCCCCCACCCATCATTGTCTTTGTCGTCTGATTATGGCGCACATCTCGCAGCGTTGCTATGTTACCCATTAGAAAGGATTGCCGAGAGTCCTTTAAAGTTAAGATTTATCTTAAGGTGAAGATGTTCCCTCACGATACTTCCAGTCAGCAATTCGTAGCTGCGAGCGGGTTGATATGTGAACTTCGAGTCCTTTTTAAATGAAACTTTATGCATTGGCACTCAAAAAAGGATATCTACTCGTCGACTCGTCGACTCCTTCTCCCCACTATTGTCTATGGCTTTGTCGCAAGTTGTTCGCTTAACCCGATACGTGAGTGTATGTACTGTGTATGTGTGTCTCTGTGTGTGTGTGTGTGTGTGTGTGTGTGTGTGTGTGGGGTGTGTGTGTGTGCGTCGGTTTGTTGAAAAATATTATGCAATTTCTACACTTACACGCTTTGTACACTTCCTCCAACATTCTTAAAGTGTCCTGCGGCGTTTCGGGCACTAAGGCTTTTCCTAGATTTTCCCGCTTTTGCCTGTCGTCCTTCTCCCCTTTCCTCCCTCTTTTATCTTTTTATTCTTTTTTTTTTTTTGATGAGCTAACGCCGACATCCACACACGCGGCTCGCAATTGTAATAAATGAATTTTGAAACATGGCCGCGTTGTTGTCCTGTCAGCGTGTGGGCGTGGCAGCTCACAGTGTATACTTACGGTATTTTTCTAGCTGTTGTGATTGCTGTTGCTGTTGTTGTTGTTGTTGTTCTTGTTGTTCTTGTTGTTGCTGAGCATCATAATGGCTTTCGGTTTGACGGTAGTTGCTGCTGCCTGTGCCGACCTTTTGTTTCAACGACTTCCTTGAGGGACTTTAGTCCTGTGCAATGTCTGCTCCTCAGCTCCTCAGCTCCTGAACGGCTCAGCTGCTCAGCTGCTCAGATGTTTGCCTTTGCCGTTGCCGTTGCTCCCCTTTTGTTTACATTTTGTAATGTAAGAGCAAAAGCAGCGCTGAGCCAAACAAATAAAAAGTCTGACTGTAGGAACTGCGACGACTGTTGAACTTTTTAGAGGCTCTCTCCTGCAGAGGCCAGTCCTCGCCCGCCCGCCCCCCACCGCAACTCTCAAACTATTCCCACAATTGACAGCAACTGCAATGTGCAATGGCAATGGCAACGGCAACGCCGACGACGACGGCGGTAACTGCAATGCCAACTGCAATGGGAACTAAGCCGCTTTGGCTTACCTTTGGCAACAGGATCAGCGTCATGGCAGCGTCGGCAAGTCGACGCGTGTCTTAAATACATTTGATGCACCCCAACAAAGACGCAGCTTGGATCCCTTGCCGCATACCACGTGCCGCATGGCGTATGCCGCATGCCACATGCCACACAGTCACTGCCAGTGCCAGTGCCAGTGCCAGTGCCACGGCGCTTTCCTTCAGCTAGACACACTTTCGAAATAAACAAAAGCGGCAACAAAGGCAGAAGCAACAGCAGCAACAACAGCAGCAACAACAGCAGCAACAACTGTGGCAGCGACTGTGGCAGCAACTGTGGCAGCGGCAGCAACAAAAAGAAAAGTAGAAGTAACAACATATTTAGCTCACGGCGCGACGTTCATATTTGCTTTGTAAAGGAAAGGCAGCGGCAACAATAATAATAATAATAAAAAAACAAAAGGGAATAATACACCAACAACAACAGCAACAACAACAACAGGAACAACAGCAACACGAATGCGAATGCGAACAACAAGACGAGAAGAACAACAAAAATAAAAGTAACACAAGCAACAACAGCAACAACAACAACAATGGCAACAACAACAACAACAGTGACGATGACGTTGACGTTGAGTGCCTGCGAGGCGAGCCAAGAAATAATAATAACAAAAAGCAAACAGCACTTCGTCCCCAGGCCCCCAAGGAACCTTCTTGTCGCCCCTCTTCGTCCCTGTTGCCACACCCCTCGTTTTGGCTACTCCCTTCCCCGCCCACCGCGAAGCAAAAGTAACAAACGCGACGCTTCGTGTGGGAATTTTCATACAGCGCGTAGCAATTTCACACATTTACATAGTTAAACACACATACACACGCGCCTACATTTCACGCACACACACACACACACACATACATATACACACACACGCTACTCACAAAAGTGTCGTCGCATAGCGGAAGTGAAAGAAGTTGTCGCTCCCGTCGAACGCCCTCGCCGCCTCGCTGCCTCGCAGCCTGCGCGTTGGCAGGAGCTTAAAAAAGGCGCAAATTATATTCCGCTGTACGGCAAAGGCAAACACAAATACAGAAACATAAATACACGGCCAGGATATGTGTCCGTGTGTGTGGGAGCATGCGAGCATGTGCGTATGTCTTGTTTTCATAACAAACAAACAGACAAACAGACAAATAAAAGTCAGGCACAAATAAAATAATATAGCGGACATCGTACGATGGGTGCGGAAAATGGAATTTAAATAATTTTCAAGTTTCATGAATTCCACGTAAATATTTTTCCACGTGTTGAAATGCTCAAAGCAATGGAAACTCATGAATATGCACGAAAAAATTCTCTCAATTTCCAGCCGCATTTTTAGGTTCATTCGTTCCCAGAGAATCCTTTCAAGTGCACACAAACTAATCGCTGGGCCAACATCAACTCACATCATGTCGCCCATTGCTTCCGAAGTGGCCCTCGAAAGTAGGCAACACTTTTTAACATGGCCAACCACGCGAAGGGCTGTGGAAGCTGTCAACTGTTGCAAAGGGCGGGGCCGACTGCCAAGACATGCGTCATAAAAACAATACTCACAGTACGCACACAAACCAAAACACCCACCCACACACACGCACACACCACGCACATACCACACACCATACGCACAGAGACGTCAGCACTCGCAGAACGTATGTTGAGCTTACGTGACGTATGAGTGACTTTTATGTTTTAATTGTGCCTCACTTTAAGCCGACGGCCACAGCTGCGCCGAAGAAAGTCAAGTCGCTCTAATTGACAGTGAAACGGGGCCATTTCCCAGTAGTTTTCCCCCGGGCGAGTGTTTTTGCCCGATAAATTTTGCACCAATTTATGCGTGACAATAACGACGAAGCGGCAGTTGTCGCCAATTGGAAACGAGCTGTGATTGCAGCTCATTTAAATGTCCATCAAGATTTGCATAATTAAATCCAATTTTGAATTATTTCGCATAGTTTTTAATTGCAAATTATTTTTCGGTTTTAAAACTTGCACACAATTTATTACAATAATTAATTTTAAATTACATTTTTATCTAACGGAAGTTGCTGAATGAAATCAGCACAAAACAAAAAAAAAATTAAAATGGGAAAGCGTAAATGAATTCGAGAGTTTCCAATGTTAACTTTAATTTTAATTGTGAACGAAACGTGAGCTTTAAAGCAAATGACCCGCAGCGGGCAATTTTCTGACATAGGCAAAAGGCAAAGGGCTGCGGGCGTTGCTCGACCCAAGAACCCAAGTGCCCAAGTACCCAACTGCCCAGCTACTCAGTGCACCCAAGGACTACCCGCCTACTCTGTGAGCCACCCAAATGAACCAAGACAAACGGAGCACCCACCCACCCATCCACCCAACCACCCAACCACCCAACCACCCACACGCACATACGCAGACACAAATTAATTAAATAAGAAAAAAGGTAAGCCGAGAAGTTAAATAAGAAACACGAAAGACATACCGTAGCCCCCACCAGCCCCACATACCCCCACACCCCACACCCACACCACCCATGAAAGTGAAACTTGAAATTGAATAAAGCCCATGGTGGGCGGTCGGGCGTAGGCGGAAGTGAAGCCAAGGCAAGAAGAGGAAGAGGAAGTGAAGTAATGTAAAACAATGCCAAAAGACGAAAATCAACGGCACAGCAGCGACCTTAGAACCGTGTGACCAGTCGACAGGCTGACTGGATGACTGCCTGACTGGGTGACTGGATGACCTAGGGAGTTGCTGGAGTTGCTCCACCCACCAGTCGACTTCACTCACTTGTCTCCTTTTGGCCATATTCCAAGTCGGATAATTCCCAATGCAGTCTTCAATTTCCAGGCAAACGTCTTGAGGGCTGCCCACTGCCTGCTATGCACTTCTCGAAGAGCCTGTCCCTCTGTCCTTCGGCCCAGCTGGTGGTGGAGGGTGGCCACATGATTAAGGTTTCTGAATTTATCTAATACAATTAGTCAGGAGGTGAGCCAGTGACAGGTCCCTGCCAGGAAGCTCCGCTTTCTCCTGGTAATCGTAGACGCCTCCCTTGCCACTTGCCACTTGCCACTTGCCTTACATTAATGTCAGCTTCTACGACGGAGTCTACCCTCGACTTGAGGTGTTCTCTTTCATTCAGCTTTTTGTGAGCTCTGTCTATTTGTCTGTGTGCGAGTCATGTGTGTGGGTGTAAGGTTGAACATGTGTGTGTGTGTGGGTGCCTTAGTGTGTATGTGTGTGCCCGTCAAAAGGTGCGACGACTTTTGAACTTTTGACGCCCGAATGCAAATGTGAGACGCCTTCCCCCCATGGGCATGGGCGTGGCACCAGCAAAGCCACAAAGTTTAATGAATGCTCAAAAGGTGGCGAGTGTTTGGTAATTTGGTTTATATGCAACTTGGCTGCGCCTTCGTCTGGTTGGGTGCGGTGTTCGTCCTGATGAGGGGGACTGCTAATTGGACACTCCGCCCGGCAGGAGATTTTTCAACTCATCCAATGGTAATTCCATTAATGTTTTTATTGACCTCACCCACTCACTGGTGGGTGGATGGGTGGATGGGTCTCAGGATGATGGGTGATTGATGATGGCAGGTGGATGCAGGTCCTGCCATCAATTTGGGGCTCAAAACTCGGTTCGAGACTTCAAATGCACTTCAACACTTGCATCAAAACTTTATTTCCCAACTATGTAAACAGAGAGCGTTTTCCACTCCTGAAGCGTCCTTCAGGCTGTTGAAGTATTTTTCCAACAACTTTGCAGTTCTATGAACGTTTACCTTTCGATAAACGAAAAATAAGCTACGTCAGGTGGCTCGAGTCCTTCGAGATGCTGCCAAATTAAGTGCAGACCCAGACAGACACACACACACACACACACACACACACACATACAGTAAATGCCATACAAAAGCTGAAATTAAAGTGAACCAAAAATGTATTTGGGGTTCTTTCCAGAGACTTTTTTAAAAATCGTTCCCTGATCTGAAATTGTCACTCCTTAAAAATCGGTCCTTTAGCCACTCGCAAAAATGTGTTTCGATTGCCACAGCCAACGTCCAATCTATCGACCACTTTTAAGTGTCCAGCTCAAGTTGTCCATTAAAAAGTGGCCAATGCATTTACTTGTCAACTGTCGGGTGTCTTTATATCTGCGTGTGTGTGTGTGTGTGTGTGTGTTATGTTGGTCTTGCCTTTTTTGTGTGTTGTTCATATCGCAAAGCCGCAAAAAGCCAACAAACTTTGCTGCTGGCTCGAAACATTTCAGCAGAGTCGCTGCTGCTGTTGTTTATAAATGATTGTGAATGCAGGGAGTGGCATGAGGTATGCGAGGGGGCGGGGTAGGATGTAGATCGGTTGACTGTGCAACTTCAACAACTCAATGCACTCAATCAATGCACACAAACAACAACACAGCAACAACAACAACAACACAGCAGCAACAACAACTCCAGCGGCGGCAATGGCAGCCGCCTTTTGTTCCCCCAAACACTCAACACAAAAAGCACTCATCAAAACTAACAACAACAACAACAACAAGAGCAACAATAGAAAACTGTAAAAACAGCAACAAAAAAAATCAAAACAAAACATAAAAGGGACACAAAAAAAGTTACTATGGAGGAGATAAGTTTGTGGTGCAAAGTGAAAAGCCAAAATGGAAATGAACAAATCAACAAACAATTTTTTTTGCAGGCAATCAAAATACAATAAAAAATATACAGCCCATGAATGGGTGACACGCAAAGGACACGCACACATACATGTATTGGTAGCTGTGTGTCTGTGTGTGTGTGTGTGTGTGTGCTCAGTTTTTGTCTCTTGGCATGCCCCAAAGTGTTGTTAACAGATTGATTCCGAAAATGATAATGTGCTTTAGCCAGCTCGTTGCCAAAGCCGCAAAGCCCTCTGAAACAAGTAGCAACAATACAACAGTAACAACAACAACAGCAACAATACAACAACAACAACAACAATGGCAACTGGCAACTGGCAACTGACAACATTCACAGACCATTTGGCGGCTTAAGGCTCGCATTGGGGTTATCGCCTAATCGCATCGCCTGCCAGCCGCGTTTTCCTGCACCCGCCACCCTTGCCACGCCCCCCTCTTTTAGCTTCACCCCTCCACCCCCACCCTAGACTTTGTTTTTCCTACATTTTCTTTTTCCTTTTTGCCATATCGGTTTCCTTGTCTTTGGTTTGTTTTTATATTTTATGCTGCCTGTCGCTTTGTCGCTCCCCACCCACCCACTCCTCATCCCCTCCCCCTTTTCAACCACCCATCACCCACCGCATTCGGCGAGCAGCCAGCGCACAATCATTTTTCAATAAACAAACAATTTCATGGGCGGCTTGTCTTTTGCCAAATCGGATCTAAGCCTCAATAAGCAGCCAGCGACAAGACGCACTTCCTGGCGGAGCTCCCACAACTCTTAGCCCTAACCCCGGCCGACGGCCCTAAGCTGCCAGCTGATGGCTATCAGCCCCAGGACTGTTGCTTATGCCATGAAGCTATCCGATTACACTGAGCAGCCAGATAACCGCACGGCCGAAGCAGCGGAGAGCACAAGACCGCAGACTCCAGATATATATATATATCTGTATATATCTATATATATATATATAATTATAATCAGCTTCGATTTCAAAGTCTCTTATTGTTTCCGTAAACTTGTTGCATAGTGTAGCCGATTGATTGGGGTCGAGTCGCGTCGCCCCAATTGATTAATAATTGCTTTTGTTTAATGTATCTGCCAGATACGTGCCCAAAGCTTGCCTCCGCGCCAATGGCCAATATCCTGGCGCAAGTGCAAGCCAAACAAATGGCCAAAAAGGAGCTGCGCAGTGTAATTACAAGCCAAGAGAAGATCCAAATGGTAGATGCGAAGGAGGGGGCTCCCAGAAGCATCAATGTGAAAAGCGTCCTGCAGCTGCATTTAAATCCTTATAAATGTGTGTGTACAGATGGGTGCATACATGTGTACGTATGTGTGTGTGTGTGTGTGTGTCTGTGTGGACAAATGAAAAATTAAACAATTTCCTAGCTTGACTCTCTGGCCTGGAGCTGAGTCCTGGCAACGAATTGCCAAATTTAACTGAAACATATATCCAGCCAGGAGCAGTAAATTATTCCTGCGCTTGGCTTGCCAGCCAAAGGATACGATTACGAATGCAGATGCGAAAGAGAGAACGAAAGCGAATGCAAAAGCGAACACAAATTCGAATTGCAAAGGATGCAGCACTTCGAACAATGAAAGTTCTTAGTGTCCTTTGTGTGTTCGTATTCATGTGGCAAATCGGTGACATTATCATCATCTTCATCAGCATTAACAGATGTGACTGTGACTCTAGCTGTCACAGTGACTGTGACTGCAGCTATGCAGAAAAAAAGAAAGAAAAAGAAAACGAAAACGAACGAATCAACAGCAATAGAAGGCCGAAGGATATGCAAGCTTGCCTTATCCTTGCCCCCAACTTAAGGGCCTCTCATTAATATGCGCAAATTATAACAAGGCAAACAACTGAATGCAAGCGTCAAATGATCGACCTGCAGATATCCTGGCAACTTATTATTTCCAGTATAAAGGAAGGAGAATTGAGTATTTGCCTCTGAGCCGCCTTCCTGTCTACAGGATATGCAGAGCGAACGAAAAGCCGAGCTGTCAACTGCCTAGAATTTTGTGTGTGCGAGACTGCATGTGTGTGTGTGTGTGTGTGTTTGCTTGTGTATCTTCACTTTGCTTGTGTTTGTGTTTGTGTTTGTGTTTGTATTTGCTTGTGTGTGTGTGTGTGTGTGTGTGAGCTGAAAGACAACTTCATTTACTTGGCTGGCATTGTGCATTCGTTTCATTCATTTTATTCGCTTTATTCGTTTCATTCGTAACATTCGTTTTCATTTGTCGTTTGCCATCGCCGCTACCATTTCCCTAGCCCCCTTCCGTGCCCCTTCCCCCACCCCTTCCCCTCACTTTTGCTGTTTTCGGGCGCTTTCCTTTTTCGCCAACGTAAGCGCTTTTAATTTTCAGCTTGCATGCACAAAAGTATGCAATATGTTTTTGCTACCCACCGCCCTGTGGCCACCCACTTTACAATGCAATTGCACTTATCCATGCATGACATCCAGCTGCCCCTCTCCCACTCCCACTCCAACTCCAACTCATCACACACACACACACACACACACACATTGTGTGGCTGACAATGGCTTACATAAATTTTAAGCTCCATTAGCAAAATGTTACAGCTACCGCACCCGAGGCGACGTGTGGCAGTCCTTTAAACGAATGCAGGAGTATGTCTATGCCAGTGCATGTACATATGTATAATCTCTGATATATACATATGTGTGTGTGTGTGGAAAGTTCAAGTGCAACTAAAGTTGGTTATTGTAGTCGGTCGGTTCTATTATACGAAATGCATATTACATGCAAGCAAAATTTGGACATTGAGGAAAAGTTTTGCTTACCTAAGGCGGGTCCTTGCTAATTTCTACATAAATTAGAAGACATATCCTAGCATCTGTATTTATGTGTGTGTGTGTGTGTGTCTGCGTGTGTGTGTGTTTGGCTACGTTGATTTTGCTCTGAAGCAATTCATGTATTTAAGCCAAGAGATGATCCCGATATGCGAGTCCTGCGTCTCTCTTTAATTTTCAGTTTTTAAATTGCCTCGAATTGAAGTTTAAACTTCGATAATTAAAACTTGATTTACATAGATCAAAATTTAAAAGTTGTTTTTATTTTTTATTTATTTTTATTTTCCATTAGACAAGTTTTTCTTTCATCTTGCGTGTTTTCATAAATAATGAATACATCAAGTTTGAGGTTCGAAGTAAAAGTTAATAATTCGATGGCTTAGATCAAAGCTTTGGAAAAACTGTTTATTAAAGTTGGAGCGAATTTAAGGATATGAGGGATGTGCGTACACTATTCAAATTTTTTGCTGAACTAAACCAAATGAAACTTAATTCTCACACCGCAAAGGCTTTCACTGAATAAATGAGTTTGCCTAATTGCCGCTCGCTGTTCGGAGTTAATTTAATTATTTTCTTTCTGTATTTAAATTATTTATTTATTATTGGCCAGCTGAGAGGCAGCAGAAAGGCAGCAGAGGAGCCGAAGACAGGCAGCAGAGAGTCAGCAGAGGAGAAGCTAAGAGGCAGAGAGGCAGGAGAAAGCGGCAGAGGAGTAGAAGAGAGGCAGCTGAGGAACAGTAGAGGGGCTACTGAGGGACAGCAGAGAGTCAACAGAGAGTCAACAGAGAGGCAGCAGAGACGTAGCTAAGGGGGAGCTGGGAGTCAGCAGAAAGCGGAAGAGGAGCAGCTGAGGGGCAGCTGAAGGTCAGCTAAGGGGCAGCTGAGGGGCAGCTGAGGGGCAGCTGAGAGGCAGCTGAGGGGCAGCTGAGAGGCAGCTGAGCGTCAGCAGAGGGGCTGCTGAGGGGCAGCTGAGGGGCAGCAGAGTTTTCCTTTTGGAGTCTCTTCCTGCTGAAAGTCAAGCAATGACAGAAGAAGAAAAAAAGTAAAATTCGTAGTTCGTCTAATCGCAAATAAATTAACTTGGCTTTTAATGGCTTAGACTGGCAAAATGTTGGCTTGGCTGGAGGAGGCCTTCCGTTCAGTTGCTATGCAAAGTTCAATGGAGTGTAGAAAAGGAAGCGCGAGGGAGAAGGAGCAGGAGAAGGAGAAAGGAAAGAAAGGGAAAGAAAAATAATTATTTTCTGCCTAAATTTGCGAAAGTTGAAGGCGGGGCCAACATGTGGCAGCATCGAAATCAATTCGACAAACAACCAAATGAGTTGCGGAAACTATAACTTACGACTCAGCGCTGGGTGCAGGATCAGCAGCAGCAGGACTAGCAGGAGGATAGTAAAAGCACTCATTCTACCATCTCAGTAGCTCCCTTCCCGCCTTTAGCAGCTAGAATCCTGTTGAAGGAATGTGGGTAACATGAGCTGAAGCGGCACACAATGAATACAAATTGCTTGGTAAATAAACAACATCTCAATAAGGAGCAAATTACTGACGCCATCCAGCGAAAAAATACACACATTCACACGCACACAGGCGCAGATACAATGCTATATATGCATACATATAAATATAATCACACACACACATATGCACACACGGACCGGCAGACACATCCTGAGGAAGAGAGAGCGAACGGAAAGTCGCGCCCTGCATAACAATGGCAACAATTTGGTTTAGAGCGTTCCCTCTCTCTCCCTCTCTATATGTGTGTGTGTGTGTGTGTGTGTGTGTGTGTGTGTGGGTTGCTTAGCTGTGTGAATGGCTATGTATGTGTCTGGGAGTATGTGTGGGCGCTAATGAATATAATGGCGTTACATAAATGGCGGCAGGGCCCCAACCTCGGGAAGCCAGAAACCATTGCTAGTTATTGCTCCTGGCATTGATGTGTGGGAAAATTTGCTATACCCGAGCAATTGCAAATGCGGAAGGAGACAGACAAGGACAGAGGATGTAGGAGAGAAAGGGATGAAGGGTGAGGGTGTGAGTGTGTGGAGGGGAGGGGAGTAAAGCAAATAATGAACGTAAATCATGGTTTAACGATAAACACAATACGAAACAATGCAAACACGAGCAATGCATGAGGGTAGAGCAGAAGTTCTATGAAACTACAATGGTATAAGACCCACCACCCCCCCTTCCCCCCACTCATCCCTCCCACCTACCACCTATCACCCATCAAGTATTACCTTTGCCATTCGATTCGCCATACACCTAACCGACCTCAACTACCGAAGTACCAAACGATAGAGAAAATTAATTAAGGTGCTTCCAGGACGCTTCTGACAGAGACCAAAATTGGATAATGTACCTCATGGAGGGGCCGCAGGTGGGAGAAGGTGAGGGTGGGAAACTATCAAAAGACTTCTGAGGTTTTTATCGCCGTGGAGATATTTAAATGGAATTAAATAATTAATGGGCGACGCTTTGATCCTAGGGTGACCATCATCATGTGGGAGTGTCTGAGTTGTTATATTAATGACTGTCTGGGCTCCGGGGGCGGCAGTGGCTGCCACAGCACAGCTCTGAGCTCTGAGCCCTGAGAAAGCTGAAAAACGAGCTGCAAACTTGAAAAAAAATTACTTTCAAGCTTCAAGCAAGGAACCTTAAGGACCTCTATTTTAATCTCCATCGAAATTGGTAGCAAATTAGAATTATATTCCATATTAAAGTTTTTATATATCAAACTTTAAACTATTAAATTTTTAACTTAATAAAAGCTTCAGTTCATTATTTGATCTGAGAGCTTAAGGACTTACTCGGCCTTTAGGTATCCTTAAGTGTGTCATCACATCAACTGTCAAAATCATCTCTCATCAGCCTGACGCCTAAGTGCCTCGGCTTCCCACTGATGATTGACAGTCCTTCAGTACCACGTGTCCCCCTTTCAATTATCATCCGTTTTTATCATCAATTCTATTATCTAATTTCACCCTTAATTCCTGCCGCTGCCCCCAATCACAATTATTTGATATTCCCGCCTAATTAGGACTTTATCTGCCCGTCCATCGCGGCAATTAAATATTAATGCAATGCAATTTTTAAGAGACCCGCTGAGAAACAACTGTTAAGGGACAACAGGATACAGGACTACAGGACTAAAACTACAGCAAAGCCTAGTTGAAACGCTCGTTGAACCGCCCACCGAACCGCCTTCTAAGCCACCCATCGAGCCGCCAGCTGAACCACCCATCGAGCCGCCTGCTGTACCGCCCGTTGAACCGCCCGTTGAACCGCCCGTTGAACCGCCAGTTGAACCTCCAGTTGAACCTCCATTTGAACTGTTGAGCTCCACGCCCAAGTGGGCCCAGCGGCGGCGGCCACCACTTGAAGGCGAGGGCGGACAGTGGGAGCTTCATGATGTCTGTTTTCTTTTCATTTTCCGTACAGTTTTTTCCGCCTCTGTTCTCCTTTCTTTCTTTTTCCTTTTTTTTTTTGTTTTTTGTTTGATGTTACCCTGGGGAACGCTGGAGTAATTGTTGCGCCTGCCACGCCCTGCGGCACTCCATGCACAGCGCACATTAAAGTCATGCCGTACCCATGGCCACAGTCATAGTCTCAGTTTTGGTCTCCTTTCACTGCTCCACCTCGACCTCCCCCACCTCCACCGCCACCTCCGCCTCTGTCTTCGTCTCAGTCACAGTTACGATTCCAATTCCAATCCCAATCCCAATCCCAGGTCCAGGTTTTTGGTCCCAGATCCTCAGTCCCTTGTTGTCCGGCGTATGAAAAGCGCGAAAATGTGCGGCATATTTTCTCATCTTGCACTGGACATGGTGGGTGAGGGGGGAAAATCCCCCAGTTCGTAATCTATGCTAGTCGAATATTTTTTCATTTTCATTTTCATTTTCTTTTTTCCATTTCGGGGCAATAAAAGTTGTGCATTTTATTGTGGCCACTGATTTAAGTGGACTCCCAGCTATTGGGATGTGTTTAGGAGCCAGAATCTAACATGGAAAATCAATTTTCATTTCCATAGCATCGTTCCCGTTCTCATACACGTTTCCATTTTCATTTTCATTCTCATTTTCATTTTCATTTTCATTTTGATTTTTGTTTTTGTTTTCGTATACAAATGATATGCATAGTTTAGCTTATTTAATTCTTCAATTCAATCAAGAACGCCGCATGCAACGATGAGCTGTGAATGCAGCCAACACTTGCGACTGCTCCTTCTGCAGGTTGCGTGAAGCGCCCCCGCTATAAAGTGGGTCCTGGCGGCAGGACTCCAGTGCTTTGTTGCATGGGCATCTTATGAACTTTTACAGCTCCATTATATGCAAATGATGAAAGCAAGAAAACAAATATTGCTACCTCGGGCGATGGCCAAAGAGCCACACACGAGAACACACACAACTTCACACACGCAGAGACAGGGACACACACACACACACGCACAACATGAAAGGCATTGTTTGGCTCATGGCTCACGGCTGTGAGATGTGTAATGCGGGATGCGGGATGGTAGATGGAAGATGGGAGATGGGAGATGGGACATGTGAGATGTAGGATGCAGGATATCGTACGTTGGACGCAGGTCGCCGGTCGACAGTCGCAGGTCGCAGGATGCGATGCGAGACTCATATGCAGACATTTACATAAGCAAACAGCTTCTGCTTTTATGTGGCAGTAGCTCGACACAGTCCCAACAGACGCAGAAGCAGGCAACCTAGCATACTGGTGTCCTGGTGTCCTGGTATCCTGGTATCCTGGTGCTCTGGTATCCTGGCCGTGTCCTGCACGAACTGCTAATAAACCAACAAGAGCAACAACAGCAAAAACAGCAACAAAAGCAGCAAAAGCAACAAAGCCAACGACAATGGCAACGGATATTAAGCTGAAACTGCCCTGAGGACAACAGTCAAAAAAAAAAAAAAAAAAAAACGGAGAAGCAAAAAAAATAGAAAGGAACGAAAATGAGAAGGAAAAAAGACGTTACTAACTTTGTCAAAGACCAAATAGTGACCGACATTAAGGAGGCCCGGTTTCAGCTCCGGCCACTGCTTCTGGCTGTGGACCTGATCCTGATCCTGTTGCCCATGCCTTTGCCTGTTATCCTACCCACTCCACATTTGGTTGCTTCCCCGCAACTGATAGCTTAAACAAGCTGCCCCAGGACACTCGTTCCTTCCCATGCCCCCAGAGGCTGGAGCAACAGTTTGACTCGACGGCTGAGGGAAAATTCCTGAACTGCGCATGGGGAAAACTGTCGAAAAGGGTAAATTGACATTCAAAGTTGCCGGCAAATGATTTGTTGTCTGACAGCTACCAACCCCACCCCACCCCAATCCCAATCCCAATCCCAATCCCAACCCCAACCCCAACCTCATCATCATAATCAGGATAATCAAATTGGTCGCCCCAAAATGTATGCTACAAAAAGTTTCAACTCAGCAACAATTATGCCGCATGCGACCCACGAGCCATGGGTGCCACGAGTGTCACCGGGTGCCACATGTGCTGAAGTTTTTCTGCTGCCATGGCCGCTGTTCCGGCTGCTATGGCTGCTCTGGCTGCTCATTTCTTTCCTTTTTGCAAATTTAATCACTTAACCCCAATGAAGTATAAAAGTCGGCGTCGGTGGCAAAAAGTTTTCCATGGAGCGGAAAAAGTTGTCACTTGCCGGCGCCCATAAGAAAAGGCTGAGAAAATGTTGCCTTTCACATGCAGCGGCTGTGGGTGGGAAATTGATTTTTTACTTGGACGAAATCGCAGTGTGAGCATATTAATTCAGCCACGCCCATACGCCCATGCGGCGACATTGCCACGCGCTCACATGTCCTTAGCTAGCAACTTGAACATTCTGTTGCTCTTTTGTGCGTTGACATTTCTACAAATGTGTGTAGTGTGTGTGTGTGTGTGTGTGTAGTGTATGTGTGTGTAGTGTGTGCTTGGTGTGTGTATAGTGTGTGTGTCGGCCAAATGACAAAGTTACTTAAATTACCAGCCAAAAGTTTAGTTTTGCTTACTTTGCCTGCCGTTGCCACTGCCACAGGCGATGCCTCTGCCGATGCCACTGCCGATGCCACAGCCTATGCCGATACCGATGCTTAAACTGAGGCAGAAGCTGAAGCTGAAGTCGATGCTGACTCTTAAGCAGAATTAATGAGTGGAGAGTTGGTTTTCCTTTCACATTTCTTTGTTTCCTTAGTCCTCCTTTATTTTTACTGCTTTTCTTGGCTACGCCAAAAGTCAAAAGCTGCTTGGGTGAAGGAGTGGGGGGTGGGGGGGCGCACCCATCGAGGCATGCAACACAAATTCACTTAAAGAGGCGGCACACAGTGAAAGTTTTCATATCTTTATATGTGCACGCACACAACCGCACACCAACACACACCCCAGCACAGACTCACTCCCACATACACACACACATACACACACATATATATAGATTGCACTTGGCAAAGTTTTGCTGGAGCTGCCTGCATATATGTATCCTTATGCGTATATCCTGGCAGCAACATCCTGCCAAGATCTCTTCTTAAAGTCGTGCCATTCACTTGCACTTTATGTGCCACTCCAAAGGCTCCGCCGAGTGTCCTTTTTATGCAATTTGTCACTCCTGTCAGATCAACGCCTGCGAGACTTTCCAAATTCGCATCTACATGTGTTTCCTTCGTGTATATCCTTCTCAATGCGAATTTAAAGTCAGCACATAAATATTTATACAAATATTTAAATCGAAGCACAAGCTCCTTCGGTTCAAGGATGTAAGTTTTCTATAAATTCTGATCAAATGAAATTTAAAACTTTCAAGGAAAAATCCTTTAACAACATTTTTTGTTTTCCTTAAATGTTTTGCATTCAAGTGTTGACATCTGCATTCATGTCCTTTTTACTTTTTACTTTTTCTGCATTTTGTATTTTGCTTTTCGCTCCTCGTTTTTATATAAAATTAATTACATTAATACGTAAATTGCTTTAATTACTTTTTGTAGTTCCTCGGCGCAGCTTTTAACTTTTCTGTATTCTTTTGCCGACTTTTGAGTGAACTCTTTAGCTGTCATCAACCTATCGAAAGGACATGACATTGCACTCCGCACACATTTTGTTGTGCAACAAATTTCTGCTGCTCAGGATATATGAGAAATGGGAGAGCTCCTTTCACAAACTCCTTCACAAACACTGCCGCCACCCTTCCTCCCACTCCCACTCCCCCTCCCACACAATATTGCTGTCTGGTGGAGAGTCCTTGCTCTGCCTGCTCGGAGATGTATGTAGTATGTACATACAATAATATCCTTTCACATTTTATTACACATGTAATGTGCAACGATTGGCTGCTGTTATGAACGGCAGTGCAAGTAGTGGTAGCAGCAGAAGGACCTCTACAGTCCTTAGATAGAGCCAAGTGAGCAGTCAGCAGTCAACTACTCAACTGCGTGTGGCGGCGCAGGAGCTCCTGCTGCTGCTGTTGTGCGTGTATATACCTATACATATATATATATATATATATATATATATAGATATGTGTGTGTGTGTGTCTGCTGGAGGCGCTCTAATAATATAAAACACGCACAAAGGATACATCGATGTATATATATATATGTGTGTGTGTGTTTATATGTACGCACACCTATGTCGGAGTAGGTGGCAGTTTATCTGTCACTGTGTGTGTATCATTGTCAATATTGACGATAAACAAGTTTGCTATAAAACGAAACATGAGTCGAGTCGAGTGTAGAGCTCGACTGGGGCTACACTGGACTACAAGTTTAATGTTCGGTCAAACATAAATCAGGCACTCAATCAATCTGAGGGCCAAGTCCCGAAACCCATTCATGTCAACGCATTCACTTATTAATCGGGACTACACACATATATCGGGGCAAAAATATATACATACTTACAAATACATATACATATATAGATGGGATACATATACATATACATCGCACGTTATATATCATTACGTGCAGGAAAGAAGTTTGTGTGCAGCTGCGTTGAGCACTTTGTAAATTAAAAAATGAAAAGAGAAGCCGTCGGAGTAGCAGAAAGTACGAGTGAGTGAGAGAGAGAGAGAGAGAGAGAGAGAGAGAGGGAGAGGGCGAGTATTTGTTGGTAATATAAATATAATATCCCTGGCTGGATGATAAAATGTTATTATAAATTATATTAAATATACATAAATTGCGTTGAATTATAAAAACGAAAAGGGTGAGCGCTCATTTAAGGGCCGGGCAATCAGTCATTTGGCCAATGGCCTGACATTTATGCAGACCAGCAGCAAACTTTTATAATTAATTAACATTTTACAACAACAGCGTAAGAACAACAAGAGAATCAACAATAGCCAGTCACGCAGTCGGGGCAGTCGGGGCAGTCGGGGCAGTCCGGCAATTTGTTTAAACATAAATCAATCATGAGCGCTGCACATTAAAAATTTAAACATACGCAGGCAGAATCGTTGAAAAGGATACACTAACCGTTTTCATGATTTTTTTCCCCTCTTTTATTTTTACAGATTTTACCAGCGGCCTTCGTCTGGTCGAGGTGCGGATACCAAATTACGTGGTTAAGGGGGGAACAGCGCAATTGGAGTGCCTCTACGATCTGGATGGGGAGGCGCTCTACTCGGTCAAGTGGTACAAGGACGGCAACGAGTTCTATCGCTATGTACCAAGGGATAATCCGCCGGCGCAAACGTTTCGATTGCAAGGTGTTAACGTTGATGTGAGTATCTCGAAACTTCAAGCTGCAAGCTTCAAGCTTCAAACTACAAACTACAAACTACAAAACTTCAATCTTCAAAAAACGTAACGTAGGAGAAGCAAACTGAATACATTGAGTGCGTTGCCGACGTTGGCCGTTATTCTATTTCTCGCGCGTGCAGAGAACAGAGTAAAGCATTAAAACAACGTTGCATACTTTGCGGCGCAGCCAGACAATAGAATGTTGTAGCAGAACCCCAGACCCGAACCCCAAACCCCAAACCCAAACCCAAACACAAGCCCCTAAGACCCGAACCTCTAAGCCCACAACCAACCAGCCCCAAGCCCACCAAGTCTTTGTCTCGCTCTGTGGCTTGTGTGTTTTGTATGTCCTGTGTGCATTGTGGGCTTGGGGCCATCCTTAAAATGAACTACTGCAGAAGCAGCATCGCAAGCAGCAGCAGAGGTAGAGGCAGCGGCAGAGGCAGAGGCAGCGACTGCAGCGGGTGCAACGCTGTTTATCACCACGCAGACAATGCGCTACCTTGAACAAGTGCTTCTGGTGCGGCCTCCAAAGCTGCGTGCAATATTTTAATTCAGAAGATGGAATAGTACTCTAGGATATTATGTATTTAAGGACCCTGAATGGCCGCGAACAAAACGCGAGAACAAAACAAAACTAAATCCTGAAGTTGAAGCCTCTTTGAGTAATGAGATTGAATGGAAATAAGCTGATTAAGCATTTCATTAAATTAAATAAACTTCAATTGGAATAGATAATATACTAAACACACACACACACACACACACACATACATATAAAAATAATTTGGAACTGAAAATGCATTGAAACAGACGTTTAAGTGTGCTGGTAATTTTTACAAAGCCCGAAATCGAACAATGATAATAAACGAACAGAAATTCAAACACACCCACACCCACACCAACAATAACAACAACAACAACGAAGACAACAATAACAGCAGCAACTGATACTAGAACAACAACAACAACAACAACAACAAGTGTAGCGCACTTAAATGCCATTGCTCCATTATTTTTGCCACTAAAACTTTTGCACCGAAAATGCGCTGCACGTTGCACGATGAGGTTACGGTTACCCGGTCGTAAAGCCCCTCTCCCCACGCACCCTCCTCCACCGCCCACACACATGGCCTCTCCCGTTGCACTTCCAAAAACCTGAACACACATTGAAGTGCCAACGGCAGTGGCACTTTCAGTGTTGGTAACCGCCTCGCTGAGTTCAAGATAAGCACGTGAGCAGCAGACACCTGGCGAGTTACCCTCCTCCCTCCCCCCTTAGCAACCCCTTCGACTAGGAGGAACTAGTGTTCATATATGCACTGGAACTTCGCTAGAACGAACCACTAATCGCTTGCCCAGCCAAAAAAAAAAAAAAAATAAAGGAAACACGGAAAACGGGGGGAAGGAGCGAGTGAATCTGCTTGGCATGCATGTCCTGATACTTCCAGCTACTCTACGCCAGCTCCCCCAACTCCTTCTTCTTATCCACCTCATCCTGTTGAGTTCCTGTCTCTAACTCTCACCGACTCTACATGTGTTTCGAGTTTGAGTGCAATAAATTTTTCAAGTTGTGCTTTTCGCTGCTGACTGGCGGCTGTGGGCGTGGCCGAACGTGTCTATAATGCGCGTTATAACAACCGAGAGGTAACACCAATATCCACCCGCACACACACACGCACACACACACGCGCACACCCATGATTGCTGGCTCAATGCGGCCGGCGGTCTTCTCAACTTTGATGTCGGGTCGCAGATAAAAGCGAAACATGTTGCAAGAGATACAATGGAGCGATAGTCGGGATACGGCGGATCCGTTTGGCTGCCGGGCAATGCTAATGGTTATATCCAACTCCGAGCGGCGGATATTGTTTTAGCATAATCGATTCAAGTGACTGACGTGGCCCGGCTAACAACTTTTTGGCCATTGGGTTCCATGGTTCATGGCTCAATGTGCGTGGAGCGAGGGGGCAGCGCGGGGACAGCAAGGGGTCTTTGAGGTGTTTTAGAGGTGCTTTGAGGTGCTGTGGGTTTTTCTAGTTGGGTTTTTGTTTGAAATTCCGTTTTTGTTTTATTGCAGTTGGCAATTTGTTGGCTGTTCAGGAGAGGGTCATGCGTGTGCCTCTGTGTGTGTGTGTGTGTGTAGGTGTCTGTATATGTACGCTAGGTAAACTATAAATTAGGTTAACACAACAACAGCAGCAGCCAAAGAAGAAGAAGAAGAGGCAACACCAAAAACTGCGGCACAAACGGATAAAAAAATGCGCAATAAAAGATAACAAAGTGCACTTTTCGTTGGCAAGATAAACAGGACCCATTCGAGGCTGGCAAATGCTAGCAGGACTGTGCTTAATGGGCTTAGAGTTGAAATGAATTATATTTGCCCAGCGATTACTTTTGGGCTCCCAAGCTGACCCTTTAAGGGCCCCAGAAGGTTCGCAAGCCTCTTTAAGGATGCAAAGCAGAAGAAACTTTCATGGGAATTCCCTTTCTCAGAGTCTCAGCCTGAGCTTCACTTAATTTGACTCTGGCTTAAATTTGTCTTAGTCTTAGTGTCATTAGTTTTAGGTTGAAAAAAATCACCATCTCTTCTCTTAATTTCAATTCAAGTTCCAGTCTTAATTTCCGTCTTAATCCAAGCTTTAATCTGAGTCCCACTCTCAGTCTCAGTTCTAGTCCCAGTACCAGACTCAGTTTCAGTCTTAGTCTCATATCAGTCTCACTGTCAGACTCTGTCTCACTCTTAGTATTTGTCTAAGATTCAATCTCAGTCTCAGCCTCGGTCCCAACCTCAATTTCAGCCTTAGCCTCAGCATCAGCCTTAGCCCCAGTGTCAGCCTTAGTTTCAGTCTGAGTCTCAGTCTCAGATTGTCCCAGTCCCAGTCTCAGTTACAGTCTCTGCCTCAGTCTCAGTCTCAATCTCAGTCCCAGTCTCAGTCTCAGTCTCATCTCTGTCTTAGTGTTAGTATTGTCTGAGATTCAGTTTCAGCCTAAGCCTCATCCTCAGTTTCAACTATAACTACAACCTCAGCTTCAGCCTCAGCTTCAGCTTCAGTCCCAGTCTCAGTCCCAGTCTTGGTCACAACCTCAACTTCTGCCTTAGCCTTAGCCCCAGTCTCAACCTTAGTTTCAGTCTTATACTCAGTCTCAAGTTGAGTATGAGTTTTGCCCACTTTCAGCCTGAATCTCAGTATAAGTCCAGTCTCAGTCTTCGTCTCTCTCTCTCTCTCTCTCTGATGGTTTCCATCTTCGTCTCAGGAGCTGTTCTCAAAAACAATTACGTTGCATTAACGTCCAAAAGTGGCTGCTCGGCTGTCGTTTGTCGTTGCTATTGAAACTAGCAACTGGCAACTGGCAACTGGCAACTGGCAGCTGGCGGCTGGCAGCTGGTAACTGGCAACTGCCAATTCCAGAGACGACCTTTCGACAGTGGACAATGCACAATGGGGACAACGAAGAACAGGACATTCTCTACCTTCTTTCTGTACTTTTTTTTGCGCTTTTTTGGCCCAACAACTTTTACCACTTTTCGCTTAAATTGCTTTAGCCTTCTGCCGATGCTGGGGACACGCGGCTTGGGTTGACTCTGATTCTACTTTCATTATATTATTTTTTATTCCTCTCTCTCATTCAACAATTTTTAATTGCAGTTGCACAACTCAAGCGATGCGATTGTTAACCTCCAAAGCGTCAATCTACAGTCGGCAGGACGTTTCCGGTGCGAAGTATCCGGCGAGGCGCCGTCCTTCCAAACGGTCACCGAGCATGGCGACATGGTTGTTGTGTGTAAGTATAGCTAAAGATATAAGTATAATTTATAATATAAAAAAAGCTACCACCCACTCCCTACCCTCCTCTCCCCTTCTGTGTCCTTCTGTCTCTCTCCTGTGTCCCGCGAGTCAAGCCAAAGCGAAAACTTATAATTCTAATTAGAAACTACGAACTGCGAGCTGCGAGCTGCGGCTCTGGCAGAGCTCCAAGCGCGTCATTGAAAGTTGCCAGGACGTCGGTTGAGATCAGTGGAGCGTTGCGCTTACTGGAGTGTTAACTCCTTGCCAGGAGCACTTGCTATTACATTTCGTTCATAACTCGAACTGAACTCAGACCCAACGATAGTTGCAAAAATAACAGATTTCTCTATAATTATCATTATCCCGAGCTGTCCTTTTGGCTGTATCAATTTCATTTTCAATTTCATTTTCCATTCCAATTTCTATTTCAATTTGAGCTTCAGATTCAGTTTATATTTGAATTCCAGGCGAGTCCATTGAAGGACTCATTTAACCGCTTAACTGTTGAGCTGCATTTGACAGGCTTGATTTGATTTCATGTTTATAATAAGCTTAGCAACTTGGACGGAACTCGACTTTCCCCCTGAGCAGCAGGCAGACAGACGGAGGGACAGACAGACGGAGAGAAAGACAGTCAGACAGTCAGACAGTCAGGCAGTCAGACAGTTGGGCAGGTTCAGGTTGCTGCCCAAACTGCCAAACCTAAGGATCTAACTCAATTTTGCAACTGTCTGTCCTGTTCAGCAATTTCCTGGGGGCAACGCTCAACATTCTGAGACGCCGCCGCGATAAACTCCAAACGCAAACAAAACAAAATTCTGCAGATGTGCTTTAAGTGTTCGCTGGCTGTAAGTCTGTCTGACTCTCCGTCTCTGTGTGTGTGTGTGTGTGTGTGTGTGTGTGCTGTTCGACAGAACTAGAAGCTGTGCTTAGGGGAGTCTCATCCGGCCAGGACAAGGGACATCGTGCCACACGTGGGCGAGGCACCCGAAACGCTTTGAGCTGCCGTTGACATTTCGTTTGTTCAATTATAAACTTTTGCGTGGCCAAGCCCACAGCATGCCGTCCCTTTCTATTGCAGTCGAGTGCTCATGCTGTCTCTTTCCTTTATTCCCCAAACAAAGGCGGAGGATTGAGCTTTGTCTTTGTTTTTAACACGTTTTTGTTATGTGTTCCATTTTGTTGTTATTTCTATTTCTATATCTATTGTGGTTGTTGTAGCCGTAGTTGTAGTTGTTGTTGTTGTTGTTGTATTTGGTGTGTTTTGTCGTTTTATTCAGTTGCTCACATTGTGCGTTGCCTGTTTGGCTTTCAATCAAAGTTTTTAAAAGCTTCAACAACAAACATCTCGCATATGCCACAGCTCACAGTTTGAAGCTCACAGTACTGAGTACACTCCACACTCCACCACCCCTCCCCCTCCCTATCACTACTTTTTGCTTCCTCCACTCATCGCTGCTCACTCTCCATTCTCCATTCGCCCCACTTCATCCTTTTCGGTCCTCTAAGCTCTGTGCGCCCACAGCTGCTGTTAGTCCTCTGGCTGGGAAAAAAAAAAACCATTTCCGTTTCCGTTCGCATAGTTTGGCTCGGCACTGATTTATAGTCCTTGGACGGCGGGTATCAGAACTTTGTCATCGGACTTAGGCAGCATATTAGGAAGTATAATCGTGCCTTGGCTAAGGACGTTCCAATATTCCGTACGGACAAGGACCAAGTTTTTGATGCTCTCAGTCGAATTATTTGAGATATAAATGGATTAATTCGAATTTGGGCGTTTACTTGGATTTGATATTAATAAATAAAAACATGAAAGGACTTTGAAGGACTCTAAGCGGATTCAACGGACTTGCACACTGGCCATCAGCATTATTTAAATCCGCTGTCTCTTGGAGCCGCCTTTTATTTCTCTTATTAAATTTCCATTTAATTTCTGGTCTGTTATAAGTCTGTTAAGTGTTAACAGATTCTGTTAAAGTCAAGTTAAAATCAAGCCTACTCTAGATGGCTTGTGTTTTACTCAAGTCCTTCCTTCATCATCAAATGATCCCTTGACCTGATTTCTTCTCATGAAGCCTTTCTTTATGTTATGCGTTTATTGAACTTTCTACTTCCTTTGAGCTGTCCTGTATTTAATGCAATATTCCTTGATGCTCCTTTGACAATTTATGTGCGTATTTTTCCAACGGAGAGAAAGGACATTTGTCTGTTGTGCTTCTGGAAACTGTTTATACATGAATCTAGGATTCCAAAAGTGTAGATCCTTTTAATTGACAATTATTTTTTTATGTTATTGAATTTTTAAAAGTACCTCCTCTGTTATGGCTCTGTTAACCACATAACTCGTTTAACAGTCCTCTGCCTTCTCCACGCGGCATATGCAAACAAATGAAGCGCTTTGGGTCCTTGTTTGGTGAGGGTATTAAAAGTTCGTAGTGCATCCTGTTTAGGTTTGCCTTTCAGGCAATTCTATTTTATATGCTTGTCCTTTTTTATTCGCTCCTTGCTGTTGTTTTGTGCCATTTTATCAGCAGTCTGTCAGTGCATCAGCGGCTGGAACTTTTATTGAATTTCCGCCTGGGCGCCGGCGACTTTGTTTTCCCAGATGTTGTTGTTGTTGTCGCTCCTCCCATACCCCTAGTATTGTTTTTGTTGTTAGTTTTTGTTGTTGTTGTTGCTGCTGATGTTGTTGTTGGTTTTAGTTGGTTTTGGCTTCGGTTTATTATGGTATTTCGGCGCTTCCAGCAGAGGCTGCGGGCTGACCAGCACCAGCACCAGCGCCAGCGCCAGAGCCGGAGCCACAGCCACAGCCACAGCCAGAGCCAGAGCCGGAGTCAGCTCCGATGTCCGGGTATGCAACTAGCCGTAAATTAGATTTCGCCCAGCTTGAGTTCGTTAGTCTAGACCAACAGCAACTAACCGATTTGATGTCCTGCTCCTCCTCTTTGCAGCACTCCCCGACCAGGGATCGCCCAAGATAACTGGTGGACGTCCGCGCTACCAAATTGGCGACTGGGTCCGCGTCAACTGCACCGCCGGCCGCTCCAAGCCTGCTGTCAATCTGTCCTGGATGGTCAATGGCGAGCCTGTCGAGCCGCAGAAGCTGCGAAAGTTTGAAACCACTGTGTCGGGTCGCGAGGGCCTAGAGACCGCCGTCCTGGGCCTACAGTTTCGCGTGGAGCAGCATCATTTCCGCAACGGAGACATGAAGCTTAAGGTAAGTTCTTCGAATTGCCATCTCATGACAGTTGATTGACCTAATCCTAATCTCTGTTCCGAATTGCTTGCAGTGCGTGGCTTCATTGTCCTCTTTCTACTGGCGCAGCAACGAGGAGTCCGTAGAGGGCGATCGGCCGCAGAAGGCGCCGGTCCTCGAGTCACGCGAAAGCGATGGCGCCTTTGCAAGCAACTCACGCGCCGATCCGGTCCAAGGTATGTCATACCGGGAATTATTTGTTACCAGACTCTTATCGATTTTCATTCAAACAAACGCAGCCAGCAAAACGGACTCGCTCCTTATGGCCCGTGCGCCCAGTGCGTTGTTGTTGCTAGCGCTGGCCACGGTCGCGACCTTGGCCGGCGTCAGCTGCAGCTGCAGCTCAGGTAGCGGCAGCGGCAGCGGCAGTGATGATGGCCGCGGCGCCAGTAATGGTGGTGGTGGTGCTAGTGATGCTAGTGGTCCTAGTGATGGTGGTGATGGTGGTGATGGTGGTGGTGGTCGTGGTAATGGCGGTCAGCGCCTCTCCTGGCCAGCGCCGGTGCAGAGCAAGGCTGGCGCCAGAGTGAATCGAGGTTCGATCCAAAGTGTAGTTGTCCTTAAGAATGCAAACAATCCCAAAGATAAGGATAAACAGAAACGCGTTGCCATTGAACTGCTCGTCGCCGCTGGGCAGAAGCTTAAGAGTCTTGTGCGTCAGCTGCGGCGTTCCGTTTGTGCAACGTCATCCTCGGTGGCGGCTGCAACGCACTTCCCATCGCAGCCGCAGCAGCAGCAGCAGCAGCAGCAGCGGCAGATGCTGTTGGCTGCGCGGTAGCTGCATTAAGTCTGCCGCCCAAATGTTCAGCCCCGCCCATATTTTCCACTGAATTTTCCGTCTTCTTTGCTTCGCATGAAACAAAACACAAAACACTAAAGCTAAAAACAAAAATAAAAACGTTATAAAAATAAAAAACCAACAACAACAACAACAAAAATCATAAAGAAATAAAAATTATGCAAATCTAAAAAAAATAAAAAATAATGCGAAAAATGCAAATTTATTTATGAATATCGTTAACAAAAGCTTTCTTGAATTTAATTTGTATAAACAAAAAATATATTTATATTCGTATGATTAATTAAATTAAAACACAACCTTAAATATATTTTAAACAAAGCGACTCTCAACAACAACAACAACAACAAATGATACATAAACAAACAACAATTTGTAATAAGAGCGCGAATGTTAAGTAAATTAAATTTAAAAATATAAAATGAGATTGTAAATAATTGAAATTAAATATTAATGAAAAAAAAAGTAGATTTAAATAAACTTAAAGCTAATAAATCTTAAGAGTTTCCACACGAAAATAATTAAGTGGCGCTGCACTAACCAAAAAGTCTATCAATTAATTTTAATTAAAAATTCAAAAATCAAAATTCAGAAAAACAGAAAAAAACAAAAGTCAATAGAAAAGCTCAAAAACTAAAAATAAAAAATTAAGAAAAAAATATTTAAGTAAAACTAAAAATAAGAGACGAAAAAAGAAAAACTGAATTCAAGCTAGAAAAAAATATTAAAAATATATTTATAAGAAAATAAATAAAAGATGAACGTAAATAAAAAATTAAATTAAAATGACAAAAAAATAAATGAGTGTAAAACAAAAATAATTATTAAAAAAACGAATTATTAAAAAAAAGAATTATTAAAAAAAATAATAATTATTAAAAAAAAAATAATTATTAAAAAAAATAACTTATTTTCAAAAACTTGGTAAATGTCTCGAAAATGTAATTTATTTCAAGAAATTAAAGCACTTAATATTTAAAAAAAAAAATAAATATATATATATATATGTTAATGGATATATATATGTATGTGGATATGTATATGTGTATGTATATGTATGTGTATATGCATGTGTATAGCACTTGAACGCAAGAATAGAAGCACCCGATTTCAATTTCAATTTTCGCAAGGAAAACCAAAATGAAAAACTAAAAATGAAAAGCTAAAAATAAAAAATGAAAAATATAAGTGTAAATCAATGTAAGGATTAAAGAAAAAAAAAAAGCTGGCGACTGTCGAAAAGTCTTAAAACTAACAAAAACATATCGTAAATTTATGAATTGCCAAAGTTTTTATGTGAATGTGTGTATCTGTGTGTGTGTGTAAGTGTGTGTCCGTGTGAGGAGATGCATGCGAAAATGATGAAAGTAAAACTAATAATTATTAATTATTAATTATTGATTAAAAATTATTAATTATTGAATTAATTATTGATTATTGAATTGATTATTAATTAATTAAATGATTAATTAATCATTAATTACTAATCATTAATAAATAATCATGAAGCCGTATTAATCCGTAAATGTAATCCATGATTAATGTATTTATGTCGTAAGTGTAAATGTTCTCTGCGTTCTCTGTCCATATTTGTATGTACAGCACTGTACCTACAGCCTCTGCATAGACTTAACATAACATACGAACAACATACTACCAATAACATTCCATGTTATTTTTCGCTGTACCGTTCAGAAAAAAATGAATGAAAAAAATCAAATAAAATAGAAACAATATTTAAATTGTTGAATTGTTACAAATTTTAGTTAGTCGAATTTTTGAATAACAATAGAAAATTTCAAGCACGCAACACAACAACAACAACTACAACAACAACAAGTAAATAAAACACACAAATAACTAAAACCAAAACAATAGCGAAATGATTGTGATTAAACCCTAAAAAGAAACAGAAACTTGAAATAAATTAAAAATAAAAAAGAGAGAGAGAGAGAGAGAGAGAGAGAGAGAGAGAGAGAGAGGGAGAAGGAGTTATAGGAATTTATGTAAATAGTCCTGAGAGCAGCGCCACATCAAAGCTTTGTCCATGAATCCTTCGATATTCGCAGCTCGATGATTATAGAAGATCGGAGGGAGTTTAAATGTTTTTTCATTTAATTTAAGTGTTGCCATTAATACAATAAATCTTGTGTGTAAATACTAAAATAAAATGCTAACTAAATTAGTATTAAGAGACGTCAAGGAATAATGCGCCAATTGTAATAATAAGCGAGCGAATAAATTTATAAATAATTCAAATCAATGGGCGAACATTTAAATGCTAATTTAGTTAACTGTCTGCCTGTCTGTGTGTGTGTGTGATTGAGTGTATGTGTGTGTGCGTCGGTAGATTTAAGTGCATACGTATAAAATATAAATTTATGTAAACATTAATAAAAATAAATGTGCATTGTTGTTAACTGTAATGTTTTTAAGTCTCACTTAATGTCAAAGCTATAAACTACAATTGAAAGCAAAACAAAAAAAAACAAAACAAAACAAAAATAAATAAATAAATACACACAAAAAAAAAATGAAAAATAAAATAAAATAAATTAAATATAATTAAAGCAGAGAAAGTAAAAATATTCAAAGTGTGCTAATTTTAAGTGTAAATTATGCGTGTATTTAAAATCCAATTTTTAGATGTATAAAAACAGAAAACGTAAGATAAATGCATTCGAATTATACGATAAAATTAAAATAAAATAAATACAAAAATAAATATTAAAATAAAAATAAATACACAACAACAACAACAAAAACACAAGAGCTGCATACTAAATGAAAACAACAACCACAAAGAAAACATTAATAAAAAATAAAAACAGAAAAAAACAAATGCCATAAGTCACTTCACTTGAATTTAAAAAAAAAAAAAAAAAACAAAAAACAGAAGAAAGAAAAAAGAAAAAAAGAAAATTGAAAATCGAAATGCAAGGAAAACCTCTGTAAATATCTTGAAATATATTTCAATGTACGATACGCGTATCTCAGCCACAAGCAAATCAAACAAAATTATGAACAACAACAAATCTTGAGAAAGAATTAAATAAAAACAAATATTTGTTTCCAAAAATCCATCTTCGAATTTCTGAATCCTTGAATCCTTGAAACTTACATATCAACAGCCAACGCCCGATCTCCTCTCTTAACTTGGCCAGTTTGAGTCAACTCCGAGCTGGCCAAGTTGCAGGGCTGCGCCGCATTTGAGGAAAATTGGGTAATTTTTGGAAAATATTTCAAATACGTGAAAATGTGCGTTACGGACGTGACAACAGGACCCAACGACTGCCCGAGTCCAACAACAATAAAAGCCAAAGGACAATCCAAACCGTTTAGCAGTTAAAAAAAGGGAGGAACCGCACGCAAAGGGACACATCACATGCATGGGCCAAAGGATGCCACACAAGGTAAAATTTACAAGTCCTTCAAAATTATTGAGAAATTTCTAAAAACTTAAAAGAACAAAGGAACAAGCGAATTTCGAGTTTCCACTAACTTTCCCTTCCGCCTTTTCCTTGTTCCTCGTTTGTCCGTAAGTCCTGTGCGTCCAATGAAGCTCACTAATAAGCTGCCAGGACTAAGCACATTTGATAAATAGATGGCAAAGCCAAACAAATTATAAGTACCAACTGACCAACTGCCCGACTCTCCGACTCTCCGACTCTCCGACTGCCCGACTCTCCGGCTGTCCAACTGTCCGGCTGTCCGGCTGTCCGGCTGTCCTACTGCCAACACATTTATTAGCCTGGAAAATCTGCGCTTCGCTGGCCAAGAACAAATCGCCTCAAATGAGCAGAGCGGACCACCTGGCCAGTCACCTGGCTTTCTGGCAGTCCTCCGGTGTTCCACCTGTGTAGCTTCTGCTGTGAAAAACAAATCTTCCTTAAGCCAAATACTAGGACATTGGTCCAAGCAGCTTGCCCACAACCTGCTCCTGCCTCCCGTCTCCCTTCCTCTGCATCCTGCAGTCTGTTGTTTGCTGTTCGCTTTTGGTCGTGACTATCAAATGTCACATAAATCAGATTTGTCATTTAATTACAACAACACCTACTTTGATCTCTCTCCCCTCTAGGTGTGTCTATGTGTGTGTGTGTGTGTGTGTGAATTCATTTGAAGTTGGCAAATTCCTTGGCTCAAAAAGAGCTTAAGTTGAGCCTAAGCTGCTATTAGCCAGACGTTTGAGTCTGAGGCTCCATAAACATTTTCCCTGCTTTGGCAAAGCCCCAAAAAGAAAATATGCGTTGCCTACTTAACAGCTTAGTTCCTCACACACACACACACACGCACATGTGTGTGTGTGTAAGCAGCGGAAAAAAAGTCGTCATGTATACAGGACTTTTGCATATTTACCTCAATTGTCGGCAGCTTAAAAGTTGCACGTTTGATTCTCGCGCCGATAACTCGCCACAAATTGAGGCGCACGGGCAAAGTTTTGATTGGCCCAATGATAAGTTAAACGATACGTTAAGTGGCAGGGCCGGGAGGTGGCACGCCCAGAAGGCGGCACGGCACACAGCCAGGTAATCAGATCGAAGTCTGGAGGTGGCCTCGATTTCAAGTGAAATACAATTAGCTTAAGTAAATTCGAATACTTAAGATAATCGGGATTAAACTTGAGATAATAATTAGATCATTTGTTGACTCGCCTCCACTCGTGTTATCCTTGCGTCTGTTGTTATTGTTGTTTCGCCTTTTGACCTGTTTGCACTTTGTTTGGCCATTAAAGCTTTCTGTTTGCCAACAATAAACAGACAATGACAATGTCTCATATACCGTCAATTTCCATGCAACACAAATACGAGTGTCTCTCTGGCAACACATTGTCCTGTCTGCCTGCAGCCCGGCGTATCCCTTGCCCCGCTCTCCCCTTTGCTGTTGTTATCATTTGCAGCATTTGAAATGATTTGCAATAAAAGTGTCTGTTACTGTCCATTGGCCACACCCATTGCAAAATTACGTGCTGTTGCTCCTTCTGATGATTTGGCCCTGTCGCCGGGCAGTCCCTGGACAGTTCCTGTTCCATCATCAAACCCATCCTGGCTCCCAATCCCATTCTCATTCCCATTCCAATTCCCATTCCCACTCCCTTGCCCATGTCCATTCACATCTTCATTCCCATCCTCATTGTCATTGCCATTGTCATAGTCCTTGTCACCGTCACGTAATTTCATTGCCTTTGTTTATTTATTCCTTGTCTCAATGTATTTGCTTTTATTTTTTATGCCAACACATGAGCGTTTCAGGGATCAAAATGGCGCCCAAAGCTATGGTCAAAGGAGGAAAGGCTTACAGCCAAATTTGTTGGCCATGAGTGTCGCTATAATTTCTCACATAATCCGAGTGTTTGGGTATGTAGTCGAGTCCTTCTAAGGATCATAGAAAATACTATTTATTTCCTATATATCTTAAAGAATCATCTCATAATTAAACCCATAAATATTTATATATCCCTGCAATATATATTCCTTACAGATTCCTTCACGCATTCAAGGGAAATTATCGCGGCGCCCAACACATTTGTTACCTCGATGCCCCCCTGATGTTGGCATTGGATATGAGTTCTTTGGTAAAAAAAGAGACTGCCAGCAACAAAACAGGAGACAGAGGACATAGGACAGGGACAGGGGCAAGGGAACAGGGAACAGGGACAGGGCACCAAAAACCGGGAGCTGGAAAGGAGCAGACGGACAATGCAAAAAGAGCAAGGAACTTCCATAGATACAATCATAATTTCTGAATTGCAATAAAAATGCGTGGCAAAATAAAATGGCTCATAAAACGCTGGCTGCCAATTTCTGGATGGCAACTGAAGGAAGCTGAATGGCGGCTGGACTCCAATGGCTGGCACATAATTTGGCATTGCTTGTGCCATAAATTATATAGAATCTGTAGAATATATCTGACAGGCGGACTTAGGCAGCGGAATGGCCAGTGACAGTGGCCAGGGGCAAGGACAGTGGCAGTAACAGTGGCTGTGGCAGACGCTCGCATGTTCAACCATTAAATGGCAGCTTCTTTCTTGGGGGGGCAGAGGAAGGGAAATGGTAATGGAAATGATTTCATGTCATTGCATCTACGTGATGTGAAGTATCGCAGCAGCTGTCAGCCTTGCATCGCCGCAACACACAAACACACACACACACACACACTTGGCCTTAAAGCTGGAAAATCTTAAAGCTTTCGGAAAAGTCGGAAAGCTGCTGTCAATCACTTTAAGTATTTGCTTTGTCTTTCAATTCAAGTGGATGCCCCGAGATTAGAGTGAAAAGCTAATCGAGGGCCGAGATTTAAGGGAGTTTTCTTCACGAGCCGAAACTTTCCCTCCAGGTGAGTAACTGTAATTGTGAGAAAGCAATAGTAGCCAGTAAGTTTTCCCCCCTTCGTTCACACCTCAGTCACAAGAAACAATCTCTTAGGCGGAAGGTTGGCAGTTCAATTTGCAAGTCTGCCAAACGCAGAGCTCAAGCTTAACAAATAATTTACATATTATCGGGATGCTTTGCATGGATTCCATTTATCCGACATCCCGTGCCGTCCCCTCCCAACCCATCCCATCCCATCTTTACCTTTCCCTGCCCCTCCTGTGTCTGCGTGTCTCATTATTGTAGCCGATTTTATTGGCTTGCAAAGATTTTCAGCCGAGGCAAATGACCAGGGCCCAAAGCCCTATGCCATTTTCTGGCTTCATATCTTTTGCTGATTTCATCAGTAAACGCCAGTAAAACGCATTTTGTTACCTTGATTTTTTATGGCCCAACGCCGCTTTCGCACACACGCACTCACACACACACACACACACTTACATATGTGTACATATGTGTTTTTTTGGGGGTTTTAGGGCAAGTCTGGAAAATCTTTTACTTTTCTTATCTCTGGCAGAGAACTGGGCATTGGGTTCGTTCGTTTGATTTGATTTTTCACCCAACCTGCCAACCTGCCAGCCACCCACCCACTTAACCACCCACTCACCCACTCAGCCACCCAATCGCCCGCTGAGCTGAGTGGCTGCTGTCCATTTGTTGCCTACGCAATGGAAAACTCAACCGATATTTGATTTTTTATGACCTACTCTTCTCTGATTTGGTTTCCCTTACCTTACCCTTTCTGGCCCCCACCCCTCCACCCACTCCACCACTCCCACTCCCTTCCTGTCGACTGCAGCGATTTCCTTTCGCTTAAAATAACAATTTCAAATGGATTTTATTGCCTCGAGGTTAGATTTGTGCCCAAACACAAACACGGAATCCGTCGTATCCTTAGAATTTTGCATAAGCGCCTTTTTCCATTCTCTGGGCCAGTGACCATTCGCTCGCATGTGGCTTAAGTCCCTTCCATTCGGGGGCCCTCAGCAGTCAAGTGCATTACACACACTGCACTCATCGCAACAACAACAACAACAGCTATGGGATGGGGAACAAGAACAACCAAAAATATAATAAAAACGACAGCACTCAGAACTTTTCCCAACAGACGATAATTGAAAGTGCTGGGAGAAGCGGACATTGCGTTTTGTTGGCCAACTTTTCGCAGCCATAAAATTTATGTTAATTGAAATTTATATGCAGGGAAACCCAAACAAATGGGCAACGAGAAGGAAAACCACGACAAGTTTTCCACAAAACGCATCAAAACTCATTTGCCCAACGCGCTACACACACAGACCCAAACTTGTTGGACAGTGTTTTCCGCTTGACTTAAGATCAAAGTCATATAGGAAAGTGTTTTCCCCCATAGATTTAAAGGCGAACCCTTGAAATTCATTTCCGAAATTAAGTTTCCTTTGAACTCAATTATTATAAAAAGTTGACTACGTTTCAAGGACAGGACATGCTCTAATCCTTACTGCAAGCTCATGCCCTCCTTTGGAGTGCCTTTAAATGAGTTCTGGCTTTGGCAGCTTTAATCCATAAAGCGCCGTTGTGTGCTTTTTATTGGAATGCAAATTTTTATTGATATCACAATTGTCCGAGTGTCATATAAAGTGTTTTCCGCTGCTGCCATCGACTGCACTTCAGCGGCACTGCGGCGACTCCCCACACATTATTGACACATGCGGCGCATAATATGCAATATTTATGGCGGAAACATTTAGGCAATGGAGCATTTATGGGGCCCCACTTAAAAGAGCAATAACTGAAAAGGACATGGTTTAAATTAGTTAATTTTATACCTCCCATCAGCCAGTGTTAATCTACATCCCCCACAACAGCCCCACAGTCCCCACAGCCCAGTGCAGCGACAAGGCAAGACTCGCCGCGCAGAAGGATGTTTATTTTTTTAAAGCTTCTGTTTATGGGCCGCTGGTGAAATTTATAGGAAAGTGCTTATAATATATATATATTTCAATATGTGTGTGTGTGTGTGTGTGGTCCTGCGGTTGTGTGTCCTAGTCTGTTTACCATAATTACCTGTTTATAATTAATTAAAATGCAATAAGCGTAAATTTGATAAAACCCCCACGCAGATGCTTACTTTGCCTTATTTTTGAGTGCGTGTTTTTGTCGCGTATCAGCACTTTTGGCGGGCACTGTGAGCGTCCGTTAAATGAATTGAAATTGATAAACTAAATTACAATCGAATAGATAAAGCGAATAATAATGCGCTGCAGAAATTAATTCATGAATTATTCAGTGCGCAGCTGAAAATGAGCCAACACTTTTTTTGTTGTTTCCTTGCAGTCGTCCTTTGTTTTTAATTTTCCATTAATTGTTCAATTTTCTGCGTTCCCAGGCACAATTTTCACCATGAATTGGACAAACTAATTTGCTTCACAGGCCAATAATATGAGAGATCATCGTGGGCGGACGTGTGGGTGGGCAACCGACGAATGGCGAACGACGAACGACGAACGGCCAGGACACTCGGTCAGGCGAACGTGGAAAACTGCAACATAAACACATTGCTGCTGACTTAAGCAACAAAAACAGCTACAACAACAACAACAACTATAGCAGCAGCTGCCATCACACCAATAACCGGAAGTTCGGCTGCTGTCATTTTATTTCCATTTTATGAATGTCTGCCCCTTCCCCCTGGCCAGAGTCGACGCTTTTTGGCCATGAATAACCAACGGAAATGCAATACGCGCTGTGGTCACGTTTCCTGTCTGCTTCATACAACACTCTGTCTTCCTGCTCCTCCACGCCCACCGCCTACCACCCAGCCCCAACTTTCCGTACCCGAGTCGTGGCATGTTAACGATTGGTGTACGCTTTAATTGCGGTGAACATTTTATTTATGACTAAACGAAAATTGAATGACGTTTTGCCCGAAGGACAAGCTGCAAACGGCATACCAAAGGACTTTCCTGCCCATCTCCTTGAAGGGTAACTAATATTCATTCAGATTACATTTAATTTATTTATAATACTCAATATTATTATTTTTATTTTTAGAATTGGAATATCACCTGTCACTTCACATCGCGCTGAGAGATCCTCAACGGCATAAGGATGGAAAATTCATAGATAGCTGCACAGAAAGGACTTCAAAAACTCATACGCAAGACATAGAAACTAATTAAATAATAAATTGCTCAATTATAAGTCTAGAAATACTTATATTTTATATCTCAGCGTACTTATAAAGGAGTATATAAGCGCTGATGCATTAGAATATTCAAAGAGACTGTAAAACTACTTTGTTTAAATACGCTTAATTATTTAATGTAAAATAATGTGTGTAAGTAATTTAAGTACATTTTAAGATTATTTAAAGAGAGCGTTAAATATTCTGTACGCTCTTCTAAGAAAAACAATATTTGTTTCATCAAAATCGGACGTCATTTGGCCAAGTTACGGGCATTCGAACCCCGAGGCATTTGACACGCGAGATCGAAAAATTTCATAAGAATTTGACTGAAAGTTCGGCTTAAGACACCACGCGAAGAGAATAGGCAGAACGATTAGCAAGTCTGTGGGTGAAAGAGAGACAACTACAGCTTACTTTCATAATGGCTGACTTAAAAACAGAGGAAGGGTATGAAACACTTCATTGATTTGTCAGCTTAGTTGGATTTTACTCTGATTTGATTTTGTTGTGTTTATTTATTAATTAAAAAAAAATAGCATAAATAATTATAATTTTACTTTTCTATATTTAAACGAATTTCAATTTGTCGCATTAATTTATTCCCTTCTTCATATAAGCTTAATAATAAAGAGTATTTGGTAGTCACCAAGCGGCGAAATATTTTCGTTTTAGTTAACGGTTGTTTTCCAGTGCGCTTTGCTCTCAGCGAACTCAACCAATGGGGCGCAATGTACTTAAAGCGGCACAGCTAGTGCGCGTCTTAAGGTTAGAGGGAGACAAACATACTGCAAAATGATGGCCGATCTGTTGTCGTTGCAGCGTTCGATGCGTTGCTAAGCGTTCTGTTCGCCTAGTACCCCAACTCGAAAAGTGGCCAATTTTCGATCATTGTGAAATCTGCCAAAGTGGAAGAAGAAGCACAACTTTGAGGCAGCAGCTAAGGCTGCGGATCTGTTCGGTTATTTCGGTTGTTTTTGATATTTTAATGAAAATCAAAATAAATAAAAAGAGTTTTCCTTTGTTTAAGCAATGTTTATTTTTAAATAATATATTTTATATATTTATTTGATTATTGTTGCAGTTTGTATCAATAATAAGAGTAGACAAGCTTTTTCAATATTTCAGCAGCATACTTACCCAGAGAAATTAAGGACTCAAGGACATTAAATTGTGAAATAAATTTTATATAAAAAATAATAAAAAAACATAAACAAATACAAAAGAAGTTATTCGTTTGCCTTTGTAATAAACAAATCCATGGGATAGCCCATCGAGGCGCACAAGGTCCCTTCTGAGTGCCATAACTCAGCCAAAAGATGTCCTGCGGAGAAGTAACATACCTTCCCGAGTTCGTTTTGAGCAGGACTTTCGATTGGCATTCAAAGTTTTCCGATACCTCAAAAATTAATTTTTGGCCCTTTTTTTTGGCAAGGGTATACCCTTGCAAAAAGTCAAAAATGGACAAATTTGAAAAAGTTCCAAATTTTGATTATAATGACAAAGCACCCTTTTCTAAGGATAACAACATTTGTTTCATCAAAATCGGACGTCATTTGGCCAAGTTACGGACGTTTGAACGCCGTGGCACTCGACGGCACGCGGGATCAAAAATTTCATAAGAATTTGACTGAAAGCTCGGCTCAAGACACCAAGCGAACAGAATCGGCAGAGCGAGTATCCCATGCGTGGGTGGAAGAGAGACAACCATAGCTTTCTTTTATAATGTAAAATGTAAACAAAGCGGATAAGGTGTTAGGGTATTAAAGAGTTGCTTGATTTTGTAACTCAGTTAAATTTCATTTTTAATTGTCAAAGTTGTTCATTTTTAGTGATTAAAATATATTTATGAATTAGAATTGTGGGTTTAATTATGTGTATTTATTTACATATTTAATTTTTTGTTTAATTTATTTATTCATGAACAACTTTATGCATGCTTGGCAATGAAGGGTATTCGGAAGTCACCAAAGAGAGAATGGCAAATTTGAGCTCTCAGCGATCTCAACCAATTAGAAGTTGTTTACCTAAAGCGGCACAGCAAGTGAGCGCCTTAAGGTCAAAGGGAGGCACATATACTTTCTTTGTTGACATAGATAATTAATGATGGCCGATCTATTGGAAGTGAGTGCTTAAATTGGAAGGGAAGAAGACGAACGCAGAAGCTGCCGACTTTGTTCCATAACTTGGCTAATTGTTGTCCGATTTTAGTGAAGTAAAGTTATTTATGCTTGTTAAAGTGTGAATTATCACTTGATAAATTTTTGGTATAAATTAAGATGTGCCAAATATACAATACAAATAAATATATAATAAATTTGAAGCGAAGCGTGTAAAATAAAATACAAAAGTAAAATTGAAGTAAAATATAAAAAAATACAATTATATCTAAAATAACTTAAAACGTATTTTATATAAAAATTAACACAGTTTTAAAGGTGAACATCAACTGTTGTTTCGGACATGCTTTGGTCAGAAGATTTGATGAAATCAAAGGTGATTTAATTGCGCTTCCGCAAATGAGTTTCCTCGGTTGCCCGCGAGCCTTAATTAAGCGAATATCCTGATGAAATACAATTGAAGTGAAGCAATCGAGGTAAGAGTCCTGCCGCAAGCAGGAAGGCGCCAATTGAATTTAGTAGCAATCGGGAAACGTGCCGGCAGATACAATACTTTGGTTTAATTTAAAGAAATTTCTGCTCGTTCTGTTTTTATTTGTTTTAAACTTTACAAACTAACTGTAAACTTATGCTCCTTGCGCTTGGAAAAAGGAAAACAATATTGTTTAAGATTAACAAAGTTAAAACATACGATGAAGAAGTGAAATTTGTTAGTGTTTCCATTTGTTGATCTTAAATATCGTTTGTTATTTTTACAACACGCACAATTTTAGCTTAGATTTAATGGAGAATATGCCAAGAGCTGCTCCTCTTGTCCTTCGTTACGAGTAGTTCTTACAGTTCTTAAGGTCTAGACGAATGCCTATGCCATTCGAGTTCATGGATTCCTTTATATATACATTTACAAGATCTTCTCTTTGGCCAGTTGCACATGCCGCAAGCTGTCACCCAAGTTGCCACTATCAGCGATCAATTGCCAAGCCCCAGACATAACCCTATCCTGGCTTATCCACCAAACCGCCTTGCGTGCTCTGCTGTTGTTCGTCTTGGTCACAATCGAACGCCTTTGTATGCAAATGAGTTGCATGCCCCAGAAAACAACAACAGCTGTGCAGTGGCCTGTGACACTGGCGGCCTGTCTGGTTGCCTACAGCCAAGTCTTCCAGGTGTACCCTCTAGTATGCCAAATTTTTAGCCATATGAGTCATTGGCTTTGCCATTTATGCACTTTTCGTGTGCCCGACTCTTGTTTTGTGTCGCCTTCCATATTTGGGTCCTGTTTCGCATACAAATGACTTCGCAGGCTCACTGTGGGTGCCACATGTGACTCAAGCCAATAAATTAGCATACGCCAATGGTTATTATCTCTGAGCAGGTTATGTGCCCGTGGAGCACGACTGATTTATGAATGTGGAAATGCAAAGGAAACAGAATTGCAGTCGTGAATTACAGCCGCAAGGACTTTTCCTGTTTCCCAAATCAAGGGTAGTTCATAGCAAAAAAAGAAATATATAAACTATGTGAAATATGACTAATTCATGGGATCAAGTAGATCGCAGAAAAGGAGATTATGTTACTTTTTTAAGGTATATCCTTTGCACAGTTCATTAGGGATTCTTAGGGATAAGACAGTGGACACAATTTGGCAATGAGTGCTCAAAATCTTGGCTTGGCTTGGAACTGATCGCTTTACAATGTTTACAAAATTTTGCTAATTTTCTTAAGGAGTTTCCTTGCTCCTTCTTTTTTCGGCTATAATTCTGGCAACTTTTACAATGATTTTTTTATTTGTTTGTTTTTTTTTTTTATCAATTTTTTAGCCATTTACAGCTTTGCTTTTGGAGCTTTTCAAACACTTAGCCTGCCTTCTGGGGTTCGATGTGTGTGTGTGTGTGTGTGTGTGGCGTGTGATGCGAACTCCCTGATTGGGCAGGCTTAACATTTGTCTTAGGTTCGAGCTTAGTGGTATATGACCTATGAAGTAGGGTGCACACTTAATCTATTAGGTTTAATAATGTTATTCAAAGATTTTAAATATTTAGATCGACGTTTAGGTGCATTTTATACAATTGAAATGCTTAAAATTGATATGCGCCAAATGCGGATAAATCTCTCATTTTTGATGGGTTTGTAATTTCAGATATAGAAGGATATACGAAAACTAAAACTAAGTTCCTATAACCTGGAAATGTGGATGGGGAGGGGGGCAAACTATAATTGCTTCTGGGATCGGAACAATAAATCGATTTGAGTATTAAAAAAATATATTTTACAGAGTTTCTTTCGCCTCTAATGCTGATTTCTCTAATACATTTTCAACTAACGAATTCCTTTACACTAAATGAAAATTATATTTTCATTTTAATAATAACATAACATCTGCTGCCCTGCCTACACCTCCTTCTTCCTTCCTCTGACTTCTTCTACCTTCTACCTCTACCTCCCCAGCCTCTTTCTGCCTCCCTCAGCCACCTTCTGTCTCTCTCAGCCTTCTCCTGCCTCTCTCTGCCTCCCTCTGCCTTCCTCTGCCTTCCTCTGCCTCCTCCTCCTGCCTCCCTCTGCCACCTTCTGCCACCTTCTGCCACCTTCTGCCACCTTCTGCCACCCTCAGCCTCTTCCTGCTTCCTTCTGCCTCTCTCAGCCGCCTTCTACCTTCCTCTACCTTCTCCTACCTCCTTCTACCTCCTTCTACCTTCTCCTGCCACTACTTCTGTCCTGCTTCAACACATTTGCGCACTTAGAGCTAAACACGTGGTATTTACAGACTCTTAACTTAATATCTTAGTTGCTCGATTTGAGTAGTTTCTCTCCATGTAAGTGTTTGAATAGTTACATAAGTTATAGTTTTGGTATTACATTAATTTTGAAGGGTCTCGCATTTTCACCCATTTACTTAATATTCGTACACATCAATTGAGTTTAAGGTTCATTTAATTTTCTTGGGTTTTCCCCATTTTCTTTCTTTCTTTTTTTCTTATTACTTTTGCTCATCGGTTTTCTTTTGTTTTTTTTTTGGATTTGTTTTTGTTTTTGTTTTTGCTCTGGCTTTACTTGTAGCATATGTAGATTTTTCTATGAAATTTGGCATAGGATATGTTTGCTTTTACACTTTAAATCTGGAGATATTTGTGCAAGGTTTACATGCGTTTTTCTTGTTATATGATTTAAATGATCAGTACACGAAAAGGATCTACGGCTTAGAGGCTACCTATGGGCAGTTAACTTCCGACGCCTCCGGGTAGCCAACTCCAGGATCCGGCGGCACCGCAGAGTAGCAGCAATGCTGGCAGCAAGGATATCAAATGCGATGGTTGTCTCGAGGCGGCAGCACCTGTAAGATTTTCAGAATAGGTTAGTTAGCTCTTCAGGAAATGTCCTTAGCGCACCGCCCCCAAATCCCCACACTTTTACCAATTGTGCTGGACTTGGCAGCAACAGTTTCCCGGGACTCCAAGGCGGGTGCCCGCTGCTGATGATCGCTCTCCACCCGCTCCTCGTTGCTCTGCCAGTAGAGTGAACTAATCTTGGCCACGCACTGGAACGGAAAAGACAATGTAAGACAACATTCCAAAGGATTAACCAAGGATACTTACCTTGAGCTTCATGTCGCCGTGCTTGAAGTGAAACGCACGCACTCGGAACTCCAATCCCAAACGCGCCATCTCCAGGCCATCCCGATTCAGGACGATTTTGTCGTACTGCTTGAGGTGCTGCTTCTGTGCCGGCTCCCCATTGATCAGCCAGCTGAGGTGGCAAACGGGCTTGGACGGTGCCGCGGTGCAGTTGACGCGGACGGTGTCCCCAATCTGGTACTTCGGCTGACCGCCACTTATCTTCGGTCCGTGATTGGGAGTCACTTTAAGAGAGGATCACAAATTGTTCGGGTCAATGGGCGGCCAACAATGATATTAGTATTCAGGCTCACAAACAAACACACCACACACACACACACACACACGCTCGCATAGATGACAACACACGTGCCAGCACGCATAGTCAAAGGACAGGTTGACAAATAATCAGCAAGGACATTAAAAAGCCTTTCAAATGTAATTACATTCATTTGTTGTCAGTCATTGCTTTGTGTTGCCCGTGCACAGTGGGGCAAGCTGTGACTTCTCACAGCAAATACAAGTCACAATACTGCGCAAGGGAGAAAGGAAGCTACAGGCAGCTGGGTACGGGACAAAGGACCTGTGAGTGAATCGATTGTTTGTTGACCCTTCGCATAGGAAGCAGCTTAAACGCTCCGCCTAACTAACTGCTAGTTGTAGCGTTAATCGTTCTTTTATCCATACAAATTTCAGTGTCATGAAAGCTTTTACCCGGCCAACTGTCCATGTCCTTTCACTTGTGCTTGGCCCATTGTGCGGGCAGGAGAAGAACTCACGTGCATTCAGTCTCATTTGACAAGGATTTCTATGAGGCTTTGTCCGTGACTGTGCGGCTATGTGCGTGTGTGTGCGGGTGTGTGCGTGTGTGTGCGGGTGTGTGTGGGTGTGCGTGTATTGGTGTATCTATCAATGTGTTGGTGTAGTTATTTAATTTTAATGAGCTAAGAAAATTGAATATTTTGTTGCCATCCACTGGGCGGCAATTCACGTTGTGGGCGCCCATGACGATGCTCGATGCTCGATGCTCGACGCTTGCTGCTTGCTGTTTACTGCCCGGGCCAGGAGCGAGTCCTCGACCAGATGTCAGTTGCTTAGTTCCTTTGGTTTATTATTTTATATGCAGCTTCGCTTATTTGGTTTACTTTTGTGCCCGTTTCATGGCTGTAATGAAAGCCATGTGGGCGTTAGTGGGCGACGATGGGTGGGTGGTAGGGTGGTGGGAGCGTCTTGTGCAGCTTGGGGCTGCCACAGGGACTGGGGCATACTTAAGATTTATGTTGAGATTTGTGCCAGTAAAGTACAAAACACGGCACACAGACCCACAGACCCGCAGACGGCGGCCAGAGCACATTTTATACGCATACGAAATGCTTATTCAAAGTTTATTTAAGCGCGTGCATGTTTCGAGAAGGAGAGAGGGAGAGGGAGAGAGGGAGGGGAAGAGATAGAAAGAAAGCGGGGGGAGCTGTGTTATGGTTATGGCCAGGACTAACGCCCACGACCACTTGGCCACACGCTCGCTCATTGCTTAGCGCTTTTGGGCAAAAATACGAACAAAACGAAAGCCAAAAACAGACCAAACAGAGGAAAAGAAAAAAAGAAAACTAAAAAGGGAATGGAAACCAGAAGGAAAGCAACAAAAATGGAAAGAAAGGAATCAAGTCAAGTGTGGCGCCCCCCGGCGTCCAGTTAACGCCCACTGTGAGGCAGCCGACGCAGTCGAGTGTTTGTATGCATTATAAATATTCCATGCCAAAACCAAAAGGAGCACACACACTCACACACACTACTCTCACACACACTCACACACTCACACACTCACACACACGCTGCAATAAAAGCTGGTGTAGTATTTCTTGTTTCATTTCAGTCTCACAATTTTCATAACATTTGCAGCTGCCCCTTTCGCATATGTGTGTGTGTCTGCATGTGTGTGTGTGTGTGTGTGTGTGTCTTAGCTCTGCCATAAAATAAAATTAATTTTTAATGGTTTTGTAAAAAAATTAATTTTCTTTAGAAGTTGCTCAGAGTTTTTGTTGTGGCTTTGCGCTCAGAGCCACTGGCCACATGACAGGCGCAAGGACCCGATCCCAATCCCGATCCAGGACCGACACAGGACCAGACACAGGCTTCAATCCCAGAACTTCATATGAACGGAACCTATATGTCTGCACAACTTCGTTTCGAGTCCTTGTAGGTCAATGCGGAGCACAGGTTCGTTCCTTATTTGTAATTTATAAAGTGAAGTTTACTTTACGTTCGTTGCTCGCTTTTTGTATTTTTTTTTGTTTTTCTTTTTTTTTTTTTTTTGTTGTCCTTTCAGAATTTCAATTTGGTGCAGCTGCCTCAGCTCTATCAGTGTGGGTGTATCCCTCTATCTGTGTGTGTGGGTGTGTGGGTGTGTGTGTGTACGGAAAATCCGCCTTATGGATAATCTGAAGCTTTATAAAATATGACCAGACTCACACACACACAAACACATTCATATGCATGTACATATACATATATACATATATACATACACACATACATATACACATATACATACACATATATATGGATATGGGATATGGTATATGGTATATGGTATGTGGCAAAGTGGCACTCAGATTGCTTGGAGTGTAGGCTGGGGAGGGAACGGGAGGGGGGCAGTGGGGTATTGGGCCGGTGGGGTGGTGGGTGGTGGGTGGTGGGTGGTGGTTGAGCAGCTAAGGCTGTGGGGGGCGGTCTGCATATATGCGTAAATATTAAATGGACGGCAATTGCATTTGGCTTTTAAATTACATTTGAGGTACGGAACGAAAATTGAAAGTTGCCGAGATTCAAATTCAAAATTCAAATGCCGAAAATTCCATATCAATTTGACAAAAACAAAAAAAACCGAAATTATAAAGGATATTTTTAATTGAAACAAAATGAAAAAAAACCCAACTTTAAATATAAATTTATCCGATTTTTTTATCCGGCGAGGCGACTTGAAGAAAATTCAAGGAAATTTATTAAAGCGCTCGGGTTTCAATTTAAAAACAATTATTTAGCGCTTTTTCCTGTCTCCTTTCGCCGACTGTTAAGATCAAGGACCCTTTTCACACTCCTCCGGGCGAGTCCTGATAATTGTTTTCGTATTATATGGTTATTATTTAAGCCAACGCCATATTGTCGCACTTTAGTTTTATTTGTCGCATAAATCTAAAGGCACCCCGCAGCACACACAACACATGAGTGGAACGGCTGTGTGTGCGAGTGTGTGTGTGTGTGTGTGTGTTGTCGGTTGTGTGTTTGCAATTTATTCTGGCAAAAACTTAGCACGCAATGGCAACACCAACGAATGTATTCGGACCTGCGGCGTCGGCTGGCGCAGGACCAAGCAGCACGGCCAGAGGTAGAGTCTGAGGAACAGGACGAGGTACGGGCGGGGGAGCCAGACAAGGAACAGGACCAAGCCCAGAAGCACAGCCAGAACGAACACCAGGACCTCTTAGTGGTCAGGACAGTCAAGCTGCAATAAGTCGAACCTCGAGTCTTGCCCAGGGGCAAGGCAATGGGCGGCGGACTGCGGGCTGTGGGCGGGGAGCAGGACATGGAACATGGCTCAAGTATTACTATGACTAAGCAGTTTCGGTTGCTGTTTTTGGGACTTTCTTTTTTTTTCTGCTCCACGCAAAGGGAAAATGAAAAGCCAGGAAAAAAAACAAGCACACACAGTGGAGAGAAATGGAAAAGCGTAGGAAAATCCGTAAAGGTGAAAAGCGTCTGCAGGCGGCCAATGCCAGCGACAAGAACAACAACTGGAAGCACTTTAAGTGAATGGCAGCGGGGATGTGGGGTGTGGGAGGAGGGTGGCAGCGAAACGAGGGGTGCCTGCAGATGTGGGCGGTGGCCCGCCTTCAAACTGTGCATCTAGTCAACACACAGCTGGAGGTGCCTTTTAATATGCTGCGGCATGTTTTTTTCCTCATTTCATATAATTTTTCCCTTCCCTCAATTTTTTGTATTTTTCTTCCTTCAATTTTTTTTATCCACTTTTTTTTTTTGGCAGGTAGCGCACTTTGCAACTGCTCGAGAGCAGGCGATAAGCTGGGTCAGGTGCTTGAGGGCAGTGTGGGTTGTTCTAAGGAGTGGCAAGGGGGTTGGGTGCAACCCCCAACCCCCCAACCACCCAACCACAGCAACCACTTGATCTATATGCAAAGCCCGAACGTATGTGAGGGGCTTATGCACATGTTGAGCCACGAGCCACGAGCCACAAGCCACAAGCGATGGGCCTTGAGCCTCGAGCCTTTAGCCTTGAGCCTTGAGCCTCAAAACTCTGACTCCTCCTCGAGTGTTGCTCGAGAAATTTTAATAAACATTCGCAGCAAGCAGCAATGAGTTACGGGCAGAGGCTTGACTTCAAGTGCCACCAGCAACCTTGGGGTGCGGGAGGTGGGTGGCTGGAGGCGGGGGGTGGTTTCACTTGCAAGTGCAGTTATAATAAATATGATATTTCAAATACAACAATAAATAAAACTTAAGACCAGTAAAGAATTAATATTGCCGGGAATAAATCAGCTCTGAGTGCCACTAAAAAGGATATAAGCAAGGCTCAGTTATGGCTAGGATTTATGTGGAAGTTGCTTTGAGCGGAAATCTGTCGGCTCAACTGGACGCCCGTCGAGCTGCCTGACCTTTCGTGTGTCACTCCTGAAAATTTACAGCTCATTAGTAAGAGACTCTCCCTCTCTCTCTCTCTGTCAAGGGATGGGTAGGGGTAGGGGGAGGGGGCCATGCGGGGGCTCAACTATAAATATCAGTTGAAAGTGCTGCACGGCCACTCAAAGCTCATAAAAATCACATTTAATTTTTTATATACACGCTGAGAAAGTGGGAGGGGGCGGATGCGGATGCGGATGTGGTTGTTGCGCCAAGGGCTGGGATAGGGGGCGCTGCATGTCCTGTGCGCCCTTATGCAGGCAATTGCTTTTTATATTGTAAAATCGATAAGCGATCACATTATGTGTGCATGTAGAACGTGTGCGCGAAAGGAGAAACTCAGCAGGAAGCGGCAAAGTGAGTTATATGTATGTTTGTCCTTTAAAGTGCACTTAACCATAAATTCACACACACTTGCACACACACACATACAGCCTCACTGGTGGAGAGTGGGCCAGGGATGGGGCGGGGTGGGGGCTGGGCCGCCGAGGAGGAGTACCGAACGCAGTCGAGCGCCTTGCGTGCTCATTAATTATAAAACAACGCGCGTTACTTTTATTCCTGGCGCCGCACAGCGCCAGATACAGATACGACAAGGACCCCGACGCGGGCATAACAGTAACTGTAACAGTAACTGGTAACTGTAATGTTTTCTTAACTCAAACATGCCCTCAACGACGTCAGCGTCGACAGCAACAGCAACAGCGACGTCAGCCGCGACTGCGGCGCAACGCGACGATGTGACGCGTATCGTGCATTAAAAATCGTTGCCATATGTAAAAGCGAAGATAACAAACGGACAAGGGCCGCTCGGGGAGCGGTAAAAGGTCCAGGACTAAGGATGTAAGAGGTATACGAGTGGCTGGCAGGACACTGCAGGTGGGGTGTGTGGGGAGTTAAAGGGTTGTGGTGTAAGAACAACAACTGTCGCGCTTCACGGTCTGTGTGTGTGTCGCCATCCCTTAAGTTCTTTCCGAAGCGTCCAACGCGTCGTATGAGTAATGGATGCCACATCAGAGCAAAGGAAAGCCAAGAGGAAACTCGGCGCCGCATTGCACATTTTGACCGCAAGAGAAAACAGCAGCCACCAGAAGCATCCAGCAGCCAGAAGCAGCGAGGAGCAGCAGCGACCAGCATTATGCCAATTTCCATTTTACGGAAACAAACTGCGAGGGGGTAAGGACTTGGTTAAGTAAAAAGAATCCTTGGGGAGGGCAGGGATATATGCGGGCAGATATTTCATAATATTTAACAAGAAACTGGCAATAAGGCAAATGGAAGAAGCACAAGCAAAAACTGATTGTTATAAAAGGATGCTAAGAGGTGAATCCTTAATGGAGTGCTTGATTCATGCTATCGATAAATCGATCAGGATAAGCATAGAGAGTGTTCGATTAACGATAAACAAAAACAAGATAAAAGTGGGAATCTATCAAAGGATGATCGGGATTTTGGACTGGAGACAAACTGGAAAGCAAACGAAATGAACGATTGCTCTGAGAATCATTTAAGGATTCTACTAAATATCCTTTGGACAGATCCTAAAATAATTTCTCCGCCAGCCAAGGACATGACTCAACTTGCTGCATCCATCGAATGTCTGGAAGCTAGAAGAGGCAGCAATAAATATGTCCTGAGTGCAGGACTCCAACTCTTGCCTCCATCTCGTATATCGATCAATGTTTGAGCGCTTTCTAACCACTGTGCTGTTGTTTGTCTTGCTTATGGACCGTGGGACACTCGAAGTAAACGCACTAAAGCATATTTTATGGCTCACTTGCAGCAGCAGCAGCGGAGGCAACGGCGGTGGCAGCAGCAGCGGAGGCAACGGCAGCGGCAGCAGACGAGGAGATGAGTTAAGCTCGAGAATGAGAATGAGATTTCTGGATGGGGAGAGGGAGGAGAGATGAATGAGGACGAGAGTGAAGGATGGGATTGGGGATTCAAACGAGGACAAGAATGATGATGATGATACCGTTGTTGATGATGAGTCGCCACTCCCCCTGCCGCAGTCTGTGCCTTTCTAAGTTCCCTTTTTTGTTTCTTTTTTGGAGTTCGATTTCCAATGCACACAGCTCTTTGGGGACTGAGGGACTGAGGGAGTGGCCTTCTGGTCCTTCCCTTTTTTTGCCTTTGTTGTTGTTGGTCTGCGGCAGAATGTCGCCCAATTGGCAGGCCAGGACATTGTTTAATATGCAAAACCATTTCCGCAACATTCCAATGTGTCTGCCCCTAAGTCGCAGCTCGAAGGGTCTCTTGCCACAGTTAAGAGCATGAGGAATCGCCAAAGGCTGCCAAATCAGCATGAAATGTTCTTAGTGTGGGCGTTGAATAAGGATGCTGGGGTTGGACTAGGGGTGGCTGGGCCGGGGGCGGGGTTGGGGTTGGGGTTGAGTGTGTGGGTATTTGCCAAGGGCAAATCCTGATGTTGCTCATGATCATAATGATGATATTTATGATGAGCTGCTTCTGCCGCATCCCTTCCTTCAATTCCTGCCTCCCTGGGGCACAACCGATGGTTGCCGCTGCCGCTGCCGCTGCCGTTGCGGTTGTGGCTGCTGCACATATTGATAACTGTTTGATTTTTTTATGAGTTTATAAATTTGTGATTAACTCGTGACTGGCGGCTCCTGTGGTTTTTGATTGAGTTGCGTGCCGTCTGGGGTTGGGCATGGAGGTGGGGCTGTGGCTGTGGCTGCGACTGCGGTTGCTTTGCCATTCTCAACTTGAGCGTCGGCGGTGCGAGTTCTAATAAAATTCGAGGCGCTGTTGGTGGTTGCGGCACCGCCCAAGCCCAAGTACTTAACATACAGTATGTAAATGTAATTCCAAGTATTCCAAGTCTGTCTTCCATCCGAGGGCCCTTGTCTTGTCGCATAAGACAAAAGGCAGAAGACAAGAGACGTTCACTTTTCTTCTTCTTCTTTTTTTTTGCCAGTCGCAGCCAGCAGATGGCGCTTTATCCTCTACCATTTGTATTCGTTTTTTGTTCCTCTCAACTAAATCGGACGACATGAAAACATAATTTTATTTCAAATTGCAATGACAGTTGCAGCAGCCACGCCCACACACTTGAAGTTGCAGCATGGAGAGCGCTCAACTCCGTCTGTCCCACACACTCACACATCCATATGCGTGTGTGTGTGTGTGTGTGTGTGTGGCAATGCATGCTGCACGCTGTTGCCTTTTGTTATAACGAAAAATTCGACTGCGACGCCAACTGCGACGGCGACTGCGACAGCGACAGCAACTGTGACTGTGACTGTGACTGTGACTGTGACTGTGACTGCAGCAGGACGACGGCTGCAGGAATTCCATTTCAATTGTTTGCCAAGATTATGCAGTTGTATTAAGCAAAAAAGCATAGAGAATGGAATCAGGATTGCCACCTACCGACACGACACAAAAAACTAAAGAAACGAAAGGCTTTAAAAAAGGCGAGCGACCAACCACCAGACCGACCGACCGCCAGACCGACCAGAGGCTGAGGCTGAGGCCAAGGCAACACACAAGGCAGAGCTTATGCAAGGACTCTGAGCCATAGAAATGATTTCATTATTCGACCAAAGAATGGGACGTTGCATGGTCCCAGTTTCGGTGAAAGTTTTGTGGTACCCCCACCCCCCCACCCCCTCCAGGCCCTCCCATCCTTAACCCTTACCTAGCTTGGAAATAATTAAGAAGTTTGCGTTAAAACCACATAATTGCTCAGACTTGAATACCTGTTTCTTACTTATGGCCAGACCAAGAGTCAGCCTTTCAAATTCCTACGTGCCAAGGATTTTCTCCGCACTGAAGTCCATCAAATCAGTCAGTGTCCTGTCAGTTGGGTTCATATATATAGATGGGTTCATATATGTGATAAATGTCTGCACATCTGTAATATCCTTAAGTCTCAGTTCACTTCTCTTGCATATCCTTTTAACTTACGTCAGCTGCTCGGCAGCCCTCCCTCACCCACCACCATCCCTCTCTGACTGTTATGTTGCACATCGGCTGCAGCTCAGCCGCACGACTCCCACAAGCAGCCCACTTGACGCTGTCATTCAACAACAATGTTGACAACCCTGGACTATTAGCATTTTAATTAAATTTTTGTTGTTTTCCATGTCGCACACACATTCCTTCAGCATTTTTCCATCCACTCATCCACCCACCCAACCACCCATCCACCCATCCACCCATCTACCTGTGAAACCTTTGAGCTCCCATCCGCCCAGCTGCCAATCATCACTTGCTTATTGCACCTTTCACAGAGCACTTTCCATTACCATCCACACAGGACATGACCATTCGGAGCACCAAGGATTCTCTTACTTACCCACGACTGTCATTGTCTCCGACTCGGAGACCGTATTGAAGGCGGGCGCCTCGCCGGACACCTCGCAGCGGTAGAGACCGGAGCTTTGGAGCGTTACGCGTCGGAGCATTACTTGCGTGTCTGAGGAGTTGCGTAGCTGCGGGAGAAACGGAAGAAGAGGGAAGAAAGAAGAAGAAGATGAATATAATACAAATGAATAGAAGAAAACATTCTTTTTTTTTTCTTATTTATTTATTTTTTTTTTTTTTTTTTTGTTAAATATTTACAAGTCGAATTTGAAATAAATTACAGCGCAATGACTCGACACAAGTGCCATGGCGGCCCCTCCTCCCAACATGTACCAGCCGCCCCCTAATTTCTGTAGGTAATTAGATTTACAGATTTTCACATTTTCAGATTTTAGGAATTTCCTTCACTTTTCCGGGTTTTCTTTTCTCTCTGCTTCCGGTGTGTGAAAAATTAAGATTGATGATGATTTTTGGGGCAAGGCGAAGACTTGGAGTTCTTTATTTGTTATTAGTTTGGGACTAGCCACCGCCTGTACAGGCGCTGGGCGTGGCCCCAACGTAATTTGGTCAAAAGCCTGGAACTGCAATAAAAGCACAAGTCATAAGCCGAAACCAAAACGAGGACCAAAAGTGGATCCTACAGTGAAATTTCTCAAAACAATAGCAGCCAAGTGAAGGTCCTTCATACGCAACTCTGTAACTAGCGAGGAACGCATGAGAATGTGTGGAGAAATTGGATTGGGAGTGGGAGTGGAAGTGGAAGTGAAGAGAGGAAGAGAAGAAGGAAGATGAAGCGGAAGGAGGGTCCTGGAGAGGGGGGTGGGGGAGGGGCAACTGTTGTAAAAGTCACTCAACATCTTTGCCAGAAACAATTGCAGTCAAGTTTTTTAAGTTGCAGTTTTATTATCACACACACACACACACACACATACACACACACAGATGCACGCACTCACACATACACACTGAGTGAAAGACACATGCACACACTCCAGACACACACGCACAGTGGAAAAGTGCTTGGAAAAGTTTTCATTTCTTTCCATTTTCCTTGACGGGGCTACCCAAAAAACTTGTCGAGCAAATTTTTATGAAAATTCTTTGCCTCCCCCCGATTGCAGCTTGGCCCCTGCCCCACGACCTTCGATCGTCCTCGACTGGCTACCAGTTACCAGTTGCCAGTTGCCCGAGTCTCTTCGCCTTCCTTTGTATATCCTTGCCTTCTTTCTGGCTCTCCGCTGCGTTGGTGCAAACAATCACAAAAGTCACGTTCAACATTATTTTTGGTTTGTTGCTTGTTGCCCGCACCACAGGCCCCCCCACCCGTCCGCAAGCTACCCCCACATACCCCACACCCCTACACACATCCAACTGCTCTTATCACTACCCTTTAGTTGCTTCCATTACCCCGTTACAATGACTGCGAACTGGCTTTTGTTTGTTTCTTCCTAGTGCTTAAGCCGATTCTTCAACGACTGGGCAAAGGGGCCCAGGAGAAGGGGTGTGGCAAGAGGGTAGGTAGGAGCAGTCAGTAGTCAGTAGTCAGTAGGCGGCGGATGGCGGATGGTGGTTGGTGGTTCGTGGGTGGGGGTGCAGCACGACCACTTGCCAATTTCTATGAACGCTCAACTTGTCAGCGACCGAGCAGTCGATGGCACGCAGAAGGGCCGCAGGACGAAGGACGAGGGACGACAGGAAACCGCCTCCAGCCAAATACCAGAGACTCATGCTCGGCCACAATTCAAATTGAAGTCGCAGAGGCTTGAGGTGGTGGCTTCAGGGGGGTTGGGTTGGCAGTAGGGGTATGACTTGGTGTCAGGAATGGTTTTGGTTTGGAAAGGGGGTTAGGGGTTGAGGTGGCGGAGGGGATAGGGGAATCGCTTTTGGCCGCATTTATTGCATTCCCTTGGGACGTGCGGGCGCAATTTTGTTTATGATGCCTGCAACAAAATGCAATTCCGAGAATTTATTGTGATTCTCAATTGGTTCTGCCAGTTAGCAGCTTGGTCAGCAAGGAGCTTAGCAGCGAGGAAGATGGAAAGGGGGGGAGATTCTTTCAAAAAAAAAAAAAACATACCCAAAACTATCGCAGGGAGATGCAAATATATATGGTGTGTCCGGAGTGCAATAAGAACCTAAATAAGTTGAGCTCCTTTCGATTGCTGAACAAAGAGTTGGTCCTGAGGCAGGAACTTGTATTAGCTTAAATACCCATTAAGTGCCCGCAATTATCCTTAATACATTCCGGCTGATGTATCTGAGGGATAGACAGCGACAACCTATATCACATTACAGCTACCGACCCTTGGGCATTGCATGCCTTTGATCCAATCACGCATATGACCATAAATATCAGTTATTTGTCTGCCTGCCAAAGGACTTAAACACACACACGCACACACAGGCACACACTGGCACACACACAGGCACACAAAGGGAACTCTTTCATGTCTAAATGTAGACATTTACGCCTACATACGCACTTGGAGCGTGTGAGAGGCTTGACAAGGACGAACCGGCGGACGGACTGGCACGCACGGACCATAAAAGTCGCGTTCACATTGCTCATACGCCGCGTTAGCCGAACGTCAATTGCTGGCTCTGCTTTATTTGCCTTTGCTTTAACATTCGCTCCTTTTTTTTCTTTTTTTTTGGTTTTGTCCTTTACTCAGCTGTGGGCAGGCGTAAGTAAGTTGAAGAGCGTCAAGCGAAGGACGACAAATGTCGGGGGACAGACGACGGATGACGGAGGGAATGGGAGGCAGATGGCGGATGGCGGACGCGGCTGTCAACAAAATGCCACACAAAGTAGACGCACTTAAGTGCTTTAGCAAATTATTATTATTAGAGTTTCAGTTGGGTTCGGACCGCCGGGCCGGGCAGGATTCGAATTGGGATTGGAAGGGATGAGGGAGCTGTGTGGAGTGGAGGCTCCTCTACTTTGCTTCGAGTAGAGGATTGGCAGCTTTAAGTGATTGTGGCTGTGTAACCTTTTGAATCGCAATTGAAATTGAGTGACGTGCACAATGTACGTAAAGTGTGTAGAGCCTTGAAGTGCGGCGGCAGCAGCCGCTGTAGCAACCAGAAGCCAAACAGTTGGCTTGGGGATGGAGGGGTGCGTGTGGTGTGTGGACTGGTGTGCGGGTTCGTTCTAACCGCAACGTGACCTAAGCTAACCCGGCACACGCACACATACAAGCAAACATTTTTATGGCTAACAAAAAATTACATCAACATTAAATTAAAGTTAAATGGCAAAACTACGTGGCAGCAATTCCATTTTGCGACGACGTAATCAGCACATGAAAGCAACAACAATAACAACAACAACAACAACAACAACAGCAACAGGAATAACAATGCAACAAGCAGGAGTGTTGCACGTCGAGTGTTTTTGGTTGTTGTGGCAATTACATGCCTTAAAAATAATCATTATGGGTGAATCGTAACACTAAATTAAAGCCAACACCCGCAGATATCAGCAGGCGGGGTTCGGGGTTCGGGGTTGGGGGAATAAAAATTTTTAAATTAAATTTCCAACAATTTTCCATTTGGAGTTTTCTTGCCACTGCCACGAAAGGCACCTGTTGCCACCACATGCTGCAACATTTGCTACTCACATCGATGTTGACGCCGGGCAAGGGGAACGCCTGTCCAGGTGGCTTATCCCGCGGCACATAGCGGTAGATCTCGTGCCCATCCTTGTACCACTTCACCGAGTAGAGCGCCTCGCCGTCCAGTGCATATCGACAGCCAAGGATTGCGCTCTTCAGCCGCATTATGTGATTGGGTATCTTCACTTCGGTCATCGTCAGGGCGCTGGTTATGTCTGCAATTAGCGGAGAGAATGCCAAAAGATATAGTAAACGTTGCCATAGAACATAACGGTACTTTTAGCTATTTTTAATGCTGGTCATTTAGCTATAGTTGGCGTTTAGCCTGAAATGTCTTAGCCATTTTTTCATTTTCCTTTTCTCTGCTTTGGCCATAAAATCGCACAATTTCTCCCCCTATGTTTCTCCCTCTCACCCGCCCCTCCTTCAGTTCAGTTTTATGTTGCACCTTTTGTGGCAAGCGTTAAATTTTACTGCCGCTCATGTTGCATGCATTAGCTGCCGCGTCAGAATGTGGCACACAGTTTCGAATATTCTGCTTTATGCCTCGCCTAGACAATGGAGCGAGTGTTGGGTGAAAATTCGAGGGAGAAACGAGAATTTCTAGAGAGCAGAGAGAATTCTTTCATTTGTGCACTTTTAATACCTTGATAAGAAATTCTCACTTTTTATTTCGTATCCTTTAAAAAATGCAAAAATTTGAATATAAAAACAAAAGTCAAAAATTGCATTTAATTCTTTCATTCAGCATTTAATTGAATTTAAGTTCAGCCATTCCATTAAACAAATTAATCTGAGCGCCAAAGCATTTTCCTTTGTGTGTCTTAAAAAAGTCCTTTTTTTTAAGTTTCGTGGTATGTGAATTTTTAAAATAATTTTTATTTTATTCTTAATAAATATATAAAGTGGAATATTAAAAAAATACGTATTTATTTAAAAAATATATATATTTAAATTTAAATAAAAATATTGTGTCAGTTGAACTCTTAAAAAAAATTTAAATATTTAAATAATAATTAAAACAAAACAATAAAATAAAAATTAATTTTCTATATTGATTCTGCATTTAAACTTATATATATTTATTTATTTATTTATTTATTTTATTTATTATATTTATATATATATATTTTTTTTTTACAAATAAAATTGATAACACCAAAAATAAATATAATTAAATTATTAATTTAAAATTTCTGCTAAAATATTTAATTTTTTATTTTAATTCTGCATTTAAATTTAAATATTTATATATATCAATTTATCTGGTTTTTTTTTATATAAATAAAAATTATAATATTAAAAATAAATATAATAAAAAAATAAATTAATAATTTCTACTTAAATATTTTATTTTTTTTTTAAATTACTCTATTATTTATTTATTTAAATTTAAAATTAAAATTTTATATATTTTAAAATTGCATTCCTTCTTTCTGTTGCCCCAATGTGCACTGAACGCTTTAAGGTCCTTAACAAAGCCTGAAATAGATACAGAAACTGTCATGGATCACCGACCGCATGCGAATGCGGAGCTTCAGTTATGAGTTAAGCCCAAAATATGCGAAAAATGGAAAGCAAAAAACTTTCTCCCGGTTCCCATATTTTGCATGTAAAATAGAAAGTGCATTCGAGCGGCAGCGTCATCCTCGTCGTCATCGTCATCGTCCCAGGCAAAAACCATGCACGGCTGTCACATGAATTATGCCCTGCATAGCTGCATATGCAGCCATTGCACCTGGGTGGTCCCCCTCCCCCCCTAAACACCGCAACAGCGACGCTTCAGCCCACCTAAGCCCCACAGCTCTGACTTGAATATTACAAATCGGTTGACCGCCCAAACGAAAAAAATGGCCTAGAGACGAATAAACGTTGACTGGCGACCGTTGACAGCAGTCGTCAGTCCTGAGTCCTGAGTCCTCATCCCTTACCCCCTCACTCCTCTCTCCTAAGTCCACAGTCGGCAGTCGGCAGTTGGCGTTCACTGCAGTCTACAATTCACAGGACATGTGCAGCGTTAGTTTGTTGAGCAAAAAGGATAGGACAGGAGCCAGACATGTTAGATATACAACGCCAGCTCCTCTTTCCTGCCCCAAGCCACGCCCCGCCGAAACAAAAAAAAGGAAGACGCCAAAGCGTTTAAATCACAAAAATTCTCATATTCGGTTCTCGTTTTACGACATTTTGCACGTTGAAGCTTTCACGTTTTATGATTGCACGGCAATTGACCAGAAAGGACTCCTTCTTACCTGGACTAGAAACCAGAAGCAAGGGGCTCCTGCCAACCAGGAGTCAGGAGTCAGGAGTGAGGATCCAGGATCCAGGAACTGGGTAGCTACTTAAAATTGGCAGTTGGCAGTTGGCAGTTGACGGCGGGCACTGCCATGACATGGACACACCTACTTATTTAATATACCGCAACACTTTTTATTTATCAAAGCTGCCAATGTGTGTGCGTGTGTGTGAGAGGGAATGGATGAGTGTATGTGTGTGAGTGTGTGAGTGTGTCAAAGGTGAAAAAGCGATTGGGGAAAGTTGAAAAGGCGCACAGAACAAACATACACAGCCACGAATTTATAAACGATTCCACACACACACACACACACGCACACACACACATGAACATTGTCACACTCACACAAACACAAAGCTGACAGACGAGGGGTGTATGCCTGGGTGTGTGTGTGTAACGTATACGCCGCGTGCGCCACCATCGCCGCCACCCGTTGAATTTATCACATTCACATGCAAATTGCGCCAAACGACCTTATTATGCAAATTGCCAACTGCAAATGGAGAACGAAATTGATTTTCCTGCATTTCAGCAACAACAACAACAACAACAACAGTAACAACAACACCACCGACGACGAAGACGAACAACAACCACAGACGAACGAGTTGCGACTTGAACGCGCCCACATGTACCTTTTATATGTGAACGGCGATGCGAATGATGTTGGTGCCCCCCTTGTCTCGCCCCCCACCCTCCTCCACCCCCTCCCACAACCCACTACCACTCTCTATAGGTTCTGCATCCCTTGTCCTACGTTGTGTAGGATGTCCTTCCTGGCACTGTGCGGTATTCAACACGCTCTGTTGTCTCTGGCAACGTTCAACAGTTTTGCATCATGCGGCAACCGCAAAGGAACAACACAGCCAGCGACTACACCTTCGTCCTGTGGGCGCAAACGACGGCGACAAATGGCGAATATATTGAGCTGTCACACGCCCAACTCAAGCACACACACACACACACACCAGCTCACATATCCACAATATTGAACAATGTGCACACAAATCGACTCAGAAGCAGGCCAAACTCGTCAGAAACTCAGAAATACACACACACAGCCACAACCACACTCACACACACACACACACATATACATATATATATATTCAGACATTTTGAATCGGAATCTGAATCTGTATCGGAATCGCAGCCGTGGCTTCTATAAAAAAAGGCGAGTTAAATGCTTTCATCGCGTTGCCAGCCAGACAATTGCCACAAAAAAGGTGGCAACCACAAAATGAGTTAGTTGTTTGCCAGTCAGTTGCAAATGTGTGCGTGTGTGTGCCTTTTGGCTGCCACAGGACACACGGCTGGGAAGTGCTATTTGTGTGCTTGACGTGCATTTGCTTTTGGCTACAAAATTTATTGCAGACATAACAAAACTGAAAAAAGGAGAAGGAAAATAAAAGAAGGCGAAAAGTCAAAAAATATGAAAAGGAAGCGCAAGGATAAACACAAAAGGAGCGCCGTACATTATAAATTCATTTCCGTTTACATTATGCAAGTCCTTCGTTAGCTTTGCTCGGCTTGATTTCGCGATTTACTTTTGTTATCCTGACAAAAAGCCGCACAGGCAGCAAATGGAATGGGATAGGCAATAAAATGTGCTAATAGGCGGAGGATCTGTGTCACATCAAGGACCTGACACTGACTAGACGCAAAGGAAGCCCAGCTCAGGCGGCAAGGACTTCACACACACACACACAGCAAATATTAACATTTGAAATCGAGGAAGTGATTATTTATTCATATGAATAGCTGACATCATCATTCGTCCTGCGAGCCATGCCTCTGCTTGATTTCTTGATTTCCGATTCCATTTGTTTATTCAGGAGAGGAATGAGATATCTTTAAGATATCCTTTTAATCCTTACAAGCCAATATCTGATATCTAGGGATTAATCAATCAAGAAATGATACTATTCAGACAAATCACTCGATATTCACTTTATTCACTCAGCTGGTACCCAACTGTGTGTCCTGCAATATTCAGGATATTTACTTTTCATTGACTTTTAATTAAAAATTCAAAGTGCAAAAGTTTCATAAACAAATCTTTCCAATATCGCAGTCGTTCACTTTGGCCAAGCTTTCGGTCAAGTCAATGGCTTCTGCATCGAATGCCGCCACCCACCACCCACCACTTACCGCCCACTGTAGACCGCCCGCCGCCCACCGTTCAACTAAATGCGCCTTAATTGCAGTTACTGACATTTGACTTTGTAAATTGGCTGGGCTGTTGCCGTTTTTGCTTTGGTATTTGTTCGCTTCCTTTTAAGTGCAATTGCTTGCTGGCTGCGTAAATGGCGTGTGTCCTTCTGCCACTGCCGCTGTCCTGGCGTTTATAAAAAATTGTTTGAAGCCAACAACAAGCATGAGGGAAGCAACATCAACAGGAACAACAACTGACTGCACATTAAAAATTAAAAAAGCCAACACGAGGACAAGGAGCAGGACGATGGCGGCGACGGCGACGGCGACGGCAACGAAGACGTCCTTGCAAGTACCGCAACTAAAAGCCAAGGCAAAGGGAAGTGTGTGGGAGGGCAAAGCCAAAGCCAAAGGCAAAGCTAACGAAAAAGTTGAAGAAGCATAAGAACTTTTTGAAGAACAACAATAACAACACCAACGCCAACATCGACAACGACAACAGCAGCAGCAACAACAAGGACAACAACAACAGCAGCAACAACAGCAAGGAGAACAACAACAACAATATGAACAACAACATGAAGAACAACATTTAAAGGAAGCGAAGTAATTTCATGCATCGTTTAATTTTCATTCGGGTTTAATTTGTGCAACGTCCTCCGCATACCCCACACACACACACACACACACACACACACGCATACACCCAGCCCCTCCTTCACATTTGACAAACTCAAAACACCAGCAAAAGACAACAAACAGCAACTGACTCAAACGACAAACGACAAACGACAACCGACACCCGACACCGGACGGACGACAGACAAGAGTTGAAAGTCGACAGACGAAACCAGGACCTCATATCATACAAAAGGCAGTTGATACTGTTGTTCTTGTTGTTAGGATCCTTGTAATACCCCATTTAGACCTAATACCCGACAGCCACTTCCAGGCGGAACTCACAATTGAAACGGCAAATAAAACGAATGCCAAACGACACAACTAAACACAACACTTATGCACACTCACACACACACACACACACTCACACACACACACACAGATACACACGCAGTTTGGCAGTTGACGCCAAAATTTTGAGACAAATAAAATTAAATGAAGCGCACCCCCAGAAATATCCAACCCAAGGGTTGATGCGACGTGTAATCCTTTTTTGAAGTGTTTCCACTTTCCGAGCAGCTGAAAATCCGAAGCCGCCTTAAATTTCAATGGGCGACTATTCGATTCAGTGATTGAAGCTTGTCCTGTTTTTACCAGGGAATAAATATAGATTCCATTTTATTATAATTTAAAATAAAATTAAATAAAAAATAAGTAGACTTAATAAAATGCAATTTAAAAATAATTAATATTATTATTATAATAAAATATAAAATAAATTAAATAAATACAATACAAGTTTACTTAAAGAAAATTAATATTTTATTATTATAATTAAAAATAATATAAAATATACAAAATAAATAAATGATATAAAATAATACCCAACTCAAAATAAAAAACATAACAAAATAAATAAAATTGTTATTTAAAAAAATTATATAAAATATTGCTCCGTTTTCAAATAAAATAAATTATTTTATTATTCACATTAAATTATAAATGTTTTTTTTTAAATTTATATTTTATATCTGTATATATTATTATTAATATTATAACAGTGCATATCGGTTATATGCAAACTTCTTATATGCAAATATTGCTTAAATGCAAAATAATGTTATTTTTAAACATCATCATAGCATCATAATTATTAATTTTAATTGCTTAAAAGGAAATATCGCGTATATGCAAAATTATAGGGCTTGCATATAAGCGGTTTGTACTATTACGTTAATTAATTAATTGATTTTAAATAATTTAAATTTTCTTAGACATTGTAGGAAAATTACCGCTTTAAAAAATATATATAATAATAATAATAAAAATAATACTAATAAAATAATATAAAAATAAAAATAATAAAAAATATATAAAAAAGATAAAAAATTGTTGTCAGTTATTTTAACTCATAAAATTAATTAATTTCTTGAATTAATAACAAAACGGTTACTTTTAATAAAATGACTTAAAATTTCATTGCATAAAATAATAAATAATTAAAAATGTATATTAATAAATTTAAATAAATGTATATTAAGTGCACACATATTTTTTTTATTTTATTCCGATTTAAAGTCTGTTATCCTGTTATATCCTTAAATATAATATTCTTGTCTGAGCGGAAGTGGAAACATCGCATTATAATTTCCTCTTTAGACGCGGTGTCTCCTGCCTGTCATTCCCACACGTCTTCCCCCCACCCCCACCCCACGCCGCTGCTTTTGTTTTAAATTGGTTTTATTTTTTATCCTGTGCTTTTTGTGTATTTTCTAGGAGCTTAATGAAGTCAATTTAAGCGTCTCCTTGTGGCACGCAGCACCCTTTGTCATGTAATTGAAATTTTTATAGTTGTCGCGCTTCGTCTCGGGGGCAAAGTTTTATCAGCGTTGGCGGAGCTCTTAAAAACAATTTTTAGTGTCGCCGTCGCAACCACCGCATTCACCGCGAGCCCCGCTACAAGCGATACCCCATCCCGCATCGGCACTTCTCCTCCCTCCCCCCACCCTCTCACCAATGCCCCTGGCAGCCTTCAGTCGAGCAACAAATTAATCCCTTTATTTGCATAATTGAAAAACATCAACTGACGCTGGCAGCCAAATATCAAAATGGCAACTCGCAAAATGGCCGCTGGCAGTCCCCCACCCCCCTCCCGCCAACAGCCGTCGACCAAAGATACGACAGTGCGTGGCGTTGCGTTACGTGGCGTTGCAGGGGCGGGGGGTTAGCTGGTCAGTCGGAAGGTTGGTGGGTTGGTAGGTTGGGCAGCCGTACGGCTAGGGACGGGGGTGGGCATTTGTCAGGCGAAGCGACTGTCGCCACATTTTAATGTGCCGCCGCCTCCGGGGAGCTATTTAACATTTTTCCAACACTTTGATAATCGCACTTTGCGGCCAGATTAATTATTTACGAGCCGGCGCTACCTGCGCTCCGTCGTTTACCTGCGGACTTGAGACGACAGTTGCCATATCCCTCACCACCCGTACACACACACACACACACACACATACATTTACAGGGACATAAAAGCCCAGGAGTTGTTGTTAAATCTTGGTAATGCCCAAAGCCTAGTCAGGCCACGGCGCTCAAGTATATTTGTCGCCGGTCTTAAGAGATTGCGGCGCACAATTTCCGCGCTGTCCCCATAACAAACCCCAGGCCCACTTCCACTTTCACTCTGAGAACCAACCTGCCCCCTGCCCTCTCCCCACCACCCCCACCTCTCAACCGGCAATCCCGATCCCAAGCTCAACTTCAACCCAATTCCGACATCAAAGCGCGCAGAGTCAGAAGCCAAAAGGCAAAGTAACAAATGCCATTGCGACACGACTCGCTGACTGTCAGGTTGTGTGTCAGGTAGCTAAGCGATGACTGACTGAGTGGAGGGAGGGATTGAGATTGGGAATGGCAGATGGGAGATGGAAGAGATGGTATATAGAGGGGGCGTGGGGTTTAAGTGAACTTCTGGGCCATATTCCTGGCCCCGGGAGTTAACTTAGTTGCCGTGTCTCCTTCCAAATGGGCGACAGTTATCAAACGTAATATTTCAATTGTGGCGCCAAATTGAAAACAAACAAACGACGAGGCGTGGCGCGGCGCGGCGAGGGGGGAGGCTTGGCTTATCAAGTATGAGACTGCGCGCCATCGCCGCTTTCCCTGGGCGTCTGAGCGTGGGAACACAAGGGGCAAACTGCAGTTAAAGGCTTAGGACTCGCACGCTTTGCGCTCATAATTGAAAGGAGCAGCCAAAGCCGCTCCTGCGAGCACTCGCACCTCCTCAAAGGAGTTCGTTTGATGCCAAATAAATACGCGCAGTGCTATTAGTAGCGCAAAAAAAGGATGCATCAAGGTGGCTTGGAGGAGTCCTTCCGATGCCTTTGACTTGGCCTCAGCCTCAGCCTCAGCCTCAGCCTCAGCTTCAGCCTCAGAGTTTACCTTTGCCTTTGCCTTGCCATCTAATGATCATCGCTTTTGCAGGATGCACTGGGATGAACTTTGAGATTGGTTAATGACTTATTAATTGGAAAAGTACCTTAGGGATATTCCGATTAGTCCCTCGGGCTAAAACATATACTAACTTCGGCTGTAAAGTTAATTATTTGAATTGTAACTCAACTGAGGAAATTTCTCAGCTTCCTCTTGGCTGAACTTAAAGGTGATTGCTTCTATGATAAGATGTCCTTCCAGCAAAGGATTGATGCTGACATCAATATATCCTCATTTTTGAATTTTTATTTAATTTTTTTTTATATTTATTTTAATATATTTTTTGTATTAAACAAAGGCAGCTAATAAATTTCCTGCCCGCATAAATAGGAACGGATATCTATGCATGTCCGGCATATCCTGGTCATGCTCTAATTGCATAGGTTTACTTTTCTGGGAGAGTGTGTTTCTGGGAACGCAGATCCCATTCATAGACAAAGTTGGTCAATCGATAATTTTTGCTCCTTTGAAAACCCCAATTACCAGCTAAGCTCGTGGCTCGCCAGGAACACAACAAACTGTTGTTTAGCTGCGTACATGGGTGTGGGTGAGTGTGTGTGTTTGGTCCTTGCCTAAATACTCGTATACTAGTTAAAATAAGGTCCAAGTCGTGCCTTTCTCTGCTTCCTCTCCCCACCTCCACCGCTGCTGCCGATGCCGCTGCTGCTGTTGCCCAAAGTAAAGTGCTACCGGTATAATTTGCAGTACTTCCTTCTATTCAACTTTTTGGAGCCCCCGGGGCTGGCAGGCGACGCCATACCTTAAACCGCCTCCCCCCCCACAAAGAAAAAAAATAAAAAATAGGAAGCTAAGGCGGATTTGGTAGGTGGACTGTGGATATTACCATGCTTATGCCCAAGCCAGGCCCGTGTCCCTGTCCGTGTCCGTGCTCATGCCTATGCCCATGGCCAGGCCATGTTCATGTCCAGGTCCAGGTTGGCGAATTTATATGTAGGTATAAGTAGATATGTACAAGTACATGTACATGTGTGTGTGAGTGTGTGTGTGTGTTTGTGAGGTATAAATAATTCAGTGGGCCAAGTATGTCCGGAGGCGCTTAAATGAGGCCAGAATGAATGAAGATTGGCAGCGTGACCATCCGAAGTTTAAACAATTTATATAACTTTCATAAGTTGGAAAATTTGAAATTTATGAAAATTTAAGAGACAGACAGACAGACGGACAGACAGACAAAGCGAGCAGAGAGAAGAATGAAATAAAACGTAGAATGAAAGATGTGGAAAATACAAGATGGACCTGAAAATCACTCCAATTCCCAAGGCTTTCACTTTTCGCCTTCGCCTTCGCCCTCGGATGTGGCAAGAGTTGAAGTCGTTACCGTTGTGTCCTGGGGGAGGCCAAAGGTAAATATACAGCATGCCACATGCTGCGGATGGTTGGGTGGCGGGATTGAGAGTGGTACACAAGTAGCAATGTCTGGCGGAAGCTATGGAATGAGGGCGTGGCTGGCAATGCCTGGGAAAATCAATTTCATATAAAAATTCAAGCAAATTTTATGCGAACCTTTTGCCCAAGCAAAAGTTATTGCCAATATGTCTGGGCATGTGTGAGTGAGTGTGTGTGTGTGTCGCTGTACGGCTTAAAATATATGCAAAATAGATGTGTAAGTAACAGTTAGACACGACGTGTACATGTGTGTGAACTTAATGATTATGCAAATTGGCATATAAATCGATTGCCAATCGCCAGCAATGCCACAAAATGTTGTAAGTTTTTCATCGGCGACAGTTTCCAGTAAAGGATCTGAGGACCGTAACTGATGTTCGGATAGAGCCTGAAACCTCAGCTTCATCCTCTCACCTCTCATCGCACATCTCTCACCTCTCACCGCAACCCTCCACCCTCAACCCTTGTTCCCTACCCAGCACTTTGATGTTGCTCATTCCATCCTCAGCCAAGGGCAGTTGTGGCATAATAACTCATGCCCCAAGACTTGGCCCTAATGGCTGCCAAGCTCGTCAACGCACTATAAAAATGTCATTATCAGTGCAAAGTTTTGCTTATATCAGGCATCAAGTGTAAAAAATTTGCATATTTCACAAGACATAAGACCAAGAGGCAAGTGCCGGTACCCAGTACCCAGTACCCAGGATCCAGTACCCCGTACCCAGGATCCAGTACCCAGTGCCCGATTCGCAGTCAGGGGACTGTGAAGACAGCCAGCAAGAAGGAGCCATCATCTCACACTAAGTGGCAAGTGTATCAAGGAGCAAGACAGAGACCCGTCTGCTGCCAGTGGCAGTGGCACTGAAGTTGAAAAATGAAAGGGACACGAAACGAAGGACGAAAAACAAATTGAATTACCAACTCAACGCATTGGACGACTGCTAACAGTCGCCGCTTATCATTAAATTCAAATATCAATCAATTTATCATAAAATAGGACCCAGCCAAAGGACGTTAGCATCGACCCAAAGGCAGCAGCAACAAAGCTCCAGCCATTACCATCCTTGGGCCATAGAAATGGCCACTGACATTGCCTGTGGCAAGTTGATTCAGGTAACAGTTGCAAGTTACGAGTTGCAAGTTGCAGCTGCAGCTGTTTATGTTAATGCTAATTGGCAGATGCCTTGACAAAGGACACAATAAAGGACATTTTATACTTTATAAAAGATCCCTTGGCCGAGAAATATTTTTTAGATTAAATAGAAAATAATAAGGAAAAATATCATAAATAAATTATATCTCAATTATCCTTCTTCAGATGGCACAGGAATACAAAATAATAACTAAATTTTAAAATAAATATTGCAACAAATAACAATAATATAAATATAAATATTAAATTAAAATAAAGATTTTTTAATTCTAAATGTTAAATATATAATAAACAAAAATATTCGAATTAAAATGATTTCTTTTATATTATTATTTTTATTATAATTATTATTATTTTTATTATAATTATTATTATTTTTATTATAATTATTATTATTTTTATTATAATTATTATTATTATTATAATTAAGACACATTTAAAAATTTGCCAACTTTTTATGGATTTTTATATTCCTGGCAAGCGTTTAAAAAAATAATAGCTAAATTAAAAAAAATAAGTAATCAAAATTATAATAATTGATGGAAAAAAAATAATAATAAAATTAAAAATCATTAATAATATTATAAGAATAAATTTTAAAATTTATATTATTATTTTAAAGAAACATTTAAATTTGTGACAGCTTTTGTAAGGAAATTATATTCCTGTCAAACAATAATCAAAAATTAGTAGCTAAATTTAAAAATAAATATTCCAAATTATTATAATAATATTAAAATTATAAGTAATATATATATATAATAAATAATAATAAAAAAAAATATTTTAAGCAATTTAAATATTAATAATGAAAATATTAATTATTGAATGGAAATTATAGTCCTGTCAAACGAACAAAAATAATAGCTAAATTTAAAATAAAATATTTAAAATAATAATTATTTTTAAGGTATGATAAGATTTAAAATATGAAAAAAATAAATAAGTACCACTTATAATAATTTTTATTAGTCTTATTATTATTTTTAAGGCACATTTAAAAATATGGCGGATTTTATGGGGAAATTACACTTACTCCTGGCAAAGGACTCGCCCGTTGGAAATCTTTGCCTGGAAAACAATTCCGACGCTTCGAAATTCCATACTTAATCGAACTTCCGCAAGTATTCCTTTCCGAACTTCGCAATTTATACGCATGCAAAGGAGAAATAATTCCCGGCTTTATCCTCCATTTGGCGGATAATTAAAATATAAAGAAACATTAAATCAACAAATACGCGAGGAGCATAAAAACAATAACAAAAGTAATCAAAAAATGGGGCACTTTTCGCCCTGCTTCTTTGTTCTTTGTTTTTTTTATTTATTCTTTTTTTTTTTTATTTTTTTATACTTTTTTTTTTTTTTTATTTTTTACTTTTTGTTTATTGTTGTTGTCTTTGCCCTGAGCACATTTTGTGCTTCTTTGGCGTTGGGCTGGAACTTAGCAGCTGCTTTTATAGCTCATAAATTCGTAAGTTCCTGTTTTCGAATTGCCAAAGTCAGGACATCAGAATTCATTGCCTTTTGCCAACTCGCACACACACACACACACACACACAAGCATATTGAAATATATATATATGTACATAAATATATACTTGTATATTTATCCTTTCGCTGTTTCGATGGTTAGGTCCTGCGACTGTGCCTGTGCCTGCGCCTGTTCCCTAGCCTGACTCTGACTCTCGGCCCGTGGCTGAGTCTGGGCGAACGCCAAATCAATACAAAATTGATGAATACAAATGATCATAAAAAACAATAAAAAGCAATGCCAAAAAGCATCTGGAGGTTGCCAAAAGAGAAAACAAAGCTCCAAGAACGGGGCCATATCCTGACGATGCAAAGAGTGAGCAGAGACGCCAAGGAGGCGGGGCATTGCCCTGATTTGGTTATAAAAATCCGAACCACGTATTTTTCCTTGTTTTCTTCAGCTTCTCTTATTTTTTGTCCGCCTGTCTGTCTGTCTGTATGTCTGTCTGTTTGTCTGTCTCAGCGTCTGTCTCTCTCCGTCAATGCGATTTGCAAAGTAAATTTTTGCTGGTGTAGAGGGAAGGGGTGGGGAATTGGGGGCTCTTAAAGCCTAGACAGCGTTTGGGCCAAGAGTTAAATTTGTTGTCAGCTCGTCCTTCCAGGCAAATGCATTTCGTTTATGTATTATTCATACGAATCTTTAGACTGGCATCGGCATCAGTCACTCATTTGAAATTAATTTCGCGGAATAAAGCAGCTGGGCAAGAATTGGCAGCCGTTTAAGGAGCTGGCATAGGTGTCAGTCTTCGTCCTGGCTACGCACAGTCAGTCTGTGTCATCTTTGTGAGGTCCTTGTCGCATGTCTGCGCTTGGCAGCCACCCGTTTGGGAGCTCAGTCATTGCTTCGCTTCATTGAAGGCATATCGTTGCTTATACACACACAACCATGCACACACATACACACACACACACACACACACACACACACATACACTGAGGCGGAGTCATACACACACACACAGTTACTCATGAATGAAATGAAGTTTAAGTAAATATGCATAGACAAATACAGACTCGCACACACACACACACACAGGCACACACAGACACACTCCCATACCAAGCCATCAAATGCCTTTGACGGGAAATTGATTTCAATCAATCAAATGTTGTGATTACTTTGCTCGAGTGCCACATCTTGGCACCGTCCTATCACGATGTCCTCCCTCCTGTGGGAAGGAGGCGCTTCCTGCTGCCTATCCTTCGTCTGCGTCTTTCTTGTGGCTGTTTGCCAGCCATTAGCAATAATTTACTTAAAGGCTTAAACGAAATTTAAGACCCAACGGCACTTAACGACTCGACTCGCTGCACTTCTCCACGTGCCTCATACAATACATTAACTAAACATTGACCTTTCCAACTCTGGCAATGTCAATGCTCAGTCCCAATGAATGTCCTTTGCGAAATGCATATGCACACTCGGTTCGCCCAGTCGGAAGTTCATTAGTTTCGAATTTTACCCTCAACTGAGGTAAAATGCATTTTTGGAATAGTTGCAGATCATCGAAAGGACATCCAAGGAAGCGAGCATAAACTTTGGGCCCAGACGAAATGTGAGTGAAAGGAAAACTTTACCTGTGGCAGTGAACGTTCATGTATTCAAGTTATTCAATACTCATTCAAACTTTACGTGATCTGAACTTAAAATAAACACTGACTTCTCAATGAATGTCCCTATTTTTATTTTAAATTTAATATCCAGGTCCCTGACATTTGAAAACTATTCTTGAAACTAAACACTGAGCGAACTTCCTACAGATATATCCTACCTTTAAAGGTGTATAATTTAAGCCTTGATTTTAAATAAAATATGACTAAATTAATATTTAATTTATTACTCATAATTTATTATTTATAATTTATATTATTTAAAAAATTTTATATTTTTTTTATAGCCACTTAAATGAGCCTCCAAAACTGCAATGACTTTTAACATTTTCTCTTTGAGTCCCAGCGAATTCGATAATAAATAAATATTTTATATATAAACAAATAAATTAAATATATTATAAATTATATAAATATATAATTAAAGCTAAACACTCAAGAGATTCTCATTTTAATCTTGTAATCACTTCGAGCTTCATTAAGCCTATCCCTTCACACTTTCAGGGGGACTTTTTGCCTCCTTCTGCATTCCATAAATTGATTAAGGATTTGATTCACTCGCAAAGCTTCTGTTTATGCCTTAATGAGCCGAGGCCTCATTCATCGGCACATAAATCATTGGCTTGTCTTTGGCTTAAGCAAATTCCTGTGCATTGCTGGACTCATAATTATTGCAAACATTACGCCTTCACCCTCCCCCTCCCCCTACCCTACCCAGTCCCTCCCCACTGCACGCACTTAAACTCCTCTGTCAAAGGAGCCGCACAGTTAATAAATTTTATTGAATTTGTCAAGCGATGCGCACAAATATTGTTGATAATTGAGTTTTCGCTGGGGAGAGAGTGCGAAAAGTCAATTTCTGCGCTCCGCCGACTGGCAGGACGAGAATCGCAGGACAGACTCAATCGTCTGTCTGTTCAATCGCATGCGATATTAAATATTTAATTAAGCTGCGCGCGCACATAAAAATTACATTAAAATTGCCAGGCAAATGTTGACCCATCAACCCAGCATCCACAGCCCACTAACCGCCAACCAACCACTACCCACCAACCACCACCCACCGCTTGGATATCCGCATTAACACATGAAATGAAAATGAAAATGAAAAAGAAAATAATAAAGACAAAAATTGTCGTCTGACGGATGGGAAATGGCGAGCGCAGCCGCAGCATATAAAAAATTGAATATGTGTGTGGAAGGGGGGTAGATGTGGGGCGCAGCTGAATAACAGAAAAAGTGAATATTCGAATATATGAATATCTGAATAATACCAAAAAAAAAAAAAAGAACCCAAGGGCGAGCCCAAAAGTCGTTCTCGGTCCCTGAAAGGCTTCAGTCCCCTTCAATTATGGTCAAAGGAGCGCATGAATGTGGCGGCAAGGAGTGTGTCCCGTGATTGAAGAGGATGTATCACATTTTGGGCGCATAGTCGACTCAGTCAAAGTTATCGACAACTGTAAAGTTTGTCTGTGCATCATTTGGCCTCTCATCCTGTCAAATATGCATAATAAAATGCAAAAATTCAATTAAAATTTCATGATGTGCACAAAGCGACTGCGTCTGCTTACGGAGCGGCCGAGGGGGCCATCAACCAAAGTGACAAAAAGGAGCAAAAACAAAAGCCCAAAAATCATGCCACATCCGAAAAACTCACACATAGCCACACTTACAGATATCACACACAGAAATACACACACACACACACACACACATGCATAAAAAACTGCAAGTACAGCGCATAAAACTCGCGACAAATGCGCATAGTTCAAATGCGCGGCCTGAAATTGTCGACTGGATACTAAAAGCAATGGCAGCCGCGGCAGCAGCTGCATAGCAGACAAGGGACACACCGCATACAAGCGCCCACATACACACACACATACACACATATACCCAAAAGTACACTCATCACACACACATGCACATATACATACATGTATTGTAGCTGCTCATTGGGGCAATTGGCAGTTCTGCGGTGGCACCAACTGCACACAAGTGCTGCGCATTTGGTAAAAGCATAAACTATGCCCTACACTCATTTGGGGTACATGGGCTCAGCCATGCCGCTGGTGCAGGCTTACAAATCAGCTGAAGTTATTCCCCATATATAGAGAAATAATTAATACAAATAAATCTAAGGACTCTTAAAAAAAACATGGCGAACTGTCAGTTAGAAGGAAATTATTTTCCAACTCAGAAGACAAAGCTTGAACTTAAATTAAAATAATTTTAAATAAATATACATAAATATATTAATTAAATTAATAAAAACAAATTATTAATAATTTATATATAATTTAATATTTATAAATATATATTTAATATTAATATTAAAAATAAATATAATAAAATGACAAGGTTAAGAGGAATTCATGGATTTTATGTTATTAATTTATAAAAGTTTGTGTTAAAAATAATATTAATTATAACTAAAAAAATAAAAATAAATATATTAAATATGTAAAATTTCTATTGAATTTCTTAACATTTTTATTATATTTTTGGCTAAATTAAATATTAAATTTCAAAAATATTTTTGATTATAATTATTAATTTACTATTAATATAAAATCAAGCAGGGAGAAGTCACGTATCACCACAACCAAAATCCTTGGCCGAGAATATATTTTATTAATAAATTTTAATTAAAATCTAGTCAATATTAACTTTTAAATATTTTATTAAATTTGCATAATAATATTATATTTCAGTATTTTTAATTTTATTTTTTTAAGCTTAAAAACTTTTTGTATTATTTTTATAATTTTGATTAATTTATATAACTTTTTAAACCTGCCTATATTTTTTTTTTTAAATTGATCCTTAACTAATTTTTATTTATTTGTATTATTATATTAATTTTATTTATGAATTAATTTTATTTATACATATATTAAATTTATTTATTTTATATGAAGAGTATTCGTTAGTCGCCAAGCGGCCATCCGTGTAATTTCGAACATTTTATTATAATAATTTGGGTATTTTTTGCTTCTTGCATAATTTTTGCCACAATTTTAGTGCTGAGCTTTGCTTTCTGTCAGATCATAACGGGAAAAATATCCAGCAAAAAGATCAAAAAAGGGAATATAAATAACATTTTAAATGATGGCCATAATTTGGCTAAAAATTTGTTATTTTTCTGCTGTTGTTGTTGTTGCTGTTGTTGCTGTTGTTCTTACTGTTGTTGCCTTTGGCATTGTTTGGGGGCAGCTGCTAATGCCGCTTTATTGTTATGGATACTTTTTTGGTAATGTTTTTCTTGTTTCCTTTTGCCTTTGGTTGCCACAAACTGTGGCACATTATTCGCACATATCATGCGAGCACTCGAATGAATACGTTTGTAAGTGTGACTCCGAGTGTGAGTGTACTCATACTGGCACCCGTATGCATATGCAAATGCTGATGTTAACAGCATGTTTGGAATGCTAATGCTCCGCATGTTGTCATAAATCGTGGGCCACAAATCGCCCATCTGCAGTGACCTTTCAACTGTCGGCCATAAAACTGCCGCTTCGGCTACTTTACAACTTTAAGAGCACTTGAGCCTCGATTGGGGCACTGAGTTGCCAGAGCGGACTGAGAGGATTGGAGGATTGGAGGAGGAAGCGGAGGTTGCTGCCAGGATCTGATACGATAAGCTTGACCCAGCAGTTGGCTTAACCCATCCAGCTTGCCATCGTATATCACCATCACTGCCGGCACCGGACAGCCGGCCATTGATTACCACTTACCAAATAAATTACTCGATACTGGACGCTGGACGTAGGACGCAGGATGCCAAACGCAAGACGACAGAGAAAACTCACTGCCGGAAAACGTCTAGCGGTAAGCGGAAAATATTTGGGATCTTTACAAAACTTTCCCTATAACTTTCACTAGTCCCCAGTATCAGTTTCAGTCGCAGTCGCAGTCTCATCCTCAGTCGCCGTCGCCGTCGCCGTCTCAGTCACCGTCGTCGTCCCAGTCTCAGTTTAAGTTTTTAGCTCAGGTCAACATCAGCGCATCAGCCCAAGGCGCAATTTTTCTGCTCTATTTGCGCCCGTCCATTGCCAAATTCACTTGGAGCACCTAAAACTAACATCGAGATGCCATTTGCCGGCGCTTCCCTATCCCTGCCGCCCCCAACTCCCCCTCACTGTTCCACACTCTGTTTCTGTCTCTGTGCTTTCTTCGACCGCTCGAGTGCGTCTCGAGGGCGAAAGTGTTCGGCGCGGCATTTGAGGCATGATGCCAGCATCGGCTTCAACGCCCTTCCTTCCGTTCCTTCGGTTCGCCATTAGCGCCCAGCGATGGCCGCGTGACAGGCCCACAAATCGACTGGGCGATTGCTGCAGGGGGCGGGGTAGGGTATAACGTTCCAAATAGTTTGACGTGAGCTGAAAACACTCTTACTTCTAATGAAGTGAACTGTAACCAAGAGTACAGGCGGCACTCGATAAGTGTATCGGCTTTTGGTGCAGAGGCGGAAGCCCACCGGGGAAACTATCGAATAACAAATTTCAAGTCCTTTAATGACTGTCGATGTGACACCTTCCGAAACACATACTTTTTACAGTTCTAGTTTTTGATTATGATAAAAAAAAAAATATTGAACGAGAATCCTGAAGAGTCCTGAAACACGTCTTCTTATAGTTTCTTGCAGCTCCTCAATTATAAAGGAGCCTTTTTAAAAAAATACAAAATTTCAATTTATTTATTGCCTGCGATAAAGAAACCGCAGCTGAAGGACCTATCAAAGGAATATCCACGAACCAAGGACTACGACTCTGCTTGGGTATCACAGAAAAAAAAATATGAAATAAAAATTGACTACGTTTTTCAGCCCTTTTCTCTTTTACCCCGTCTCCTTTGCTCCTTTTCTCCTTTTCACCAATTTTTCCTTTCATTTCAATTTTTCTCACGGTGTCATCTCGAACTTCATGACTCGCAGTGCACAGGAGGAATGTGCCCCAATTTCTTTGAATTGTGTGTTAACATATCTTCGAGGGTCCTGGCAATGCTTTCTGTTTGAGCTCGAAGGATCTGTTCGAGGAAATGACAAAAGTGAAAATATTTCAAGCAGTTGAACAACTCTTTATGCTCCACCAACCTACCCCACCCCACCCCACCCTCTGTCCTTCTATCACATCCTCTTCACCATTTTCACTCCTCCAACAACGCCCTTCCTCTCTCCCCTCTCACCACTCTCATCCCTCTCTCTTCTATCCTCTTTGTTATCACCTTTCGCTAAGCCACAGTAAGCATAGTTGCGTGTGTGTAAAGCGCATTAAGCACCCATACACACACACACACACACACACACACATACACAATCGATTGACTTGGCTTTATGGGCCGCTTACATGGCTCAGACTAAGCGTTGATTTAGTCGCTGCTCCTTAAACTATTTGCTTAGTTGCATTGATTATGTCACGCGATGGCCAAAAATATGAGGGGAAAATATTTAAATAATTGAAATGTGAAATGCTTGGACAAGTGCGAATTTCGGGATCAGGATCAGGATCAGGATCATTTGGCACTCGCCAGTTTAGCCGGAAATCAAATCAATTTACAGATGCCCCAAGGGTCGACCTCTGACCTGAAAAGCCTTTTAGCCAAAACATTTGCCTTTTCTCGGCCGTTGATTATTTTATGCCAGACTCTTGGCTGACTTTTGACTGCTGGCCGCTGGCTGCTGACTGGATCCCGTTAGCTTCTGACTGGTGTCATGTTGCTGTGTTTTTTTGCGTGTGTAAGTGTGTGTGTGTGTGTGTGTGAGAGTCCTTGTATTTTTGATAAATTTACCATATCGTTAGCGACCCTTGGGCTGCTTAAAGAGGACCTAGCTTCATGTTCTGTCTCAGCTCCCGCACAACCATCCTTCCAGCCACCCATCCTCTCAGTCTCCCATCCCCCCAGCCCCCCTACCCTTTTACCCACTCACTTTCTCACTTTCTCACACTTGCTCCCTGTCCCCCCTCATCGCTTTAGGTATGTTTGAATTTGGCTTTTTATTTCGAGTTCTTGGTCTTTTTTCGGGTTCAGGTTCGGGTTCAGGTTCGGGTTCGGGTTTGCTGCACAAATTGTTGTAATACAATATTTTTGCCATTAGGCAGCCAAATGGCCAAATGCGGGCAGTTACTTTGTTTGCTTCGCAATGTTTGTATACCCGAGGTTTTCAATTTGAGACTCCCCCCTCGGAGGGGCTGCTGGTGTTGATGGTGGAGGGGGGTGGGGAGGGAGTGCTGCTCATTTAGGTATTGCTTACATTTGAAACCTTTTTGCACCCGAAGGCTGTGACAGGTTCGTTTGCATGTCCTTTGTGTGCGTTCAAGGACCGCTCAACTGGAAGCTACAGGGTATAACCTAGTCACACACAACTCATTACTCATTTATCGGGGAGCTGAGGCTTTGTTGGCCAGGTTAGTAGCGAGCTGACACGTTGGCCGTTGTTGCATAGCCAAAAGTGTGGCCGATGAGAGAAGTTCCATATCATGCCGCAATGATACACCAAAAAGTCAAAATGCTTTCACTTTTGGCCACGTTTCGACTCCGTTTCGGCCACGTTTCGGCCTGTTGAAATATTCGTGCCTAATGGTACGTAAAGTCTGCATGATTAATAGGCGTCAGTCGCTCGTTTGTTTGCTCGTCAGACATTAATGCCGTTGCCTCGATGCGTGTCCCCCAGTCAGCCCCCCCACCCCCTGCTCCAAGGGACACCCCATCTACGCCTTTTACTGTCTCATCCCGCCCCAAAAAGCATACGGCCGCCCACTTCTCTAACTTTCTTTTCCTTTTCGCTTTTCGCTTTTTCCTCTTCCTCTTCCTTTTTCGTTCGTTTCATTTTTTGTTGCGCTCTAATGATTTCAATACAAATCGAAAAAAGTCAACACACGCACATCTCCAACCCACACACACACACACACACACACGCACACACACACACGCATTGAGTGTTTCATTTTGTTTCAATTTGCTTAGCATGCTTTTGGGCGTTGTCCGTTCCGGACAGTCTCATGGACCTCACTCGACCTTCCGGACCTCTCCACCTGCCGTCCTGTCAGGGCCTGCCACTGTTTGTCTTGACCCACCCCTCCTGTCTTTATGTCGTCCTTTTCTGTTGGCTTTTAGCTACAGCTATCATTTTTAATTGAAATGTAACAAATTTCGGGGAACGTCGCATATCAATTTACCCAATAAAACGTATTGCCGGCGAGGTAAATACCATTTGATTTTAAATCTGAATCATAAAACCGGACAAAAGCGATACGCGGGTTAATGGCATAAATTGCTGTCTATGGAATTCTAATAATACCATTCAGCACCCTCCGCCTCCCGGTGGAATTCACCCACATCTCCAGGGACTCCCACCAGCATTTTAATGATACGTCCATGTGGCAACCTTTGATGAAAGACTCTGTATACGAAAATTATAGAGTCCTTGATAATTGAAGGTTTCCCAAGTTAACTAAAAGTGGAACGCATATAAATAGAATGCCTTTTTTAAGGATACATATATTTCCATGTATATTACAATTTATAAAAATAAAATACACCTCAAATCGCTTGACAGATCATCACATCAATTCTAGATGAGAGATGAGATTGATATCTAAATTTGTCATCAAAAGTTCCATTATATGTGGAATCTACACACGGACTGATGCGCATTTCGACTATCAAATTTATGCTTATTTAAGCTACCTTTTGTCAACATCAACAACAACAACAGCAACAACAACAATCTGTACAATTGTAGTAAACAACAAAAACAACACATAAAACAGAATAACAAACGCTGAGCTGCCGTCGTTTGGCAAATGCAAAGATAAACTTCAACACAAGCTTAGAGGCTCACATGTATTTTTTTATATGTATCACAATAATACGAGTGTATGCGTGTGTATGTGTGTGCGTGTGTGTGGATGTGTATACATCGCAATCAGACAGCTATCATCATCGCCTCATTGTGTGTGTGTGTGTGTGTGTGTGTGTGTGTGTGTGTGTGTGTGTGTGTGTGTTTGTGATTCGTGCTGCGGATAATCAAAACAAAAACACTTCTTCTGCCATTGAAGCGACACAATTTTATTTAAACAAAAGCCTCACTTGAGCCTTTGCTCAGTTCGGGAACAAACCAGAAGCTCGACTATGTTGTACACCCTGTGATTTGGGGGCGAAGATTATCAAGCATTGTATACCCTGTGAATTGGAGGGGAAAATTGTCACTGCCCAAGCAAAAAGTCCTTAGAGTTCCTTGAAGAAGAAAGAAGACCGACAGTAAGTGAGTCCTTTATTTCGAGACTCCAAACAAATTCAAAAATATCTTTAGATTAGAAATCACATCGTAAGAAGTTAAAACCTTTGATTATTCACCACAGAAGCAAACCCAAGACACACTTCAATTTAATTATCAACCTTGAGTCAGGGTATGCAATATGCGCCTTGCCTGTCGCTGAGGCTCTCCTTTAAAGACTTCAAGATGCCGGGGCTATTAAAATTGGCCCGCTGTGCGTCACCGAGATGAGCATCTGGCTAACTAACTAAGTCAAGGGCAACGCTTTCTGGCCAACTGGCGACTGATTAATGACGCTGGCTAATGAGTGCGGGCCGCAATTTCATGGCTTGGCTTTGGCATAGCGATAAAATTCATATTTAAGACAAGTCAATTTAAGGCTATAGACGTGGTCGCTGCGAGTTGTGGTAAGAGGGGAGGGGGGGATGTGCGGCGGAGTGGGTGGGTGGTGGATGGCAACTGTCAGAGGCAATCAGGCTGCAGGCGAAATGCGTTGCAAATATCAAAGAGCGTATTTACATGCAAAACAGGAATCGTGCTCTAGTCGAGGGTCTAAACTAGGGTGTGAGTCTCGGATAAGAGTATGGGAAAAGAGTGTGGGTATGGCTGTGGGTGTGGGTCTTGGGTGCCGAGTCTTGCGTTAAGCATTCCGCGTTTTGGGTGGTGTGAGTGACGGAGGATTTGAGGTTTCTGCCGCTAAGTTGACTTGCCACAGACGAGTGTAAAAAGCGAATGTTAAAATAAAATTGAAAACCATTAGGATTAATGTTTAGTTGAAAGATTTGCGCGTTAAGCCATTTTTACTTGGTCGCAATGCCGCTGAGGCGGCACTTGTCCCCCTCAGCTATGCTGCTTTATGCCTTCGTGTCGGCCTACGGCCTACGTTTTACAGCCAACATCTTGCGTCTTGGTTCCTGCGTCCTGCGTCCTACATCCTACATCCTACAGCCTACATCCTACAGCCTACATCCTCTATTCTATGTCCTGACTGGCAATTGCTAATGTAGTTTATGTGTAACAGGCGGAGGCTTCTTAACGTTAACTGACGGGCTGCTGTTTCGGCTTTGGGCGGGAGACGCACAAACGGCATGTAAAATGTGACATTTTAATGTATGCAAATGAGACGTTGAATTAAGCCTATACCAGCCACACCCACACAGAGTTACACACAGAATTGCTCTCCCCCTCTCCCCACTCTCTCTCGCTCACTTTCTTTCTCCGTTACAAACACACACGTAGCTCTACAAACATCAGTGAATTTCATATCCGTTTCCGTTCGTTTCGCTCCTCGTGATATGATTTAAAAATAATGAAAGCGAACGCTCACCAACGGCTTTAATGTTTCCCCCGCTTTTCCGCTCTTCCGCCCATCCCCCCCTCTCCCGATCGTTCACATTCACTTTATGACTTGTGTGTTGCCACTGCGCCCGCGTCTTGGTGTGTGTGTGTGTGTCTGTCTGTGTGTGCGGAAATGTCAACTTAACTTTTCTTATGCTTTGCCAGTGACACAACAACAATAAAGTTAAGCTTGAAAATGTCTGTTTTCCCAATTCCGCGCATCCTCCTTCTCCACCCCCTCCCCACACACACACACATACCCTCGTGGTGACTCCCCTCCCCCATCCTGCCACGTCGTACGCTCTTATTCAGGCAATTTATTAATTTCTATGCAACGTGCGTATCGTAATTCGTTTTCTGCTTGTTTTTGTTTCTTCCTTGTTTTGTTTTTTCTTAGGTTCGTCCTTTCTTGGCTTTGCCTTAGCCAGAAAATTACTTAAGTACCCGTTGCCGGTTCGATTGTTTGAACTTTGCTTTCAATTTGTTGATTGTTTTTTATTGCCCGCTTTTCCTGTTCCTCCCACTCCCACTCCATCTCCTTCTTCTCTTCTTCTTTTTTCGTGATTTTTATTTTTATTTTTGGTTTATTTTTTCTTATTTTGGCTTTGGGGATCCTTGGCTCTGAAGTGGACAGGCCAAAGGATGCTCCTGTGCCGACTCCTTGTCGTCTACACTGACAGCTACAAAAACAATTTCAAGTATCTACACTCACTTTCTTCCGCCAAACACCCACCCACCCACCTACACACACGCACACACTTTTATAGGAACTTCTGATCCCCCAGTCAGACGACTCCGAAAATATGTCAACCTTTTTCTGCATGAGCTGTACGAATTTATTGTTAACTTTTATAGCAATTGAAATATCATCTTATGGCACTTTGGTCCCCATTAACTCAAGCTGCTGCCTGTCTGAGGTTTGCCAGTTCGGGGAACTCATTTGCTTGTTCCGTATTCAAATATTATATAATAAGATTTCTGCAGTAAATTGAAGCTTTTAATTATATTGAGGTTTACTTTGAAGTCCTCGAAAGGCATTACGTGCGCTCCTGTGTACCCCAATTTTTCCCAGAGGTAAATAAGGTTATATTTCAATTTTCAGTATCCACCGAAAAAACTCAGTAAATTTCGACTTATTTTTTTTTTTAAATATAAAATATGAAAAAGCTTAATAAATATATTCTGAAATATATTTTTTTATATTGAGAATTTTATAGCTAATTACTATTAATAATTAATATAAAAAGTTTCTAAAATTTGCAGACCGAAGGATTTAATGAGATATAATAAAAAAAATATATTTTATGCTTTAAAAAAATTGATTATTTTTAATTAATTATAATATTATTAAAATATTATTTAGTTGCTCAATTTAAGCATTTAAAACTGAATTATAATATTATAAATTATTATATAAAAATAATTATTTATATTTATTTTAATTATTTTTTGTTGAATGTCATTTTTTCATTACAATTACAATTTTAATTAAATTTTTTAATACTTTTCTTTATACTTTAATATATGCAAATCTTCTGAAGTAAGCCCAATTGGCCGTGAGTAAGGACAAGCTCAGTCGCCTTAAGGACATTTGACGCCCACACATAGAAAGGTGACGGATACCTCAGGGACTCTCACGCTATGACGCCTTTATTAAGGGATAGTCCCCCGATTGTCTTACTATAATTATATTATATATATATTATTTGCATAGCAACTATCCTATAAACTGCCCATTTGCAAAATTTAAATTTATAGATATAAAAGCCAAGGCACATCATGAAGACTTCTCATAGCGAAGAGTTGCATATCTCCCCCTTTGGTTTGAGTATCGACTAAATCGAGGTGGAATTTCCTCCTACTTTTGTTTTCTGTGCATAAGTCTAATTCATAACTTAAATTTAGTTTATCTTTAAACTCAATTTAAGACACGTCGTTTGATATATTATATATGAAAATATATATATCAGATTCCCATAAAATATTTCCTATAAAACAAGTCCACAAATTTTCATCTTTGCTTAACAACAATTTCCAAATGCAACTAAAAAGTGAAGCAAAGGCTGTGGGGGGAGAGATAATATTTAATTAATCACTACTTAGAGATTAACTCATCTTGAAATGTTCATTCGATGTGAGGCATTTATTATTTATTTAATGTCCTAAATGTCCTATTGCATTGGTAATCCTTGAATCCTTTGCTATCCCAAATGTTTGCTATGATACATCAGATTCACTGAGTTATCACATCTTCTACCCTTGGATATGTTTGTTCCCCGAAGCTGTTTGAATTAATTATTTATATGTAGTCAAAGTCGACAAGCTTTTGCACACACACACACACACACACTCACACCCTCACATACTCACACACCTACACGCTTTACATAAATGAGCAAACATTTTCATCTCCATTTGGACAAATATTTGCCAACTTTTAGGAGCATTTACTCGTTATTAAGGGATTCGTTTTGTGGGCGGGTGGGGGTGTGACGCACCCCCTAGACGCATGAGGGTCTCAATTGTAATTTGAAGAGGTGGGGATATTAATTATGTGTCATTTAAAATAATTATAAAAACAAAGTTGGCAACTGCCGCCACTCACCGATTAGCACTAATATCACATGTAGAAAATACCAAAGCTGCAGATGTCTTGTTGGTGTTGTTGTTGTTGTGGCTGCTGTTGTTGTTCTTTTGGCCAGGCTAACAGTTTGGGTCGCCTGTTGCCGTCGCTGCTGATGTTGTTGCTGCTGTTGCTGGTGGCAGTGGTGTTGCTGCTGGTGGTGTCGGTGGTGCGTCGCCAGCTGTTGCTGACCCTCAATCTGAGTCTGAGTCTGAGTCCGACTGTGACTGTGACTGCTACTCTTACTGTGATTGTGACTGCGACTGCGACTGTGACTGCGAGTGCGGCAGCTAGTGTGTGTGCTTGTGTGTGCGTAGGGTGGTTCCAGCGCACACATCCTGGCAGTTAAGCAACACTTTCACTTCAACGGGCGGAGGGAGTTTCGAGGAGGCGCTTCGGCCACTGTTCTCTTTCCTTATGTATCTTAACGGGCGGGCGGTCGGTCGGTCGGTCGGTTGTGTGTGTGTGTGTGTGTTTGGGTGTGGGTTGTGCCTGTTTATTTATGCGCTGTGGCCAGCGTCCAGGACCTTGGAACTTGGCCACGAGCCGACGCACTGATGTGTTTATTAATTTCTGTGTGTGCGAGAAAATTCACTTATTTAATTTAGACATTAAGTTGCCAATTGTTGTTGTTGTTGTTGTTGTTGTTGTTGCTGCTGCTGTTGCTCCTATTGTTGTTGGTATTTTTGGTGCTGTTTGTTTTGCCTCTACTGCCTGGCAATTAATCACTTTTAATCGGGGGCCGCCGCGCGAAGTGCAGCAACAAAAATGCCAGGCAAACGAGCAAAACTATTAAAACGCTCCCAAAACGCAGACACAAGCAACGCTTCAAGCGTGGCAAGTGGCATGAGGCATGAGGCATGAAGCATGAGGCATGAGGCTTGAAGCACGAGCCACGAAGCACAAGGCAAGAGGTACGAGGCAAGTTAAAGACATAAATTTTGCAGCATTTTGGGGCAAAGATTAATTGCAGTGGCAGCTTGGGGGAGAGGCCGGCGCTGAGTCCTGCCCGTAGACGCAATGATGGCGGAGACTATTGAGGCGCATGCAACATAAATTCAAAATCTCTTCCTCTTCCCCCACTCTCTCTCTCTCTCTCTCTCTCTCTCGCTTGCTTCCCATTACACCCACCCCTTCTCCTTCTGCACTTTCAGCCGCCTCACCCGCTCACCGCTTGTTTTGTTGATTTACTGCTAACGGGCAACGCTTACAACAGGGCAATTGAGGCTGTTGTCGTTGTCCTTGTCGCAGTCGATGCTCCGTTATAATAATAATGCCACACGCTCCACTGACCCACATGAGTCTGAATGCAGCAGGGGGCACAAACGCCCATCAAACTTGATTAGCGGAAAATGTCGGTGTCTGTACAAGTGTGGCTAGGGTGGTGGTGGTTGGGTGGTTGCTTTGAGGCGGTCCAACAGACTCCACCCCCTACAACGATTTACCGTTCCTCAATGCCTCAATACGTACATGCAATAAAATTTTGAAATCCTTTGAAAACCTTTTAATACAAAAAAAATCAAATGTTGATTTTGCTCGCCTAACAGCTAAGTAAACACTTTTAGTTTGTTTTGCAACGCATATCACATATCACACACATAACAAAAAAAAAATAAATAAATATATATATGTATAAATAAATATTATTTGAAGATTAAATAATTTACAGTTCAGCAGGCAAGAGATTAAAGCGTGGAAATGGTTTTCACTTTGATAAACGGCCACTCAAGCCACAATAAAAATGCCAATAAAATATAAGCGACAAATTTACAAATATATAATATATGGTAATAGATAAAATAAATAGAATAAATATAATAAATATAAACAATATAAAATAGCATAATATCTGATCAAATATTTTCTGAGTCATTTATTTTCTTTGTTTCAGAAAACAATTTTTAAAAGATATCTCAAAATTTGCAGTTAAAATATGTGATGCCAAAACAAACTCGCAAAATTCTATAAATAATTTTAATGCTATCAGAGAAATAAAAAGAATTTAATAAAAATAAAAAAATTTTTATTTAATTTGAAACAAAGAAAAAATATTAAAAAAATTCTCTGAGCAAAGTTTCAGATGAAAAAAATGTACTCAAGGAGAAGCAAGCAGCGCTTGAGCTTCAAACTTATAACATTTTTTTTATAACTGAAAATATATAAAAAAAAATCTATAAATTATATATTTATAGTAATTAATTAATTAATTAATTTATATAAATATTTAAGTCTATTTTGGCCTTCATTTTAAATCACAGTCAATAAAAGCACAAATAGTTAAAGCCTTTGCCTCCCACAGCCCCAATCAGCCAGAAGTAATAATAATTTTAATGGGCAACGCTGAAGTGGACAGACATGGGTAAGCAGCACTGGACATTAACATTAACATATACACATGTATACGTGTTATATGTTGATAAATATTTTTACTTTAATTTTATTTTGTTGGTACACATTTTGCGTGCAGAATTATTTAAACAATTCTTGCTGTCAATTTGTTTGCACAACAATGGGGAAAGGCAACAACAACAACAACTACAACTACAGCACAACATAACGAAAGCCAACAAGTCGCGCAGAGATAATAAAACAACAATAAAGTCAACACCAACAACAACAACAACTACAACTACAACAAGGAAAAACAACATAAAAAGCAGACAAGTGCCGTTATTACAAAAAATGCGTTGTCATTGTTTCAAGCGCGCGCCTAAAAATATGCAGCACAGTGTTTATGTGTCCGTTAGGATGGGTTTGGAAGGGGGCCAAAGGGAAAGACGGACAAGCATAGCTGGGACTCAAACCACAGTAATCATAGGCGGTGGCAAATAGCGGACCATTGGCAGGCAATGGGGAACACTACAGACGACGCGCCAAGCAAGGGACAGAGTACAAGGGACAGGGTACAAGGGACAAGGGACAAGGGACAAGGGACAAGGGACAAGGGATACGGGACTAGGAACAAGGGACACGGGACTAGGGATAAGGGAGCAGGCAGTATGAAGTTGAATGAAGGGACACAGGACAATCGACAGGAGGCAGCAGGCGACTTAATTAGGTTAAATTAGAGCTGAGCAGAGCAGCGGCAGTGCTGGAAAAAATGAATGGTAGAAATGCGTGGCAATTATGCGGCAGAGACATAATATAATTAAAATTATAACAAAACGTAAAATTTTAAAATATTCTCCGAAAATAAAACAGAACAAAACAGAAAAAAAAATATGCGACTGGCGCTTTCACAATGCGTTGTATTATCATTATTTTTTTTTTTTTTTTTTTTTTTAGCGACTTTTTAGGTTACGTTTTATGTTAATTAACCGCAACCGCAACAGTGTTGAAGTTCCTAGCTGCGACGTCAGCGTCGGCAACGACGACGGCGGCGGCGGCGGCAATAACTGCAACAACAATAGAAACATAAACAACAACAGTGGCAACAACAACAATTATATCACAAAATGCTTGACAAATGTTTGAAGCACGCAAAGAAGTGCTTCTATTTTTTATGCACATCACACGTACAGTTATAATATTTATGAAAAATTCCTGTGGTTGTGTTAGTTTTTTCTTCTTCTTCCTTTCCACAATTTATTCAAACACTTGCACTTGCTTGTTTATTTTCTATATTTTTTTATTTTCTGTTTTCTATTTTCTATTTTCTATTTTCTTTTGTTTTTATTCTATTTATTTTCTTATTTTACTTTTGGTTTGTTGTGGGGAACACAAAACTAACACGAAATAACTTTTAGTGCCCGCACACGACACTTGTCCAAGCCATCAGCGTGTAGTAAGTGTAGGCGTGTGTGTGCGTGTATGTGTGACTTGCAGTCGTTTGGTTTGGTTTGGTTTGGTTTTTGGTTTCAGTTTCGGTTTTGCTTCTAGTTGAGTTTTAACCGTTAGAGAATTGGCGCGCGCGACAAAAACGACGTGCGTTCGACTTGAAATGAAAATCATAACTAAAAAAAATTTCAACTTCTTGTGCGAGTTTCGGCAACGCCATCCAACGGACAAACTTCGAACTACGGCCCCCAATATCACCCCTGCGCATGCCCGAGAGTCGTTAAGTGTTCCAAGTACCAAGCGTTCGGCTACTGGTTGCCGTCAAGTTGCGGCTACAGTCGTCGGTCCATCGGCATTTCTCTTTGACTTTGTCTAAATTCGCAAATGTTGCGCTCTCGGCTTTCCGCAATGTGAAAAGCTTTCGTTGGTTCTGTTAAAATAATGGGATTTTCCATGGCGCTCAGCTTGCCGAGACGTCATTAATTTGAATTCAAATAAATGTAACATAATTTATTGAAGTTCATAAAATATGAAACAAAACGGAAAGTGAAAGCTCAGTGAAGGAATGAAAATCTTTTTAAATAAATCATTTTTGGAGATTTGTTGCTAATTGAAGAATTAACAATATTTTATACAGATAATAAAGATATTAATTTATCACTTTATAATTTCTAAGAAATTTCGAGCGAACTTAATTTATGCTTTCTTTTATCCTTTAAAAAACACATGTGATGAAATATTAAAATATTTCTTTTAAATTTTATACCTATTTTATTCGTGGATTAAAAAAAGCCAACTTGAACTTAAATTTCATTGAAAATCTTAATATAATAAAAAGGTTTGGGAATTCAAGGAGGTGAACCTTTTTATTTGAACTTGCACATCAATCATACGCACCGTTGAACAGCTGCAAGGATATGCGGTAATTGTGAATGAATTATGAACAGCTGTTGACCTTTGACCTAACTTAAAAAAAGAATTATTTATATTTACATACAAGTTAAAGTTTCCTCGCACGTAAAAAATAAAAACAATGAGCATTTATGAAAAATTATCAAAATATTTAATGAAAAGTTTGAGGGCAGCAAAAACGCAGCTTTTCCTCCTCTGACACATGATATATGGCCTTTTTGTATAGAATATCGATTCGAGGGGAGGGAGAGGGAGAGAGGGGAAAATAAAAGTGAATTTATCCAGGAATAAAATGCAAAAGCATCAATGAAGAATAAAATGAAAGCAATAATTAAATACTTTATGCAGTTCCTTTTTGCAGTAATAATTAAATTTTTATGTCACAGAAAAATGTAAATAAAATGTTTTGTGAATTAATTAAAAGTTAAATACGAATTGCCCCAACCATAAAAATTTATTAAATTGAATTACAGAATTCATTTACGCCAATTTAAGCGCAGCTCTTCAAAGCGTTGCAAAAGGTGTCGCCTGCACTCCAAGGACATATTTGCAACCCACTCACCCACACACACACACACACACACACACAGCACAACCATGCACAAGCGAGTATTACATACACTTCACAGAAAGGAAGCAGCAAATGAAGAGCTGAAGGACTGACCAGCAACCGCAGTTGCTCAATGGCATTTCATTTTATTCATGGTGCAGAATTCTAGAAACGCAGCTATCCTGCAGGACCGTTGTACTTCTTGACCATAGAGCTTCCCTTTGTGCAAAGTTTACCGGAGAACAAAATAAACAAATGTTTGGCCCAGAATGTCAGAAAAACTTTTGAAGCTTTAAAATTTTATTTTGTATACAATAAAATTCAATATGAATTATATTTTCAAATATTTTTTTTTTTTTTATATCATCATAATTGGCAACAAGTGGAAACTAATAAAAGCTAATTATTAAAAAAATATGAGTGTAAAATATATTTAATTAATCATTCAACAAATATAATTATGGTTTTAAACTATTTATAAAAAATGCCAATCGAATGCATATAAATTTCTGGCGTAATTTAATTATTTCTTTATAAAAAAATGACAGAAATGAAGTTCGCCTCATTCTTACAGCATAGATCTCACCACAAAGCTCCAACACTCTGTGAATCTCACCTTTGAAAGTTCTGCAGCTGATATCTCTATAACCCTCGCTCCCCTCCTGCTCAGTGCATTGATTTGTGTGGCTGTGTGTGTTTATAGCTGCTGTGCGAGTTCTCACAGAAATGAAACTCTCCTCTTTCTCACAGCATAGATCTCACCACGGAGCACCAACACTCTGTGAATCTCACCTTTGTAAGTTCTTGCAGCTGATATCTCTATAACTCTCGCCCCTTCCTGCTCAGTGCATTGATTTGTGTGCCTGTGTGTGTTTATAGCTGCAGTGTGAGTTGTGACAGAAACGATGTTCGCCTCTTTCTCACAGCATAGATCTCACCACGGAGCACCAACACTCTGTGAATCTCACCTTTGTAAGTTCTTGCAGCTGATATCTCTATAACTCTCGCCCCTTCCTGCTCAGTGCATTGATTTGTGTGCCTGTGTGTGTTTATAGCTGCAGTGTGAGTTGTGACAGAAACGATGTTCGCCTCTTTCTCACAGCATAGATCTCACCACGGAGCACCAACACTCTGTGAATCTCACCTTTGTAAGTTCTTGCAGCTGATATCTCTATAACTCTCGCCCCTTCCTGCTCAGTGCATTGATTTGTGTGCCTGTGTGTGTTTATAGCTGCAGTGTGAGTTGTGACAGAAACGATGTTCGCCTCTTTCTTACAGCATAGATCTCACCACGGAGCACCAACACTCTGTAAATCTCACCTTTGTAAGTTCTTGCAGCTGATATCTCTATAACTCTCGCCCCTTCCTGCTCAGTGCATTGATTTGTGTGGCTGTGTGTGTTTATAGCCGCAGTGTAAGTTCTGAGAAAAATGAAGCTCGCCTCTTTCTTACAGCATAGATCACACCACTGTGAATCTCACCACTGTGAATCTCACCTTTGTAAGCTCTTGCAGCTGATGTCTCTATAACTCTCGCCCCTTTCTGTTTGGTGCATTGATTTGTGTGGCTGTGTGTGTTCATAGCTGTAGTGTGAGTTCTGTGTTAACGAACGAATCTTCGTTCGTGCTCGTGGCTGCTGTTACGTTCTCTTGCTTTCTCACTCTCTCACACGCTTACTATTCACTCTACGAAGGCTGCTGTTACTCTGGTGCCTGCAGAGTTTGCATTGCCTGCAGATCAATTGACTTCCCTCGATTTAACACAATTCTGTTAAGTTATTACTACGTTGCACTGCACTGTTATTTCCCTGTAGCTTGTTTAATGCTATTAAGACGTTATTTATTTATCTAAGCAACAAATTGTGCACCAGCTTTTATTAATTTCGCCTTTGCACATATAATCCGAGGCTATAATTTTGGCCTGACTCGATGTTTTAGGCATGTTTAAAGCAATGCCCCGAAGAGCCATAACAAGAAGAAACTTTGACTGTCCATAATTTTTGGAGCTGTCATAAAAATACTCCAAGGTCTGTTTGGTGAAGTGCAAAAGTGTGAAAGTTTGCGGGTGGAGGGTGCGGTGACGGGGGCGTTGCAGGGGGAAAGGTTCTCCAAATAGCACATAAATTAATAGAAGTTGTTGCTGATGCTTGCAACGCATGCGGCATGCGGTATGCGGCATGCGGCAACTGGCAACTGGCAAGCCAAGTTTGCAACATACTTAAATAAAAATAAAATATTTCACAAAAGAAAAAAAGAAACTTCACCGGCCCCTCCCATCCCCCATTCAATTCACTAGCCGCTTCACACCCTTCTGTCTGGACCCGAAGACGCAGCGGCATGATTTTTATTGATTTATAGCGTTAATATTTTTGCTTTAATGCGTCAAATAAATTAAATTGTCTTACGCACCTTTTAGAAAACTCGCCGGGGGCAAAACTTTGACAGCCTCAAAGTACAGACAGACGAATGGGCGGCGGTGGGCATTGGGCGGGGTCGCCACTTGAAGGAGCAGCAAATGCATAACTTCGATCGGAGCAAAAACAAATAAATATTCATAAAAAAAATATATAAACAAATATTTTTACACTCTCCAAAAGCACTTTTAAGATCTGCAGACACCACCCCCACCCCCACCATTGCTACTCAAGAGAAAAGGATAGGCAGATGGGAGGGAGGAGCAAGTGGAGCCGAAAGAAAGGGGAAACTGCCAAGACACTGAATTATAAATATTCATTTATGCTAAGCGCCGACGCGTGAGCGTTTGGCAGGTGTCTGCGTGGGCGTGGGCGTTGCCGTTGCCGTTGCCGTTGCGCCGCGGTGTTAGGAAACTTGTTGTTGCCGCCTCGCGGTGGCATCCACGACTTTTCGTGGCAAAAAAACAAAAAAGTTTCTTCTTCTGCTGCTGTTGTTGTTGTTGTTGTTGTTGCTGCTGCTGTTTCTGCTGCTGTTGTTGTTGTTGTTGTTGCTGCTGCTGCTGCTGCTGCGTGTTGCGCGCTTTGCTGCCACTACAGGGCGTATGATTGATTTAATTACTGTGCACCGCGAATTTGAATGAAGAGGGCATTGAGTTTACACTAAATTTGTGGCACAGACAGTGCACAGCTCACCTGTGACCTTTGACCCTTATAAAAAAAAGGTTGGCCTGCGACAACAAGCAACATTTTCATATTAATTGTTTTTATGGCCAAGAAATAAGCAGAAAAAATGCAAAGAATTTTTGGGGCAAGCGAATTACAAAACTTCAAAGTAAACTTTGTGGCAATAACAATAAAAATCAAATTTATATTTAAATTGTGAGATTTACGATTTAATTAAATACAAGAGATTGAAAAGTTACACAAATAAATAAATTTAGGAAAATTGCAATGAAATTTTCAAGTAGTCGTTGACTTTTGGCCTGGACTTTGGTTAGGGCCAAGATTATTTCGGTTCGATATGTTTGATTTTTGCCTAACGCAATTATTAATAGTATTTATCTTAACCTCATTTAAGTCTATGAATACTGAGTATTTTATAAACTAGATTTAATAGTCTATTAAGTTAGATAAATTGTTAATTTCAATTAATTGTAATAGAAATTATTACCGATTTAATATTTGAAATCCCACTTAAAATAGCTGATTGCCATTCACTCAATTAAATGCAGAAAGTATGTCAAATGCATAAAATAATTTAGAAATTAAATTATTACCTACGGTTGAACAGGCGTTAATGCATTTGCATTGCAAAAAAGGCCAGAAAACGACGTACAGCATTTCCGTCCATTGGCTGAAAAAAAATAATGTTAACTGTTAATCAATTAATCTAACATTTAAAAAGGCAAAAAACTTATAATTATTGGAATTTATTCACAGCCAAATTAATTATAAAAGTGTATTTAATTATGTATTAATTATAAGTGCCGACGAATTTATACAGCAAAAAAAGGAAGAGTAGAAATATTTGCATCACGTTTGGGATAAGAGGAACCCTGGACAAGTGTGTTCTGTCTCTGTCTCTCTGCCTCTCTATCTATTGAAACACCAGCAATGCCAGTATTAAGATAAGAAGCTCTGTAATGTAGCAGCGCATGTAAGTGTTGTTGGTGGCTTCATTGCTGAAGGCAGAGCAGAAGGCAGAGCAGAAGGCAGAGCAGAAGGCAGATCAGTGGGCAGGGCAGAAGGCAGAGCAGAAGGCAGAGCAGAATGCAGATCAGTGGGCAGGGCAGAAGGCAGAGCAGAAGGCAGAGCAGAGGGCAAAGTAGAAGGCAGATCAGAAGGCAGAGCAGAAGGCAGAGCAGAAGGCAGATCAGAAGGTAGAGCAGAAGGCAGAGCAGAATGCAGAGCAGAAGGCAGATCAGAGGGCAGAGCAGAAGGCAGAGCAAAAGGCAGAGCAGAAGGCAGAGCAGAATGCAGATCAGTGGGCTGGGCAGAAGGCAGAGTAGAAGGCAGAGCAGAACGCAGAGCAGAAGGCATAACAGAAGACAGAATAGAAGGCAGAGAAATTGTACACACAAATTTGTTTTTGTATTTTGTACTGATCAGCGTTGACGACAACGTAAAAGAGAGAGAAAATATGCAAATTTATTATTATGCTTGGCACTGATTGATGTTAAGAGCAGAGTAAAGGAGAAAGAATGCGTCAATTTTGTTTTGCCTGGCGCATTGATTAGTGCTGTGGTAAGAGGAAGGGGAAGAGCATACGGAAATTTGAGTGCAGAGAAAAGAGAAAGAGGGACAGAATGCACGTATTTGTTTTTGTATATGTCATTTTTAAATGCTGCTTGCAGTGCCCATAGGCAGATATTGCAGATAACGCAATGTAACGTAATGTGCCATGACCTTAGGAGCTTCACTGATTATCATTCAAGGCACACAGAAACGCTCGAATTTTTGCAATTTGGGTGGGCTTAAGTAATTAATTTAAATTAAATTTTATATATGTATTAATTTATTTAATTAATAATATTTTGCCTTCAACTTCATTGGCATTTGTTATATCTATAGATATACTTGTAAGGAGTCCATTTTTAAGTGATCTGTGTCCTTGCATTGATTTATACCTCTTGTCTGGCAGCTACCAACTTCAAATCTAATAAACTGAAAGCCAAATAAAATCGGTTTTAATTTATTATGTCAATGATTGTATGATTAATTGCAATTGTTCGTGTTTAATTATTGAATTTTTAATAGTATCATTTATTATTTTCATTTATATCTTTCATTAAATGCACTCGATTTCAGTTCAAATTTAAAATTTATCTGCCTTATAATTTGTCAAGCTTTTCAAATCCTTGTCCTCGGTTAATTGTTCGGCATTCCGGGCCAGAGCTTTGGATGTTATGATAAACGCGTGTGCAATTCTTATCGTGGCAACGAATAGGTTCAAAATTTATGTGCCTGTTGTTCGGAACTCTTGTTCTTCTTCCCCGTTGTATTGTGGTTGTTGTTGTAGTTGTTGTAGTTGTTGTTGCTGTTGTTGCTGTTGTTGCTGTTGTTGCTGCTGTTGGCTGGTGGTAAAGCTCAGCTAAGCGCTAACGCCCGCATACACATAATTTCCGTTTTCCTTTGTAGCGCCCACAGCAGCGGCAAACAAACAAGCGGCAGTCGTACTTCATGTAATCAACATTTTAATTGCGGAAACGGAACTCACACACACACGCGCACACACACACAGCCAGATACACACACAGATGCAAACATGAAGAGGCGTTATCGGGCATATCTGTTACACATTACGCATACGCAATGTGTGGCTGTTGCTTTGTTGCGATGGCTTTTTTGTCGCTTGCATTGCAGGTGTTGTATCCGTAGATCCATTAAGTAGACCGACGGCCTGTTGACGGAGAGAGGGATGAAAGGAATGGTGGCACTCGGTGGGAGGGGGAGTAAAGGTAGTAAACGGGCATGCTCTGCATTAGTGAAAACATTTCTCACGTGAACGAAAGCGACGACAGCACGTCAGGAATTCATTACATCAAATATAAAGAAAGTTTTAGGCAATTTGCCAAAATCCGCTCACCATCCGAAAGCAGGACAGAAAAGGAAAATATATATATATAGGGAAAAAAGTTAACAGAAAAAAAGAAAATAAAGAGGAACGAGAAACGAGAAGCGAGGAGAATTCCCCGTGCGCTGCAGCTGTAACGAGCTACCTACATGCAGGTAGCCCGAAATCTACTTAGCAGATGGGGGCAAAGTGAACGTAAACGAATTTGCGAAAATGCAGCAGCAATAGCAGCAGCAGCAGCAGCAGCAGCAGCAGAGCCACCAGTACCAGCAGGACATCCACGAGGAGCAGCAGCAGAAGCAGAATCAGCAGGTGGAGCGAAGGCAACAAAAACTATACAACCACTTGTATGTATATAGAAAAGAAATCGCTCTATAAAGGTGTGTATATGTATGTGTGCGTCTGTGTGTGTGTGTCTGTGTGTATATTTGTATTGGTGTGCGAGCGCCTCGCCTGCCGAAACACTTGAGCGACAATGGCAGCCCCAAAGCCTGTTTGAGAGCTGCTGCTGCTAGTGGTACTTTTGCTGCTGCTTCTTCTTCTCTTTCTGCTGCTGCTGGTGGCTCCTTCGTAGCACTCGTTTTTACAGCTGCCGCAGCAGACATGATAAATTCTCTTTAGTATGCGGCATACATGAGTGATGATATTAACCAACAACAGGCCATGCAACGGAATAGTCACTGGCGCCCGAGCGGGGACTGCCGCCCATGCAGGTGCTGCCGCCCGAACATCGACTGACAAGTCAGTCAGTCAGCCCTCAACACAAAAAAATAACAACAGAAAAATTCAGATAGAAGTAGAAAAACGAAGAAGAAGTCAGAATAGAAAAGTGGAGGGGGGCACAGAGAGGGGAACTGTCGCAGTGGTAATTGTGTGTGTAGAGTTGCTCATGGGTTGACTGGATCCATGGCCTTCCCCCACATGACCACAGGACTCGGTACGCTGCTGCTGCTGCTGCTGCTGACGTCAGCTCGATAAGCTAATGCATTTGTTGTTGCAGCCATAAAATGCTCAAAAGGATCACAATCCTTACAAAATGTTTTTAATATAAAAAAAAATCAAATCAGAGATAAATTCCAAAAATAATAAAATCCTTAATCTCAGTATCCCTGAGTTTTTGTGTTCATTTAATTTGTTTTGTTGCTGTAGGGTACGTTTTATTTTTTGCGCTTTTTTTTTTGTTTTTCTAATTTTTTTCAAAAATTAGAGAAATGAGCGAAACACGTTCCAAGCTGCCAAAGTCGGCGGCGGACAACTCCACGCCACAACTGCATCAAAAATTTTCCAATTATTTACCCGAAAATACACAAGGATCAAAAGAGCAAGAAGAAGAAGCGTTAGATGTCCCCGCAGAGTCATCGGCTAAGACCATGAACAATTTAGGTGAGAAGGACTCAGCTGAGGAAGCGAATCATCCGACGATGATCACCAAAGATGCGGAAGCCCCCTGCAGATCTTTTGAAGCAACTCTGCCGATGGAAGAAGAAGAATTCAATTTGGAAACGGACAACCAAGGGCCATGTTCAAGCAGCGAAGAAATTGCCAAAAAATGTATGAAGCTGAAATTAAAATTCGAAGAGTTAACAAAAGGAGCCAAAGAGGACGAGGAGAAAGGTGCAATGACTTTTGATGAGAGATCTGGAAAATTCTTTAATAAAACCCTTCAAAATATGAAGTTCTGGAAACAATTTAATAGAAAACTAAAGTCTCTGGAGCCCATTCCCGAAGAGGACGAAAACTGCGAGGAAATGGTGGCAATGGAAGAGGACGAAGGAGAGAAGCCTGAAGAAAATACTCCAGTTCCATCGTCAAGCGGCTGGACCAGTCAAAGTTCCTTGAACACAGAAGAATGTCCCAACAATTCTGAGAGTGATTCAAACTCCGTGAACTTTGACCTTCACAGCACTCGCTCTGCAGAAGAAGCAACCAGCAGTTCACCTCAGCCCAAGGAAGAAATGAAGGCCGAAAATGTGGACGAGGATAAAACAATTGCAAAGAAAATATGCGAATACTCCATCAACAAAATCCTGCATAAAGTGAATAGCCATTGCGAGAAAAGGATAACCATCGAAGAGTTCATCCGTCTGGTCAAAGAATATCAAGAAGACGTCAAACTTCTGACCCCCAAGACCTTCGCTAATTACCAGATCATCAGTCCACTCGACGAGCCAATGGCATTCGACTCTTGGAACTTTAAGGAATACCAAAAGACTCTCGAGCAGCTCGACAGCCTCCTCGAGATTGATCAGAAGCCAACCAAGAAGACGCAGCTCCTGTCCTCCACTCTCAAAGAAGAGATCCAAACATTGAAGTTCATCGCTGAGCAAAAGGCATTCGAGTTCGAGTGTTGCGTGCGACGAGCTCTGCTGAGGAACGAAACCATCACCCACTTTGAGAGCTCCATAAGTCGATTGCTAAAAAGGATGAAGGACACTCGCAACGAAATTGCGGACACGCTGATGAATCTTATTCTGCAGAAGCACATACACAGCCCCGAAACTAGCCTGAGCTCTGAGTACAATTCATTTGACTACTCCGACCATTTCAGTAGTAAAAAGGACACGCGAGATAAACCACAGCATATCGAGATTCAAGGACTTGTGAAGAAAATTGAAGGCAGGTTTCTTTTTCTATTTAAATTTTTCCAATCTTTTAACTTTTCCTCCAACCTTCCCCCTTTCCCTCGCAGAACGCAATCGAAAACTACAACAGATGCTCACAGATGTCAAGAAGCAGAAACATCAAATGGAAGATTTGGAGGGGAAGAAGCTCTTGTTCTTGGACACACTCAACCAAGTGAAGTTCCAACTCTCTGAGTGCTCGAGAACTCAGAAAAGCACTTGTCAGCTCACCAACCAGGAGGACCAGAAACTTTCCGAGGACATCAATGAGACTGAAAATTCGGAGAGTACCGATTCAACTCCGTTGGATGACAATGAAGACCCCGAAGAGCTTTCAACTCTTAAGAAGAAGTGCTTGAAGGATATTGATCTAACCTACAGTCACCTCAACATGCAAAATCGTCTGATGTAGAAGGAGTCCTCCACGAAGTGGGTCAAAAACTACGTCAACAGAAAACAAAATTAAATTAGTGTGTTATTTTGAATATATTTTTCAGATCGTTGCTCCTTGAAAGATTCTCACATGGGTTATTTAATTGCAGCTCAGATCCTTTCATATGTAATCCACTCTGTGGCAATTTTTAAATTGGGGGGGAAGAGAATGTATCCTGTATTTCACTGCTACTTCATTCGTTATTCATTAGTTAACTTGGTGCCCCTGAGATCCTTGAGATTTTCAGGTCCACTTCTCAGTTGAAGCCTTCGATGGATGCTTCCATCTTTTATCCAGTATATCACATATTAAGAAGGAACATATCCTAGGAACATTTCCAACTGCTTCCCCATCCTTTCCCGGTTATATCAGCTCCCCCGTAGGTTTCCAACGGTTCTATACTTTATTTATCGGAACAATGAACTGTGGATGCTTGTGGAGGACTGCAATTTCCTGTCTTTCAATGCCCAATATCATAATAAGTGCCACTATACTAAATACATAATAAGGACGACAGCAGCGCCTGTCATGGACATTGCTGGCCGACTTTCTGTCTCTGACCCACCCTATTCCTCTCTATCTCTGTTGGTCTCCCTCCCTCTTTATCTGCATGTCCTCACAGCGGGACATGTTCTGCCTCCTCGCATATAGAAAAGTCATGTTTTGCATCTTTTGGCAGCTGCCATATATCTTGGTGCGGGCCGAGCAGGAGTAACAAACATTGGATACATAGTCAACCTAACGCACACTCACACACACGCACACACACGCACACACACATATGCATACACGTGTATATATTTACAGGCGGAAGAGCACTGCCAGTGTATTAGTTTGTGGCCAGCACTAACGACAGCTACAAAAACAACACCTGCAATGGTCTTGGCCAACGGGGGGGGAGCGGAATTTAGTTAGAAGATTGTTGGAGGAGGAGGAAGGAAGGAGGTACCGATGCAAGCCACCTTTGTGGCAGCTGCATGCAGATGAGTAGCAACTAGGGAGCTCGGCCAGGCCACCAATGTGGACGACTCCTTGGTATGCGCTATTCATGTTGCACTTAGGCAACAAAAACAAAGTCGGAGTAGCCAAAGGTTAAAGGTAAACACTAGATACTCTTCCCTTGGTTCAAAGGATACTATAATATGGGAATTAAGATATACTTAAAATTAAAATAATTAAAAGTAAAAGTTAAGTATTAAATTAAAGTTAAATATGGAGATTAAAAAATGCAACACGTAGAAGGAAAAAAAGAGGACTTCAAGCTACAAATCATATCCTGCGATCTCGATCTCGATCGAAATAAATACACACATGTGTCTATTTAGAATCTCAGGACATTTTCTGTATCAATTGCTTGAGTGTAGCAAAGCGCATTTTGACCTCAACGACTTGAAGCTGGCGAGGGGAGCAGGGAGCAGTGAGCAGGGAATGTGCACATGTGTACGAGGACTCGCAACCCGAGATCGGAATAAGAAGTGGTGAAAACTAATAGCAAAGGAGCTGTGCCTCCGACGGTGGCATGGAGCCACAGACCCAGCCACATTCACATTCACAGTCCCTGCCACAGCCACAACGGGTGCCAGGAGTAAGTTGTAGGGTGAGGGGAGGCAGAAGTCAGCCAGGTTAATGGCAAAGGTGCTGATGCTGCCCTTTAGGTAACCTCTCACTCTCACCTCTCTCAACTCTTTTAACCCTGTCCTGTGTCCCCAGTCCCCCCAGTCCCTCCCAGTCACCTCATCTCGCACAGGAGCAACTCTTTTCCATTCTCATGCAGGTTCTCGTTTTTTGCGCTCACGTGTGTTTGGCACGCATGTTGCAAGCGCTTATCGCCATCGTCGCAGCGCTTGATAAAGGGCGTGCTCTGTTGGGGTAAGTGGAGTGGGATGCCAGGAGAAGAAGGAGTGAAGGATGGAGTGGGAGACGGAGACGGAGTGGGCGACGGGGAAGGTAAGGGTAAAGCAAAGGGAATGTGATGTGTGTGGAGGCATTGCCTAGTGGATGTCGGCACTCCGCTTGGCTACTAAGACGAAATGCCGTTAGCTACGGGAAAATTCGATTTTGCACTTGAGCCGCTTGCAGCTAATGCAGCCGACGTCCTGCCATGCCCCAAGGCCTTTAACAGCCCCCCCAACAGTTTTTATGTGCTGGCCGGCCAACTGGAAGAACTTAGTGCACGAAAAAGCACAAAAAAAAGGAAGCTTAAAACTAAAACTAAAGGCTAAATGTAATGTGCTCTGCCAGCGAGTGCGAGGGCTGTTCCCAAAGTTTCTCTCATGTCATACGATCAAATAAATGCAAAAGCAATCTGAGCTTTGGGTATGGCTCACATTTTCAACTGTTTTAGGGGTTTCAGGGAAATAAATATATATTATAATTTGTATATTAAAAATTCCTAAATCCACCCTCGTTCACTTGCTACGAGCTTCTGCGTGCCACCTATGATTTTTACAGAATTAAGTAACTAAAACAATTTATTAAATAAACCCATATATTTTCCTCCTATTCAGTCTCGACATCAATGACTCAAGAAGCGCTCAGGCCGCCCTCGTTCTGCAGCTGGGCGGATCGGGCCGAGGCATCACATTCACAGGTAAAAGCAATTTCAGGTACTCAGGACGACAAACAATTTGCATATGCGATGCACGTGCGCATCTTCAATTTACAATTTGGATGTGTGGCTAAATATGTATCTCGGCGATGTATCTATAAACCAATTTCCGTTAGCTACAGTAAAAACACATCCGATTCGTTGTTATCCTTGCTTGTTGTTGCTGCTCTTATTATCCTGATGATGTCACTACTGTTGCTGTTGCTGTTGCTGTTGCCCTTGCAATCGTCGTTCCTGTCTCCTCTGCCCTCAATTAACACGCTGGCATTTTGGCGCATTTCCTTTTCGTGCCATTTTGACGATGACGTTGCATAATAGTTTCCGCCATTTTGCGAGTGTCATAGCACACACACACACACACACACACAGATACAAAGATGAGCTTGGAGATTATATGTATTATACATATGTCTTTGTTATGGGATTTAAATGCAATTTGATTAATTCAAAATTTGAAATTTGCATCTTAAATATTTTATACATTTAATGGCAACTCCTGGACAACTGTTTGACGTCAACTGGCAGGCAGGCAGGCAGGCAGGCAGCTAATGAAACCAACTAGTCAACTGTCTAACCAACCTTATAAGCCAACTTCTGCTCTTCCCTCTGATCACTCCAACCCCCCCTCCCCCCTTCCAACCATTCCTTTACCTCCTTCTACCAACTAGGACATCATCCGTTCCTGTTGTCGACGCTGCACGCCACTTAAAGCGAGTCGCAGTTTCCTACCAGAACTCACACACACACACACACACACACACACACGACAATTATGTTTTGGAGTGTGCGTGTGTGTGTGTGTGTGTACTCACATTTTGAGTAATAAACTCATTTCATATGCTGACTGCTTTTTCATTTCAAACTTTTTGCCAGTGTGTGCTTCTTGTTAGCCGAAGAACCGACCCAACAAAATGATATACGAGTTTTGCTCTGTTTTGTTGTTATGTGTTGTATTCGGCTCGTGTTGCACAGTGTAACTTCTAGTTAACCCTTTTTGTTCAACGTATGTGCTCTGTGTGTGTGTGTGTGTGTGCGTGTGTGTGTGCATTACAGTTTTTGTTTTGTGGGCTTTCACACATGAGTTTCCTACCGAGTTTTCCACTCTTGTTGTTGTTGCATCGAAAACAACAGAAAACATCAAAAACAACAAAAAAAAAAAAAAATAAAGAGAGCAAAAGAAAAACGAAAAGAAAATTATTAAATATGCATTCAACCTATGCAGTCGTTGTTACCGTTAAATGTAGGTGAAACCTGCTGTCAAAATGGCTGACACAACGATAATGAAATTTGCAGGGGCTCCGCCGCCGGCCGCCGGCTGCCGGCATATCCCCAACTAAACACGTTGAGTGACATTTTAATAAAGTGCTCACTTCTTCAATTAAATGCCCTCCGGCTGGATGGGTTTCTGCCTTGTAAATATGCAAAATAGACAAAGTCAGTCAGTCAGTCAGTAAGTCCGTCAGTCAGTCAGTCAGTCAGTCAGTCAGTAAGTCCGTCAGACAGTCAGTAAGTCCATCAGTAAGTCACTCATTCAGTCAGCCATTCATTCAGTCCGCCATTCAGACAGTTATTTAGTTAGTGTCTCAGTCATTTGGGTTCTCTTCTCATTGAACACTGTCCCTGCCAAAGCACCAACTGAGTGACTGACGGGAACGCCTTTCAAATTATGATACACCAATAATTTGAGAATGGAAAACTGGAAAGCTGGAAAACTGGAAATGTCGCTGCATCCAAAAGTATTTATTTATTATTTATTTATTTTATTATGGGAAACTAACAAACGTGTAATTTATTTAAGGACTATTTAATTTATTTAGAAAAATAAAAATCGTGACAATTGTTGGGAACTACATCAAAAAGGATCTAAACCACATCACCTTCCTTATATAAATGTCCCTTGAGGGCTTCTTTTTATAGCTCAAACTTCGTTAGTCTTGCCTAAGGAAAAACTAAGAGTTTCCTAACTCTTAAGTATTAATTTTTATTGCTTTAAAAATTCCATAAAAATAAATAATTTATTTATTTAATTATTTTATTAAATAATTTACTAATTTAGATGAAATTCTCTTTGTCTGGAAAAACCAAAATATTTGCTGGAAAAATTATTAATTGTTAAGATTAATTTTTTTCCCAGATGCTCTTTAAATCCTTCGCCTCAACTTTTGAGCCTTTTGCCTTTTGTGTGTAGCGCACTTGAAGTTCGTTTATGCCTGCTCAGAGCCGCCCACATCTAAGATTAACCCCCTGCCCGCCCACCACTCGACCCAAGGTATTACTTTAATTTATTGGATGCTATTGAATTATCCTGGGATAGCTGCAAAGTGTTTGGTGGAGTTTCTTCTGATGTTCATCGTTTGCGACAGCGTAAAACTCAATTGTTGCTAATTCGATTGAGGTTTCTGCTTCTCTAATTCTTGTCTCTGTGTTGGTGTGTGTCTCTGTGTGTGTGTGTGTGTGTGTGTTTGTGTGTGTTGTTTGTTGCTTGTTGTGTGTAGCAAATTGAATCATTTAAGGTAAATCTGGTTTATTATTTGTACCTTCCTCTTCAGCTAAATAAATATATACCTTATTATGTCCTTCTCTCGCATTTATTGTTGCGGAATTAGTGGAAAAACTTTGACAGCTGTCAGAGCATCGCTTCGAGTGAGTAAAAGTGCAAAAGTTGTCTTAGGGAAAAGTTTGTCGTGGCTGCAGAAAATAAAAATGAGCAGAAGTCGCATAAAGTGCAGCAAATGCAAAAACTTCTGCCACTAACTGGACAGCATCAGCAACACCAACCACCACAACGGCAACAACAACAACAACAGTAACAACAACAACAACCATAGAAGGAGCCAAAAGAAGATCTTAGAGCTGTCATAGCTACTGGAAGCTTGAGTTGAAAATTGAAGTCCCAATAGTCAGAAACTTGCAGCAATAAACAATAAAACACTAAATCAGTTGTTGGTACTTCCCCCCTCCACCCTCTACCCACCACCCGCCATCCTCCACCCTTTCCCGGACCCATCTCATCCTTCGCTTGGCTTTCGGTTCCTTCCTCTGTCTTGAACATCTGAGAGTCAACTATGAAAATTGGCACATCAAGCGTTTTAAGCGCCGCTCGTTTATCTTGGAGCGGGGTAAGCGTTTCGCCAGGCGACAAGCAATTGAATCGCATTACAAGCCAAATAAATTTCACGGAACGAACATCCACCAGTACCAGTTCCAGTTCCAGCTACCAGCTACCAGCTCACAGCTTCTGGTTCCCAGCTTCTAGCTAGTAGATCGTAGCTCCCAGTTGTCGGTTTTCTCATTGCAAATAAATTTGCCCCATACTTGTACACACAATGAGACATTCTCAAGGATTCCCTTAGTTTATTTCCTTTTCAATTTCACCAACAGCTTGTCGTATATTTATAGTTGGAGGTCCTTTGGCAAGGACAACAGCTACGACAAGTTTGAAATCAATTGAGTCTTAGGAGCGTTTAATTATTCATAGATTGCTTCGGGACTTGTAAATAATATTTAAAGCGAGTAAAATGGATATTACGTCAAAAGGAAGTTAGGTTGAAGGAACGCAAGTAACTGTTGTAAGGACAAAGGACGAGTCAATTTGGGCTTCAATTAAAATAACATCTATAATAAAATAGTTAAGCGAAAAGAAGCTCAATTAAGGAAATGAAATTTCGTTAAGTTGTCGAATTTTCCCAAAAGGCGCTTTTCCGGCCAATCGTAGGCCCCAAAAGACGCAGCATATGTGGAGAGAGAGAGAGGAAGAGAGAGTGAGAGAGAGGGAAGGAGAGGGGGAGGAAGCTTTAAACAACAATAGAGCACAAAGCCTCACATTTTATGGGCCTACGGATTGAGCATTGGGTGTATGTGTATGGGCGTGGGCGTGGGCGTGAAAGCGGCAGTAAGCGTTGGCGTGGCAAGTAGCAAACGGCAAACGGCAAACGGCAAGTGCCAAGTGGCAAGTGGCAGGCAAGTCTGCGGCGCATATTCTAATCACTCGAGTCACGCAAATGTCAATGTTGCTGTCAAAGTGTCAATGAAATGTTCAATGGAAATAAAATGCGCAAAAATAAGCAGAACGCGAGAAAAGCAGCAGAGGCGGCAGCTATGTGGGCGGTGGAAACTCTCAGGTGTGTGGCAGGTGAAAAGCTAAACTTTTGCCTACCAACTCGACTCGACTCGACTCGGCTCAAGGAAAGCAGACATTTTCCATAAGTTGCCATTTATTTTGGCGTTTGGCTTGTGGCTTTGTCTCTCACATTTTGCTTTTGCCTGGGAAATGAATGGATTGTATGGAAATTCAGTGGCTAAAAGAAAAACATTTTCTTTTGCGTACCTGATTTTTCTTTTTCTTCTTCTTTGCTTTTTTTTTTGGTATTTGTTTATTGATAAGTTGGAAAAGCAAAGCCGAGTATCTCCCACCCAGAACAATCATTCGACTGTCTACTACTTTATTTCTTTCTGACTGCGTGTGAATCCTGGCTAAGTCCTTTTCAGTTTCTTGCTTCACTTCTTTCCTAATTAAAGCTTAGACATCCCAATGCGTGGGTTGAGGAGATGGAGTTGAGTTTCTCACATTGTTTTTCTTTCTATTCCAGACTTCATATTAAACTTAAGCTTAAGTAATCGTTTTCCATATTTTGCAGCCATATGGATTTTAATTCTTAAAATATTTTATTTTTGTTTTTAAGGAATCCATTAAATTTAATAAAAAATAAAACTCAAAGATTTACGACTTTTTTAAAGGCTCAATTTTGAATGAAAGGGGACATCCTCTACCCGTGGAATATCAAAAATATAATTTTATATAAAATATAAATTTAAATAATAAATAAGTAAAAATAAAATATAAAATATACAAAAATTAAAAAAAAAAAAAAATTTCCATTTAAAGAGACTTGTAAAAGGAAAAAAGTCTCGCCGAACTACATTCAGGAAGTCGTCAGTGGGTCCTGCATCTGCTTATAATTTAAATCATAATTATAAAAATTATTATTTATTATTGGTATTTATAATATTAAAAAAAAAATATTAAAAAAAAAAATATAAAAATAAATACTAACATATAATTTGAAAGTAATTTTTTTAACGGAAACAGAGACAACAATTTTCTAAATGGAAGTCACGATAGATCGATATTTTATAGAAGAACAGAATATGCGGTATTGGATATATGATTTTAATTGATAATAAATATAAATTTCTTAAATATTAATAAATAAAAAATAATTATATTTTGAGCATGTTCCCCACTTTCTCTAACACAGAAAATCTGCCTTGGCTTCATAGAATAAAGCACCCAAATCATTCCCCGATTATCTGGATCTCATTCCCCTCCTGCAATCCTCTTAAGCAATCCAATAATTGCAATCTATACAAGAAGTGGGACGCCCATCTAATCCACATAACTCCGAGTCCTGTATACCCCTTGCGATGTGCAATTTCTGAAGGAACAGCGCTTTCCACTAACTTATGTTAATTGCACTAAAGACCCGCAATGACAGTGATTTGCCAGGCACACCTCCTCGGGCTGCCTCTTATTGATAAGCTGTGCATGTCAGCAGCACATACACACACACACACATGCACACACATGCACACACTCAGAGGAGCAGAACGACGAAACCGACGATGAAAATGTGACACAATTTACACAGACTGAAGCGATGCCAAAATTTGACGCCTGATCAATAATATTGGCTGAGCTGCTGGGAACAGTTGCTCCAGGAGTCAGGCAAGTGCTTGCCGCACTGGGAGGTTCACGCTTGTTGAAAGGGGATTGAGGCGGGTGATGTTGGTGATGTTGGTGTGTTGGTGTGTTGGTGTGTTGGTGTGTTGGTGTGTTGGTGTGTTGGCTGGGGGTCACGGGTGAAACGAAATTTGCATGCAGCAGAGCTGCGACAGGTAGAATGATGACGAAATTAAAGCAATACAACGTGCAGTCATAGATGATATCGGTGTAGATGTAGACGCCGCATTGGGGCACAGGTTGACTGGCATGTGTGTGTGCATGGGAATGTATGGGTATGTGTGTAGGGGTGTTTTGGCTGGTTGACTAACTGCAGAATTGGCAAATTTTGTGAAAATATATTCAGGCGCACGTAGGAAATTACAAACGGATGTAAATACATCAATTCCAAATGAAGAGCATGTGCATTGAATGCCACACAATGTGTGTGTGTGTGTGTGTGCGTGTGTGTATGTGAATCTGGGGTGTGTGTTGAATGCATGACAAACTTGCAACCAAATCAAATAGTTCACTAAACTCATACAAACAATTTAATGTGCGTGGACAGTGCGCAGTCATGGCAAAACTTGGCTACTCCTGGCAAAGGATTACGGCGTATGTGTGTGTGTGTGTGGAGGGGGTGTGTGTTTGCCGTAACAAGCATCGATTGCAGTTAATTGCAAATGTCTTGCAGACAAAATTAACACATTCGAATGCCAATTGTAAAATAAATTGAAGCCAATCGCCAAGTCGGCAGCTCAGCAGCTCAGCAGCTCAGCAACTCGGAAACTGCACTCGAGGCGTCGACAATTTGCATGCCAAGTGCCAAGTGCCAAGTGCCCTGTGAAAGTTGCCAAAAACCCTTAAGGCCTTAGCAGTCTATCCACAGCTAGGGGGGTGGTGTCGGGCGGTGGTTGGCAAAGAATTATGAATTCAAAGCTAAGTGAAAGTTGGCAGGTTTGTAGTTTCACAACTGGCAAACTATCAAAGACCCTTGAAAGTTGCAAGTCGAAGCGTTTAATCAGCAGTCAAAGGAGACCATCAATGGTGCGGGAAGTTAGGGCAGGTGGCGGAGGGGAGTGCCAGAAATCGTTTAAAAAAATATGAGTTATTATAATTTGAAAATTTGAAAATTTCCTGCAGCTCAGCAAATATCAGAAAACTTAAATCAATCCTGCTTGGGGGGGTGGGTGGTGGTAACATTTTAATTAATGCAAATTAAATACGCAACTCGTTGTGGCAAGTTGTGTGTAAGACGTGTGTGTGTGTGTGTATGTGTGGCATGCTTCTGGGGCGAAGGCCCAGGCACGGCACTCATTTATTCATTTGGATGGCAATTAAGACATTCAAATTCAAATATAAAACCATTTCAATGCATTTCAAGCAGAATAAAATAACACACAAACTTTAATTTGTATGAACGCGCGTCTGTCGAAATACACTTTATATTTAATTTCTCGTTTTTTATTTTAAATTCTTTGTGTTTTGTGTGCTTTTTATTTTTTTAATGGTTTTATATATATATTTATTTTTTTTTTGCTTTTTTAAGCATTTCTATTTTAGTTTTTAAATCAAACTGCCAGCCAGGCAGGCAGGCAGTCGACGGGCGGCTGAGCCGCTGAGCGGCAGCCATAAGTGCATAGAGAGGCGACTGCGACGAGCGCCCTCGGTGTGAGCAGGGTCGCTCGCCATGGGGGCGTGCCAGGGCGGCGAGTCATTCCATTTCCAACTAAATAAATAAAAAGTGAATTTTTAATTAAAAGTTAAGTGGCAACTCATTTAAATTAATGTTGACTCAAGCGTCATAGCAAAACATTTGGCGAGCGAAGGCGAACTGAGAGCGGGAGAAAAAAACGCTCCATTGCGACGGGGAGTTAGTTTTGAGCTGCACAGAAGGGCTGTGTATGTGTGTGTGTGTGTGGGAGTGTGAGTGACTGGAGGTGTAGGTGGGGGAGGGAAGGACGGGCTAGAAGCAACGCCGGTCCAGTGTACACTCGACGTCCCTTCGTGCATGTGCAACAGCAAATGTTTGAGGATGAGGAAGAGGCTGCGGGGGCCTTATGGTTTGCTGGGCGGTTGACTCGGGGTGGCTTGAGGGGGGTGGAAAGTCGACCCTTAATAAGCATAATGCACTGCAGGTCCTTAGCAAAGAGCTGGCGTAATGGAGCCATAGATGTTGCAACAAAAACGCTCGTCATCTAATTAGAAGAGAAGCAAAAATATTCAAGAGAATCTCACAGGCGGTGCTTAAGGAATCGGAGTGAAGGATGTGATCGAGTGGTCACTTCCTATGCAAGGGATATTGTGTCCAGGCAGCTGTGAAATATTGTACTGCAAATATGAATCCTTTTCGAATTAAAAAATAATACCTAAGAAACAGAAGGTCTGAAGACAAAAAGGACTTTCCTTTATCCTTTACCTATGATAAAATAAATTAATAAATTTTAAACAATCAAAAAAATGACTAATCAATCAAGGATTGAAATAAAGCAAAATACAATAAGAAAAGCAAACAGCATACTATCAAGTATCGAGTATATAGAATCGAGTAACGAGTGGAGCAGTTCGATGGCATTGAACTGGAAAGCTGTCATTCGCTTGAAGTAAAACTGATTCAGTTCCGGAGGGAACACTTCAAGCTTCAGAGGTATAAAGTGAGGTTAGGGAAAACAAAAATTCATTAACATCAAAGATCTCGTTGCGTTTAGTTCGTTCGTTTTAGGAAAAGACAATAATATTTTAAGATTTAAAACTTGAAGCAACTTTCAAATTACTGCAATGGATAAAACTGATGATACAAGCAGCTCCACTTTACCGATGGACATTGACAGCGAGCACCCCTCATCAGTCCAGTCCGAGGGCAATGAGAAAATGGACGCCCAGGACGGGGAGCTGGCAGAGCTGGCAGAGCTGGGCGAGGAGGCACCATCATGCAGCAACCAGTGCCCAAGGAACAAGCGTTTTACAGTTAAGCGCTGGAATGCAGTTGCCATTTGGTCCTGGGGTAAGTGAAGGAACGGCCCAGCCCTAAATAGCCCAAAAGCTGATTAACAATTTCCGGTGGTCATCAGACTCAGACTTAGACTCAAAGTCAGAGTCAGAGTCAGAGTCACAGTCAGAGTCACAGTCACAGTCACAGTCACAGTCACAGTCAGAGTCAGAGTCAGAGTCAGAGTCAGAGTCAGAGTCAGAGTCAGAGTCAGAGTCAGAGTCAGAGTCAGAGTCAGAGTCAGAGTCAGAGTCAGAGTCAGAGTCAGAGTCAGAGTCAGAGTCAGAGTCAGAGTCAGAGTCAGAGTCAGAGTCAGAGTCAGAGTCAGAGTCAGAGTCAGAGTCAGAGTCAGAGTCAGAGTCAGACCGGACATTGATTTCATCTGAGCATCTCAATTTCTATCTCATCCACCACATCCATCCCATGTCCTTCTCATACTCATCCACATTTCCCCCCTTCCGCTCATAATCACAGATATCGCCGTGGATACTTGTGCCATTTGCCGCAATTGCATTATGGATCTGTGCATCGAGTGCCAAGCGAATCCCAATCAGAACTCCTTTGAAGAGTGCACCGTCGCCTGGGGCGTTTGCAACCACGCCTATCACTTGCATTGCATCTCGCGCTGGCTGAAGTCTCGCTCCGTCTGCCCCCTGGACAACCGTGAGTGGGAGTTCCAGAAGCTTGGTCGTTAGTTAATTTACGTGTACGTGTGTTTACATATATATATATATCCTTACTGTTTGTACGTATCCATATATACATATATACATATATATATGTATTACTCCAGGAGTGAAAGGACTCCTCCGGGCGCTGAAGTATTAAGAAATCGTTTGGCTGACTCAGCGTCTTGAACTTTATCATTATTCTGTGTTAATTATGCATCTTTCGCCGGCTGGTGACTCGAGCTGCTGGTGGATTGGTGGTGGTTTGGGCTGGTAGGTGGTTTTTAGTGGACCGACGGGTGGAGTGGAGTGAAGGATAGATGGGCGGTCGGGCGGTTCAGTGCCCAATTATCATTTGTGTGCCCGCAACTTTGGAGCGGCACTTAATAAACGCGCTGAGGAGGTGCGCCTCGAATCCACCGACAGGAATCTGGCGCTGCTCTTCGAGGCTCGAAACTTTATCCACAACTCTTGAGGGTTGTGTCGGGATTATCAATTTTGCAGTTCGCCTTTTCATGATGATGGCAGCCTTTGAACTTTGAGCAATAAGTTCAGCCAGTGAGCGGTTGGTGGTTGTGATGGTGGGAATGGGTGTGGGATGGTGGATGGGGCGATGGAGTGATGGGGCGGATGGGGGGCGACGCTAGACAATCTTGCACTTTTGACCAAATCTTGAGATTCTCAGTTTTAACAATTAGCTCATCGATTTCATGAAGTGCGCTTTCCCAAGCTCTCGCCTGTCAATTAGCCTTAGAGCTGCCTGCTTGGTCCGTCGACAGGTCCTTTCCTTTGGTTAGTTGGTCCGTCGCTCGGTTTGGTCGCTTGGATGGACTGCAAACACGAGCTGTTCAGCGGAAGATAATTAAATGGAATTACTGTTTAATTGTTGCCCAAATCACATTAACACGCCAGTCAGCCAGACATCACCTCCGATCCACACAGCTCGTCCACAAGCCGAGCCTTGCACCAGACACACACACACACACACACACACACACACCAAACACTTTGGCGTACAACAAATTGGCAGCTTTCCATTTAAGTTGTCGAAAACTATGCATGGACGTGCATACTCCTTGGACCCACCTGTGTCCTGGCAACAATCTATTCCTTTCGTATATCCTCCGCCCATCCCACCGCCTTCCCTCTGCCATCGTTTGGCAAGTTTTGTTCTTTTAATTTTTGTACGAAAATGAAGTTTGTTTTCCATTAAGTTAAATAATTACAAAATTATCCACCACTCAAAGGATTGGAGTGTTTCCCATCATCGGCTGTGCGTGTCGCTCTCTCTGTGTGTGTGTGTGTGTGTGGGTGCGTGGGTGTGTGGGGGTGTGTATTTTTAGTTGTTTGTTTTGCTAGAGTGGCAACACTAGTTAAAGGACATTTAGGATAGCGCCTAGCAGAGCAGCAGCTGCAGTTTCCCGTGTAACTGACAATGATATCCGCCTGGTTGAGTGACACTCCAGCTGCCCAGGGCTGCATCCTCTATAGAAACTATTGAATAGACGCTCGTCAAATAAAATATCAAACAGAGCATAGATTTAAGTAGGCTTGTCCTTTGCACAGCAAAATTATTGCTTTTAAAAACTTGAATGAAAAGAAAGGAAAAGAATTCTCGGAAGAGTTCCTCGAATAAGGAAGCGGTCTCTCAGTCAAGGATCTTTCCCACTTCTGCCGATACTTCGAGATATTATCCTTTGAAGTTCTAGTGGCTCACAAAATACTCTAGCCGAAAGCGTATGTATTCACCTATGGAATAAACTTCCCCTCTATTCCCTCATATATCCTTTTTACTGCCTCTGCCTCTGCCTCTGTCACCTCTGATTGTCTTAAGTTTTATGCCAAGTCCTTGCATTGTGTTTGCTCTATCCCTGGCTTTGAACGCCTCATGGCGTCGAGTAAAAGTTTTGCTTAAATGCTGCTTTTGGCTTGAACCAAGGCTCATTATCTTTTCATTCGTTTTCCACGCCGGTTTTTCCTTTCGGTTTCTTATTTTCTTTTTTTTTTGTGTCTCAGAAAGTGCGCCGTTCTTTTCTTTAACGCTTCGCTAATCAAATTCAACATTTTTCCGTTTTAATTTGACAATTCGAAAACAGACTGTTGGCTGCCTGAAGTGTGGGGCGGGGTGTGGGTGGTAGGGTGTGGCTGGTGGGTGGTGGAGTGTCCTGTGAAGGTTTGGGGAAAACTGCAAACAGCTGTGCGTTGTCAATTGGAAAATGATAAAGTGACGGGCGCGCGCGCATTTAAATTAATGAAAATGGAAATTGGCATAGGAAGTGATACTGATAACTGTAAATGACGGTGACAAACCCATGGGATGTTGCGAGTAACGGGAATTAAGCTTGTTAGTTTCTCATTTCTCATTTCTCATTTCTCTCACTTAAAGTGGAACTCACACTCTAACCGAGAATCGCCCACCCACTCAATACATTTACCTCCCCGCTGCTTATTGCTTGACACTGGTGCGACTCTCAAGGTGACCTGCAATGCGCACAGTGCCACTAAATGCATTACAATTAGCGCAAATTATCCGTGTCCAGTTGCAACAATTGCCACTGGTGGCACCACTGGCCCGGGGGCAACTTGATTGAATTTAGTTTCATGGCGCGTGACTGGCAGCCACTCACGTGCAGGGTATTCCAAGTGGTTGCTACGCAGCGCAGGGATACAGGGTATAGAAGCAGGCGAATGCCAGGAGCTTATTTCAAGACTTGAACATTAATTTGCTGCAAGCAGCAAACATGCCACACACTCACACACACACACCTAGTTCAAGTTTATATAATTTAAAATATATTTTAGAGTATATTTTGTTTTAATTATAATGAAAAGCTTTGGCGAGTGTGCGGGCTCGCTTTTTGTTATAATTTATGCATGGGTTTTGCCGGCCTCTTCATATGTGCCACCTGACGGCCCACGGCTCACACGGTCCTGCCACATCGCAATCATCCATAAGGCCAGCTCATAGGAGAGAATGAAACGAAACTAACAAATGTGGGTGTGCGTGTGTGTGGGTGTGTGTGTGTGGGTGTGTTTGTGAGACCATGAAAGCTTAGCGCACTTATCAGCTGCCTTGCAGGCATCTTGCAGCGGGACTGTTAGATGTCAATATAATTAAGGCAAATGTATGCAACTTTATGTGGCACATAGAAAATGAAATGGTTCACATGTATGTTCATATATATATGGCCACATATGAACAGTGTATGAACATTAGTTCCTGTGTGTGACACATTTAACTTTGCCAATTTTTAATCACAAAACTTTATCCTACTCCAGACTCTCGCTTAAAAGTCTGAGTCTCTCTAAGAGTCGAGGGCCGAGCGAGTTGAGAGTCAAGAGTCGAGAGTTGAGAGTCGAGAGACGACAGTCGAGCGGCATATTTGCATATTTCTAATTCTAAACTTGTAATTAGTATAATTTTACAGTTCTAATTGGATGATGATGTGAGGCACTTCCTTCGGGTGCCACATATCTGCACATCTACACATCTGCATATGCGACCCCAACACATGAATATGCATGAGAAGGACACACCGTAACCTTCACTTAGACTCCGACTCCGACTCCGACTCTGACTCCGACTCCGACTCCGACTCCGTTTCCGACCCCGATCCCGACTCCAACTCCGATTTCGGCGCACAGTCTGCATCGCTGCGAAAGTGAAAGTCATAAGTTCGTAATTACGAGCTCCACAACGAGTCCTTTAAGGACACATATATTACTCATGTCTGTCGCTGTGTTTCGATTTAAGCTCTGCCCACAACGCCTTCAATTTAAAATTACTTACAAAATTTTGAGCAGACGTCTAGTCGCGTTTTTGGGCCAAGTTAATAAATTATTTATGTTTAATAATTGATTGATTAGGACTTTCAAGGATATCCCCCCGCCTTGGAAAGCAGAACTTCTCAAAGATTACCCAATAAACAGGGCTTACCTAATCAGACACTTTGTTAATTAGGCAAAAAAAGGATGTCTGCTACCGAAAGAAGGACTGACCTTCTGGTAGCAGTTGAAGGATTCATATGAATGCTTCGTATTTTATAACCTTTCCCTTGGTATCAATTGTATTTTTGAGCCTTGAGATTAAATGTTAATCCTCTCCGAGCTCTCTGACAGTCCTCTGACTCAGAGCTGGGCTCAACTCGTCTCAGTGTACTTAAAGTAAAAACCTCAATCATTTGCGAGCATTGACAAAAAGGATGTGAATCGGGCAAATGAAGAAGCCAAATAAAAAACATGCCAAAAATTCAATGCACAACAAGAGGTAAACACACAATACACACGCACACAGGCACACACACACACACACATCTAGATACATGACAATGGGCATTGAGCTGAGTTTTGAAAGTCATTCAGAATGTTTTTTGGTTCCACTGATTTGTTTATTTATGCATAAAGCGATGCAATTTCTGCGCTTTATGCGAACGTCGGCAGGACGAAGCGTTCGAGCAATGATAAGGGGGCAGGCAGAGATTACGAATGATGGCTGGAAGGGCCTGTAGGAGGGGAGGAGAGGGGCTGCGTTTCAACCTATCAACAATTCGGTTATTTCTTTATTTTTTTTTTTCCCATTTCACATCCTGTGGAGAACTTTAGCTGTTCTAGAAAACTTAGATATTCCAAGCGAATGCACTCACACGCAATGTTCAGGACTCTGAGCGAGTGAGTTTCGCAAACAAATCAAAATCAAAATCGTGTGTGAATGCGACTGAGAGTCGTAAACATGCAGGCATTGCTCCTGCCATTGCTGCCATTGCTTTCATTGCTGCCATTGTTGTTGTTGTTGTTGTTGTTGCTGTTGTTGCCACAGGAGGAACGGAAACGGAAGCGGAAGTTGCACAAAACGATTTCATTTGCGCCGAATAACTTCTGATATGCAGTTGCCAGGGCTTTCGCCTCATTCAGACTACACGTCCGTAGTCTGTCCGTCCATTCGTCCATCCGTCCGTCTAGTCCTTCGTCTGCCTGTCTTTCGGCTCGTCTGTCCCTCAGTCTGGCATTGTTTGCATTGACACGGATCGGCTAGCAACTGGAAACCTGACTTGCCACCTCATTGCCGCCTCTCTCGTTTGGCAACTTGTAGCGCTTTAAAAAAAAAAATCCCATAGCCAATGGGTCCTTAGATAAAAGGTGAGGAAACGGCGAATACATTGCGTATACATAAGGAGCTCAGATTGTGCCACTGCCATGCCGTAACTGACTGACGTATACGCAATATACTCGGGAATTTCCAATTTTATTCTTGAGCATATTCGCTTTCAAGTGATGCGCCAGGAGCAGCAAGGACCCAGCACCAAACCGAACACCATCACCATCATCATCACCGGCACCGAGTCGGTCGTTAGCAGCGTCTCGTAAGAATTGCTAATAACCAATTTCGATTCAATTCAAGTGTCAGCACAAGACGACAAAGATGACGGCAACTGGAAGCCGGGCAGGAGTCCAACTGAATGGAGTCCAATGGAGAAAGACCACAAGCCGCACGGGAAGCACAGCCAATTGAGTATTAATGGTCAGACTGCCGGCTGCTGATGCCAGCAAGTTTCCTGCACAGAATTATGGCAGACAGACAGAGAGACAGCGAGACGGACAGTGGCGAGGGAGGAGCACAGACAAAGCGACAAGGACAAGATGTGAACGATTAGAGGGCGCAGGCGTTTGGAAGGCGGTAGGACGGCGGTTGAAGTCCCGGCCGCATTTGAAAGTAAAATCATACATATTAGAAAAATGTTCGAGTCGACAGACGTTCCATGCCCACAATGTGATTGGGCGGGTAGGGGGTGGTAGGAAGGGAAGCGCAGGATAGCTCCTCGAAGGCTACTACGGTCGTGGCCAGATCAAGAATGATATATGGGATTAGCTGAAGTGGCGCTAGATGGCAGCACGCCAGGACGACACTTCGACACACAAACTGTCCGATTTTATATTAATGATAAATTAAATTGTTCATTGACTTGAATAATTTTGTGCGTTGTCGGTTTCGGGGTCAGCAGAAATCATAGTTTCTCCTCCGCTTCCCCCGCCTCACTCAGGCAACGAATTGATGAATTTCATATTATATATCCTTGGGGTGCGCATAAAAAATGGTATCGTCCTGCATCATATAAGTCTATTATGTGCGCATTAGGCAATAATTGATGGTAAGGTATCAGTTGAGATGTGATAGATGAGTCCGTGGGTCCTGCATACATTTCTCAGCGACTGCAGTCACGTAGCTGAAAAGGGATATGCGTCCGGAAATTGCATTTTAAATACTTTAAATTGAAGCCAAAGGACAACAAATTGTTATCCCGTTCAATTTTTAAAAAATGTCATAACTGTTTAAAGTATTTCGATTTCTAAACTATTTCGGAACGTTTCTAGTGCCGAAAAGTAAGAGGACAAGCTCGAGAGGATTGTAACTGAAACTGAATGTGAAGCTGAATCTGAACCTAAATCAGGATCTGAATCTGAATCTGAATCTGAATCTGGAAACAAAACAATTTACTGATTTTAGCAAAAATTTTAATTAAACAAATTTTGTGTGAAAGGAAGTTACAGCCAAGCCCCGACACGCCCTTAACGGCCCGTTCCCCGCCCCCAAAAAAAAAACTCTCCACAGTACAGAACAGAACAGAAAGTTTTCGCACGGTCTGCGACTTCCTTGGTAGTAGGAAGTTGGCACGAGCGACGACCAATGAGGAGCAAGGGACAAGAAGCAGGGAGCAGGGAGCGGGGAGCGTGGAGTAAGGAACACCCGGAACCTGGACCCAATTCACTTTTTGCACCATAAGTTGTGCCCAAAATAGCAGAAAAGTTGCTCCGATAATATAAAAATGAAACAACAAAATATTAACGCCAAAGGATGTCCCCCGCCCAACAATTTTGTAGGAAATGTGCAAAACTTTTCATCCCAAAAACTATGCAACACACGCCTCCCCCCGCCTACCACAACTTCCCCACCCATCGCCAATCTCAACATGCGACTAACAAACGTTACTTGACCCCCACCCTCCCAAAAAATTGTTGAGCTTCGAGCTGATTTGGGCAGTTCACATAAATCTCTGCAGGATGGCTGACTGGCTGACTGGCTGGTTGGTTGGATGCTCTGTTGGCTGAAGGGATTGACTTGAATGTTGCCACAGACAACCCAAGTATTTAAATGTCACCATTGACTGGCTGCCCGCCTGCCTCTCCCTGCCCGGCACTTCCCTCCGTCCATCCTTCGTCTAGACTGCAGGGCTTGCGCCTTGCTTATAAAGTTGTCGTGTGGAGTCCTGTAAACCAAACCAACGTCTGGCTACCACTTAAGACGACTAAACATATAAATCTTGCAATGGTTGGTATTCCACAACAACAAAAGCTAGGATACAAACCCAACAACAACTACAACAGCGGCAGCAGCAGCAGCAGCAGCAGCAACAATGACAGCAATGCGCAATTTTATTGCCAAACCTCAGACATTGCGTATACGTAACGTAAGCCAAGCAGCCACTGTCGCCCGCCCCTTCATCTGCTTTGGCCCCTGCCTCCACCACCGCCACTGCCTCTGTCACTGCCGCTGCCTTCACCACTGCCGCTGCCTCCACCACTGCCGCTACCCCCACCTCTGCCGCTGCCCCCGCCACTGCGAGTGCCATTGCTGTTGCTGCCACAAATGCTGCAGCTACCACATGCATTGCGGCCTTGGGGGCAGTAAAGCTCGAAATTCTCTTCAGCCTGCGGCGGAGTTTGAATTCGACATTCGACAGCATCGAGCACAGATCTGACTTTGAGTAACAATTTGACCAGCAATTCAGACTTTAAGTTTGTCACATGTTTGCAAAAATAAACAAAAAAACAAAAAATTCGCTCCTTGCAACAAAGTGTGGCAAGTACGAAGTACGAGGGGCAATTATTTAAAGAAGTTTCTCAAATTTTCAATATTAAAACTCAAAGAAATTTAATGAAATTTAACATTTGCAGTCGCAAGGACCTGTTTAAGCTCGGATTTTGCAGCCAGGACCCACATGAGTATCCTTTTTATTTTTTTTTTTTACACATTAGCCCCAAAACATGACCGAACTCTTATTTTCTGCACAGTTTTTTCGTCTCCCTCGATGGTGGGCGACATTTGTCGCTGGTATTTGGAGCGTGTCCCCAACGTCGTAATTAGAAATGAAAAGTGAAAAATATATTTCCACTTTCCACAAACAGAACCGACAATAGGTGGAAAATGTCGAGTAACCAACCACTTGGCCATTATTTATGTTAATTGTCGTAGCTCAAGCTGAGGCGGCGTTCATCATGTCGCCTTATTTGTGTTTTTGTTGTTGTTGTTGTGTTTGTTGTTGTTGTTATTTCTTTGTTGTCAAAGCTGTTGTAGTTTTGTTGTTGTTATTGTTGTCGCTAGCGGGGCACATATGACAGGAGCAGCCCAGAAAAACCCAATGCGAAAGCAGACAAGACAAAATCATGAAAGGGGTAAGGGGATTTTCGTGTCTATATGTGAGTGTGCGAGTGTGCGAGTGTGTGTCTGTACAGCCCGCGGTGCACTGAGAAAAAAGCGAAGAACGAAAAGCCAACGATTTTTTGGAATGAGAGAAAAACTGGCAGTTAATTTTAAATAAAAAAATACAAAATAAAAAAAATTAAAAAACAGAAAATAAGCCAAAGTTGATTTTTTAAGTTTTCTTTTAAAGGACTTTTCTCTCAGTGTAAGCCTCTATTGCGTTGCGTTGCGTTATTAGGCTAATGGTTGCCCCGTGGGCATTCAGTGCTATTGTCTGGGAAAATGCTTTTGTCCCACTGACGATGCTCTCACTTCGCCTGTCCTCTGTGTCCGCCCCTCCCCTCACATCTAACCTCGTCTTTACTTCTAGCACAGCGGCTGCTGCTCCTGCACATATGCAGTGCCTGGGAAGCTGCCAAAGCCACGCACAAAACGCATTGAGACGCCATAATTGCAGCCAGTTGCCAGTTGGCAGTTGCCAGTTTCCAGTTTCCAGTTGCCAGTTGTCTCTGCGTCATGCAGCATTCATGTAGGTTTCGAGCCACTCAACTCCTCAACATTGTTTCATGTACTCACAACCTGTTGGTGTGTGCGTATGCGTGTGCGTGTGCGTGTGTGTGGGTGGGTGTGAGTGAGTGTGAGTGTGCAGTTTGTGTGGTAGACTTCTTCTCTGTGGGAGCAAGTGCGTTAAGTGCAATAACAGCAATTGCGTTGACAGGCGTGGCAAAAGGTAAAATGGGACACACATTCGGGCGGTGGCACGCAGTGAGGAGCCTGTTATATTTAGATAGAATGAATGGCTGTTTGACCGACTAACTGACTAACTGACTAACTGGCTGACTGACTGACTGACTGACTGACTGACTGACTGACTGACTGACTGACTAACTGACTAACTGACTAACTGACTAACTGACTAACTGACTAACTGACTAACTGACTAACTGACTAACTGACTAACTGACTAACTGACTAACTGACTAACTGACTAACTGACTAACTGACTAACTGACTAACTGACTAACTGACTAACTGACTAACTGACTAACTGACTAACTGACTAACTGACTAACTGACTAACTGACTAACTGACTAACTGACTAGCTGACTGACTGACTGACTGACCTTCGTATCTAGCTCCCTCGCACAAATAGATTTCACCTGAGTCAACTTGACATGTTGCTCATTGAGCGCGTGTCCACCTTCCCTTGCATTTCCATTGTAAACAGGTCTATTTGAGCTTTGGATACGGTTGAGACGTGGAAGTCAAAATGAGAAGACCAGGGGATGCTCCCTAACAGCCCAGTACCTCCGGTCGGTTTCTTCAAAGTTAATATTGATGGATTAAAATATATAAATGAATATTTATATAAATATATGTCCTTCGATTTATTATTTTATGTTCGATTATTTGATATTAAAGTTACCGTCTACCCACATTTTAAAGGCATACATGTGTATTTGTATATTTAAATATTAAAAAGTCAATAAATGAATAAAATAAAATTAGATCATATAAAAATATCGGCTCACCAGCTTATTGTGTTTTTTTTTTAATTCGTACCAGTACGTAATTTCACAAATCACCTAATTAACACTTTAAAGCACTTTAAAATCACCTAAAAAACACCAAAAAGGAATAGCACAAGCACAAAAAAAACGCAAAAAAAAGCAACCGATAATAAATCAGTTTAATTTAAATAGCTTGTCCATTTTATTCACTTTAAATTCACTTATTTCCTTTACGCTTTTTAAAATGAAAAGAAAACAATAAAAACACGCACTTAAATAAAACACATAATAAGCAGTTCTCATTTTAATGTTCAAAAACAATTAAATAATTTTATCATCCATCATATCATGTCTAAATTGCTCTTAAGCGCATGTTTGTACATGCAGCCGCCGGCGGCTGATGCAGAATCTAGAATGTTCTTTTTTGTTTGTCTCAAATTACAAGCCGGCTACACATTTATGTACATTTGCAAATATTCAGAACATTTTAAAAACTAATGATTTCTATTGGTTTCATGTCAATGCTTTGTTCACATAACTGTTTATTGTTTGTTAAAATGCGAATATCAAAAAAATGAAGTGCATTGTTTTTTTCTTATCAATATTTTGCCTGCACCGTATCGTTTCAGTCGTGGACATGTTATGTTGAAATGACAAACACTCACAAAAGTTGCATTTATCAATGTGATATGTTAAGTATAATTTTAAACAATAAGTGATTTCATTTATTTATTTAATTATGTTTCAGAATTACGCCGACGCGCACAGGCAAACACTTGTTGATATACTAACTGATCTACTGACGAAATTATTTTCAACTGGCTACGCATGGCGTGACTACATAAGCTGACCACAAAGAAGCGGTAAATTTTCCTTTTCTTTTTTAAACATTCGCATGCACCAATGTGATGTGCATAGCTGCGTAGTACAGAAGAGCACAAGAAATAAGAATTTAATCTTCTTGTTAATTTGCACTCATTGTTCTTATCAGCAATCGCTCTCTGTTGCCGAGAAAACACAGGGTGTTATCTACGCTTAACACTTTGTGGGCTGATCGGTTAGTAGATTGCAAGCCACTGTTATGTCAGCTGTTCGTTTATGTAAATTGGATATATATACGGCTGCCCAATTAAAGTAGACAACATAGCCAATAGGAAAAAGTTAAATTGATTTATCGATAACATAGCATAACATATAAAAAAAAGGTAAGACATTTTTATACTACTTATTAATGATAAAAAGTTATATTTTACAGTAACACAATATATTTTACAATAACTAATGAAAAAGTCTCTATTTTAATGTTTACGTCGAGATATCTCTACTGCTGTGATCTTGATAAATTACTATTTGCATTGCGAGATTCGTGAATACCACACCATTTCTTTATTTTAGAACTGACGTTCTTTCGAAGGACCGCGACAATGAAAATGGATGTGCTATATGAAAGAACCAGGTAGAAAGTTAAGTGGTATAAAAAAGGGGAAGATTTTCCGAAAAGGTTGAAAATTGCCGAGGAGAGCTCAATAAAAAAGTCCGCAGAAGCAATTATGAAAAACCGCAAGTATATCGGAAATCTGAATAGTGTAATTATAAAATTAGATTTTAAAAAATGTAAATTGATTGCAGCGGAAACTTACCCTATTTGGTATTTCATGTTGTGCTTTCCCATTTGTCGTAATACCTTGGCATTCTTCTTGTTCTGCAAGTAGATGTATCTTCCAGTGCTTGCGATCAGAGCGGCGTTGATGACAACAACGAAAGTCATGGGAGCAAAAAAGTAGATGACGCTTGAAAAATCAGATACTGAATCCAATAGAAAATTAATCAGATATAAATGAAATCAACTGAAAGACACTCACACTTTGCATAACACTCATAGTACAAGTACCCCATCTTCCAGTTGGAGTTAATCTCGAGATTATATAGAAAATGGTCTGCCAAGATTGTAATGCTGAGTAAAGCGGATGCAGTGCCCCAAACGAAGATGTTGTAGATCCGAAAGCGATACTTTGTATTCCTTTCAACAGCTTCAAACCGATAAACCACAAACTTCTTCCAAAAGTCATAGGCAATTGCCGCTAGCCAGAGGTATATGGATATGCTGGAGAAGTAGGCGAGATAGGCTGAAAGATTGAGAGGATCAGAAAGAGCAATAGCATGAGGTGTGGAATTGCTTACCAACGAAGTAACAGGTGGCTCCAAACATGAACGTGTCCCTGCTTGTAATTATGTTTATCAGGAAACTCACCACTACGCAGATCAAATAACAGAGGTAACACTTATCATGGATGTATTGAACCTTCAGAATGAACACGTAAATGCAGATGGTGAGCAGCAGTATAAATATGGATCCCAAGTTGACTGTCAATAAGGAAGCGGAGTGAGCAATATCATGGAAGGGCAATGTACCAAAAGGACTTCTTACCGTAGAAAATATTATCGTTATTGATGCAGTTCTTCTGATGCAACTCGAAGTTCCTACCTTGCGCAATCAGCTCCTTGGGTTGAATGCAATAGTCCCGCTTGTTCAGGTAAGCACCATCTCCCGATCGATATAGTGTTCCATTCTAGGTCAGCTAAAGATCATAAATTTTCCTTTAACATATTAACAGATTTCCCACCTTGAAGAGCTTCCATTGATTGTTGGGAAACCTTTCCAAGTGATAAGCCATATCGCACTTTATCGGAATCCCCAGCTGTACGACAAACTGATCCAAGATTTTGGTCTCCACTTCAGTATCCCAGTCTAAAGATATATTCACTAGACTGTTGGGCATTTCGCTGATGCACTTCTCATCATCGTCCACGTCCACTCGATACCGATGGCAACAGTAGCGAATGCAGGGCTTCAGCTGGCACACACATCCCCTCACATGATCCTTGACACTTGTGCGCGTTCCCTCGAAGAGTATCTTGTAGTTGTAGGTCCCGGTACGTTCCAGGGGTACTTGAACTCCCTTGTACATATATGATCCATCCGGAAGCTCCTCACTGCCCGTTAAGTCCACGGTGTCAAAATAATCACAGTCTTGTATTTCACTGGACGCTGCGTGAAATCCTCTTAAAATTACGAATATTAAAATCAACGCAATCTTAAACATAATCTTCCGTATGAGCAACTGCTCCGTCCCGATGTTGAAAGTAAACTAAATGATTATTAAATAATTGAGTTTTTCAGTTATTAATGTTTCATTTATATTCCGCGCGTCTTTCATTCTTTCTGATAAAAAAAACTCGATTGCGAGATTTTTATTTTATATTTTTACTTGAAGCCCAGGGAGAATTATGAAAAAGTGTAAGTTTCGTATGCGGAACAACTGTTTTATAAGTATTTATTTAAAAATATATATATATATTTGTTATATAAATATATATATATGTATATATATATATTTTTATTATATATATATTTAAATATCTGTAGATCATGCGGGCTCTTTTTTTCTTAATGCGTCCCCAGAAGAAGGAATTTTTAGTACATTTAACGACAGCTATAAAATGTTCTGTGTTATAAATAAAATTAAAACAATATAAATAATATGCAAATAATAATTTAAATTTTAATTAATTGTATTTAAAGTTGAGATTGTCATTAATTATAATAATAAAAATAATATAATATAATAATAATAATAAAATAAATCAAGCAAAATATTTCCCTTATTTTATTATATAATAAATATTATCTGTATTATTATTTAAATATTTTAAATACATATGTAAATCCCTCTATTATTATTTTATAAAAATCTTTTAATGTTTTAGATATTTATTTTATGTAATTATTTTAATTTATTATAAATCAATAAATATTTCCCATGAACTTTTCCCATGCCTGTTTTTCAAATAAATTTTGAAAGATTTTTTATTTATTGTTAAGTTTTATTTATTCTGTAAAAATAATTATTTAATTAAATTTAATTATATATTTAGTTGATTGTTATATTATTATTTATTTTTCATATTATTAAATGATTAATTATTTAATTTTATTTATTTACTTAAATAAATTTTTAATTTTATTAATTTATTATATGTTGAAATATTTATTTCATTATGAGGTATAATTCTTAGTTATTATTATTTATTTAAATAAATATAAAAGGCTTAAATAAAAATAAAAATATTTAACTACTTTTAGTTTCCCCGCTGCCACTTGGAATGACCCAAATGATAGTCTCTCTTAAAGCCTTGACGCTGGCATTTGCCGTGCATGTTAATAAGCTCACATCCTGTGAGGCGTTTGGTGGCGTAGGAAGCCTCAAGCTTAAAGGTAAACAAAGTTAAGCAATTATAAGAAATTTTGACAATCAGCTTGAGGTGGACCATTTTCTGGGCTCCTTGTGCTGCCCGGGATGTGATTTATGTGGCCCCAGCTTAGCACCGCAGAAATCTGTGCGGCTCTGTCAATTTGTTTTGCGTGCTGCCAAGGAAAAAGGGAGCAACGCACGCATCTGGCTAAAAACTGGGCCAAGTGAATAATTAAGCGGTTTATAAACATTTGTCTCAGCCAAGCCAGGCCAGGCCAGGCCAGTCAGGCCAGGCAGTCAGCCGGCCCGGCAATGGAGCAGGCCAGCCCAAAAGGAATAGCACACAAACAAGAGCAGCAGCTGAGGAAGCAGAAGACGAAGAAGAAGAAGAAGAAGTAGAAGACGACTGGGCAAACAGAGGCCTGCTCTTTGCTCTGTCAGGTCATAGCTAAGTAGGCAACCGCCTACGCATTATTTATGCCAGCTGCTCCGCTCGGCCAGGAGGAGTGGAGTCGGAAGTTAGGAACCCGGAAGCCCAAATGGTGAGCGGGACAAGCGGATCGAGCGGTTAAGTTTTGTTTGCTATGCAAACAGGCGGCGGTTGGCAAGCAGTGCAGAGGGGTAAGCAGTAGGCAGTAGGCGGCAGGCGGCAGGCAGTAGGCAGGTCGGTCGGCGGTCGAACTTAAAGCTAACGCTAATTTGTTCGGCCCTTCAAGCTGCATAGTAACTGCAACTATTTATTTTTAATCGCATGCTCCAATTGCAAAAACAATTTAAAATCAACTCGCTCGTTAAGTGAAGCGGCAGCGGCAGCAGCAGTGGCAGTGGCAGCGGTAGGAGCAGCAGCCGTGGCAGGCGGCAGGCGGCAGGCGGCAGCAACGGATGTGGCAGTAACTGCGGCACAGACAGTGGGCACAGCCAATGGCTGACTGCAGTTGCCTTTGCTGTCCAACGTTACCCACATTCCCCATCTGGCCACCCCCTTCTTCACCCCCCTACTCGTCGTCGTCCACATAACTGATGCCTCTGCAGCTGCAGCCTTTTCGACAAGTGCTTTTAACATTAAATATTCATTTACAGCATTAAGGGCACTCGAAGTCACGCGTTAACGGGGCAAAAAAGAAAAGTTGTTGGTGTGTGCCGAGCGAAGCGATTGCTGGGAGGGGGTGGCGTATCCAATGATGATGATATGGTGTGGGGTGGTGAAGGGGAGAGGGTAGACTTGGGTCGCCAGCAAACGTGGCGCATCAAGCAAAACGGACTCGGGCGTGCATTAAGTGAATATATGCCTTGTCCAAAAAGGACTTGTGCTACCTGCAAGGACTACCAGGTGCTGCCCAGCAAAGGTCCTGTTGTTGTTATTGTTGCTGATAATGTTGTTGTTAGTCCTTTCGTAATGTCCTGCCGCTTAAATTTGTTTCACTGCCGTCGTTTCATTGCCAAAAAGCTTTGCGGCCACAAGAGAAAAACACACGAGAGAGAAGTTCAAGAGAAAGAGAGAAAGGGAGAGGGAGAGAGAGAGAGAGAGAGAGAGAGAGAGAATGCAGTTCGGAGTGTCTCTGCTCTTCTTAAAGTAAGAGTAAGAGAATGAGAAAGAGAGAGAGAGGGAGAGAGAGAGAGACTCTCATGGCTTAAACAATTCCTTGGGTGTCCCAAGGGCTGCCTTCAGCTGAATCATTGCAGGACTTGGCCAGGACTCAAGATCTGATTTAAATTATTTTTTTTAGACTAAGAGAATTACAAAAGTTTTTTAAGCTCCCGAATCAGTTCCAATTTGAAATCTTCCTTCTATTTGCCTACTTCCTGCTGCGGGCTTAAGTCCTTTGCCAGCAAAGTCCTTAACTATTTTTGTGTTCATTTCTCGTAGCTTCCATTTTATTTTCAAACTAATTACAAGAGTTGATTAAGTTTAGTTTATGCTTTCTATTTGATTAACGTGTAAACACATTAAACTAATGAGCGTTCAATGAATCGATGCGATATTTTGGTTCATCTATTTAAAGGAGTTCGATAAATTTAGTCCTTTTGGAGTGGTGAAGTTTTCGGCTATTCCGGGCTACTAATGATTGTCAGAGGTCGTTGTCAGTTTCTAATTTCACACCCCGGACACATTTCCGCACAATTTAACACGAAATGAATTATTTTCCATGTCCCCATGTCCTTGGGAGCCAACACTTGGCTCCACATATGACAATTATGTTCACGAAATTTGTACGCGGGCAACTCAAGAGCATATATCCAGCTTTCTACGATGATTAATGATTAGGTGTGGGTGTGTGTGTGTGTATGTGTGTGTGTGTGTGTGTGTGTGCTTGTGTGTGTTTGTGTGAGTGTGTTAACCTCACAGTTGACTTCACAGTTGACATCATAATGTGACTATTGCTGTCAGGAGTCGCTGACAGCTACGAGAAGGCATTGTGACCGCAGGACCCATAAAAAAGGTCAAAGGCTGCGGACGTCAAGCCAAATGACTACTCGCATTAATAAGGAAAATTTAATTAAGCTTCCTGTTCGAATTTAAGATGAAAATGCCGGGGTTTCCGCTTCTAGAAATAACGGAGAAAAAAAGAAAAAAAAAATAAAAATTAAATGCAGGAAAAAGAAAAGCAAATCTAAGGAAAACGATGAAGCACTTGGAAATTTATATGCAGGCCGCATGTTGCCACCAAGTGGCACATGTTGCCAAACATTTGCTCTGACAAGCGCCCATACATACATACATATTATATATTAATGTATGTGAATGTACACGCACACCAACACACACATTCCGGGGGTGTGCACTTATGGCAAATGCCCAACACATTGGCAAACATAAAATTTAAACATGCATAGGCCAAAAATTCAACATAGAATACAATACAAATACATAAACAAACACAAAGCTCGGAAAAGTACAAGCAAGTATATTGGAAAAATTTATTCCTTAAATAGCCGAATCCTGCATATCCTTGCCAATTATGTGGCATTTTCTTTAGGACTAAAAAGAGATTCATATGAAGAAAAATTAAAGTTACTTTAAAAAGTGACTCCAGCTTTGAATTTAAGTTTCTTTTTAAGAAACATAAAAATATAAAAAATTAAAAATGTTATACATTTAAGGGTATTTTAAGGTATTTTATAAAAAAATATTTTATAGTAAAAGTTACTGATAAATGAGTTTGAAAATTCTCAAAAGCTGAGCAAATTTTTCATTTTTCTATGAAAAAGCATTTGATTTTTTTTAAGTTAATTTTACTAAAATAAATAAATATTTTAAAGACTATATTTTAGGATTATTTGTAGCAAAAGCTTTTATACAACTTTTGTAAAAATAAAAAAAAATATATTATATTTAATATAAAGATTTATGGCAAGATTTTTTTATATAAACTCAAGTGTAGCCATAGAATCGAAGTCTGTGAATTTTGTTCTGCGGCTTCGACCTGCCGCCAGTCATGGTTCATTCATAGTTTTAAAATGGGATTTAGTTTACATATTTAGTAACAGTTGCTGCTTTAGTTTCTATTTAAGGATACGTGGGTGTAAGTATCCTTGTAGCAACTACATTTATGATTTCATCGATTGCTTCCCCTTGTCCCTCGTAGGGTATTCAAGGCAGGCGCCGCCTCATGTTGACTTTGCTGACGATTGCATGGGCTGCTAAGCAGCTTAAGTAACGTCTGACACACACATCCGTAGCTATGCATAAATATGACACACATACCCACACACACACACACACACACACACACACACACACACACACACGTGTATCTATATGTGCGACACATATTTGCATATTTGCGTGCCGCTTAAAATATTTGCGCTCTTGGAGCGCCTGATTATGGCGCTTAAAGAAACACTTAAAAGGCAACCAAATACAACAACAACAACAGCAACAACAACAACAAACACAATAGCAACAACATCAGCTGGAGAAACAGGAAGCAAAGCAAAAACAAAAACATAAACAAAAACAACATTCGGCAGTTGAAGAAACAAGAACAAAAACCAAAAACCAAACGAGCAAAAATAAAAAAGGACGAGCGAGCGAAACTGCGGCTGGCAGGACGACAAGTGCCAGGCGCAATTGGGGTTAATATCCTTGCACGAAAATATCCTAAGAAACATCCAGACACAGAAATAAATATATATAAGAGCACGACGTGTAGACGTGTGATGGGGGGCGGGGTAGGGCGGTGGGGCGGTAGGAGGGTGCATCACACGTACAGCCAAAGGATGGGCGCACATTTTTTGAATTATTTATGGTTAAGTTTATGGCAAAATTTTTGAGTTGAAATTTATTTTATTTTTATTTTTATATTCATTTTCATTTTCATTTTTTTTTTTTGCCTTTTGTTCTTGGCGGCGCTTAGAAATTTTTGGCGTTTGTTCGCGCGCAATGAAAAATACGCAAAAATTAATAAAAAGTTGCTGCATAATAAGTAGTGACTGGGCTTCAGTTGTTGTTGTTGTATTGTTGCTATTTAGACCCTTGCGTGCCGGCCAAATTAAAAGCCAACAATGTCTGCAAACAGCCAACAAATGAAGCAAAACTACGACGTGCCGTTATTTTGGGGGCCGAGGATCGCAGTGAGATTTTTGTCGCCCCGCGCTGTGTGGCCCATAAATTCGCTCAGGTTGGCGCATTTTTTCGTTACACCAGCGCATAGATAGTCCTTTGTATATATGTGTGTGTGTGTGTGTGTGTGTGTGTGTGTGTGTGTGTGTACATTGACATTTACAAAGTGAGAATTTAATTAAACTTAATGAAAGTGTATGAGAGTCGCTGCTTCGGTGTGTCCTGGCAGCGAGCCAGCAATGTCAAACTTTACTGCCACTCGACGAACACTTTTCGACCATTGCCATTGCTCCATTGCTCTAGCTCCTCCTGTTCCTTTCACTGTTCCTGCTACTGCCACTGCTACTGCTACTGCTCCTGTTTCTACTGTCTCTGCCATTGTTGCTGTTTACGGTTGAAACGGCGGCTCAACGAGGCGCCCATTAAGGCGCAACGGCCATCGGAGGGAGCCGATGCCAACGATGATGCCACCCACAGTCACAGACACAGTCACAGTCACAGCCAAAGCAAAGTTAAAGTCCGTGCCACACTGCGTATGCTTAACAACAAACAAATCGAAATGGAAAGCGGCCGCAATACGGAAATCGAAGCATCGACTCGAATCGACCGAATCGCGTATGTGTACGTGCGTGCGCCTGACCCAAATTCACACTCAGCTGCATTGTGGTGTCCAGTTGTCCATTGTCCGGGCTTCCACTCCCGTCCTCCTCTCGCCAACAACGCTTGCACCCGCTTGGATGGCCTCCATTCAGTTGCTTCCGTCGCACAGTCATTATACGCATATTGTTGGGCGCACACTGCGTATGATTAATTTAAGCGGCAGCAGCAGCAGCGGAAGAGCAGCCTAGAAGCAGCGACGCAACGGCGACGCAGCGCGGACTGCGTAGGTGCTTTGGCTTGGCTGCTGTGGCATTTTCTGGTCGATAAATTTAATTTACACAAATTAGTGGCGCGCAGTCGTAAAAACGCAATCGAAGCGACGGTCGCCGACGGACGACGGACGAACGGACGCCGGACGCAAAGCACTGGACAAAAGTTCAGCATTAAAACAAAAAGCTAATTAATTAAAACACCTCACCAAGCGGCATTCTCCCTCCTCCTGCTGGTAAATACTCCATACACGTGTGTTAGTGTCTACTTGTGTGTGTGTGTGTATTTGAGACTGAAGTGTGGCAAAGCGCGGAGAGACTAGACGACTTGGACATGCCCTACGGGAGTTTTAAGAGGATTTAAAAAACACTTAAATTCGGGTTAGCGATTAAATTAAGTTAATTAAATTAAATAAAGTATACATAAAATATTCTTGGAAGGAAAAGTTTATAATATTTATTAGGTCCGGGTATCCTTTGGGACCCTTGTCGCTGCAGTGTGTGGAGGCCAAGGCGTGGCTGCCGACGACGTTGCTAATTATTTGACCATAAATCTTTGTACTGCCCGTAGTTTTTTTTTCTGGTCTTGGACTTTTTGTTGTCCTCGTGGTCCCATGTCAATGTCATGGCGCTCGCATCCTTTGGGTATCCTTTAAGTTGCTTGGCCAAACTTAAAGCAGGTCTGAATTTGTGGGGCGGAGCCTTTCATCAATCTTTCAATAATTTTATTGCTCGGCAAAAGGATTTCCGTCCGCTTCCCGCTCTCCGGTCCCATCGACCGACCACTGCCCGCTTTTTTGCTGATTGAATGAGCAAATAAAATATGCGAGTCCACGATCGCCTGTGAAATTCAAAGCGCAAATTTGTGAGCATTTCCGGAGCACGCACGTAGGACCCCGACCAGGGGTACCTTCTCTCACTCTCTCTCTCTCTCTTTCTCTATCGCTCATCTCCAATCTTCAATCGCCATCACTCCGATTGGCAATCCTAGTGGACGCCGGCTGACCCTCCACTCGCCGCTTCCGAGGATGAGCTGTCAAGCGTGCGCGTTTTCATTTCATTGTCCTGTCTGCGATTCCATCTCCATCTTCATTCCCTCTCCAACTTACAAACTACCCACTTCCAGAGTCGAACTACCAATTCGAAATCCTTACTCGCTCTGTGGCCCATCCTTAAGATGCGCTCGAGCGTTGGGCCCTGAGTGGTAATTTATGGCTACGCATTTGGCTTACTAATAATATTCCATCTCCTGTCCTCCAGCCCACCAACTCCTGCCTGCGGTCTGACCATTGAACTGGGCCAATCACGTAAACGACGCCAGGACTCAGCTTCGATTCTGTTCCTTTGTTTACCTAAGCAATAACAATAAATTAATCGCTGCTGGTTCTGCGGGGTGTGTGTAATAGTGGGTGTGGGTGCGTATGTGTGTGTGTGAATGTGAATGTGAATGTGGGTGTGGTCACTGGGTGGAGGTGGCTCCCAGGACCATTAGTCTTTGTATTACGCTTTATGCTTTGTATTTTTAATTATGTGTCTAAATTTTTTTCCTTTGTTTCTTTGGAATTCACACACAGTACACCAAAACACACACACATATACACACATACAGCCACATTCACCTGGGCACACGCATTCATTGGCGTATGGATATTCCGTGTACAAATAGGAAATATGGCGTGTCGAGCTGTTAATTGCCTCTATCAATGCGGTTTCCTGCACGTTTTACATGTGTTTATAGATATCTCGATGCTTTGGTCCTGTTCCTGCCCGTTCCAGCCTGTTTCTTGTTTTGGTAACAGCCATTGCCTAATTGTGTGTAATGGCCATGTGGCTGCTGGCCACATATATTAATACACAATTTTTGGTTACTGCCTTCCTGTAATTGCTCAAATTAGTCGCTCTTTATAATCGACACGTATCGCATTTACATAAAGTTACCTGCAGCTTAAATGGAGCCTTGTTTGAGTGCCAAATGAATAAATAATCCGAATATTGAATATTCATTCAAATTAGGTGAATAATTCGAAATTGGCTGACTATGAGTTGAAGCTCGATCCCTGATTATGTGGGATGGACTTCTGATCTATTTTGAACTTTATTTCCAATGTTAGTTTTTCCAAGAGCGAAGGCTTCTGTTTGCTTTGATCCTTAGGAATTCTGGATAAAGGTCGTGGCAACTCTCATCGGATATCTGGAAATTAACGAGAGTGAATAAACTTGGCTCCTGGTTGATAAAAACTTGTACAAGATTTACTCAGAGTTAAGTCAAGTCACAGACTACAGCAAGGATTGGGAGAAATATCAGTTACAAAGAGATGACTTCAAATATCCTTAGTATGGGTTACCCCGGGGGACTAGACACTCTATATGGAGATGAGGAGAAAGTTTATAGATTAAAGTAACTAATCGTAGCTAGAAATAAATCTCACTCGTTTAGGAATCATCGTCAATCTTCCAAAGCATTGGCTGCTTCCTCCATTATGAACCTTTGGGGGCGTCGAGTTTGTGCACTGGAAACAACGATTAAAATTTTTAATTATTTATAAACATTTCAAAGTAAGGATACAATTTACTCCCCTCACCATCACCTGGCAGCCGCTGCTCATCATCACATGTCACTGACATTCCAAATTCAATGCCGACGAACACTCCACCCAAAATTAGTTTAAACTTGAACCCCGACAACCTTTGAAAGTAGACAGAGCTTGGACCTCAACGGTGGTTTGGTGGGTTGATGGGCTGGTGGCTTGGTGGTTTGGAGGCTGGCGGTTTTGCGGGGACGTTCAAGCGACTTGAAACAAACACTCAACAAGAGGCGACATTGCATCCCCGCCGTTCGCTACCCTCTGACGAGGCGCAGATGTATTCGTGTTCATGCATAAACAAAATGCCTTCTGCAACAACCGGAAACTGACGGCAAACGACATTTGCGATATGCATCATATGCCTTCCATCCTTAACCAGACACTGCCGCTCCTCCTGCCTCCTGCCTTCCGTGTCCGCCATCTCGAAATTCCACCACATCCCTGGCTGATGTCACGCTGCAACGCGAAGTCAGCTACTTGGCATATTTCTGTCGTGTCATTGTTGCTTGTGCGTCTTTTTTGGCTGCTGCTGCCGCTCCTGCTTCAGCTGCAGCTCCTGCCCCTGGTCCTGGTCCTGGTCCTAGTACTGCTTCTGCTGTTGGCGTCTGTTGTTGTCTGCATCTGTTAGCCTTGCAGGTGCAATTATGACGCTGGCAGCCGGCTAGGGGTAAGAGTGAGGGGCAGATAAGCGCGAGCGCGACGAGGAGTGTGTGGGACGGGCAGGCGTGGCAGTGTCAGCGACACATAAACATTACATCATCAGCAACTTTTTGTAGCTGTCATAAAACACAGCAACAACAGCGGCAACAGCAACGGCAACGGCAACGGAGCGGCAGCGGCAGCGGCGACACAAATGGGCACAAGATGCATGCGAAAAAGACAACAAACTGCCAACAAGGACAACAAATGAATGCTATCCTGCTGCATTTCCGGCTGCCGCTAAGCCGGCATGCTAAATCCCTTTTTGGCCCCTCCTCACGCCTCTTTCTCTTGGCTCTAATGAGCTGTATGTGTATGTGTGACTGTGAGTGTGTGTGTGTGTGTTTGTGTGTGCCTCGCTGCATTGTTGTTGACATTTTTGCTGGCATATGATGCTTGTTAGTTACTTTTTTCTTTCTTACTGTTGTATGTTTTATGTGATCCTTTCCTCTCTTTGTCTCACTCTTCTTCGCTCCTACACCGTCTCCAGTCTCATTCCCACCCCCTCCAGCAGCGACAGCTCGCTTGTCGCTGTTGTGAAATATTTTCATGAGTTTTGACAGTAATGTGTCGCAATGTTTGTCCATGCTTTTTTGTCTGTCATCCAAACAGCCAAAGAGTCAGCCAGATCCAGTCAGCCAGCCAGCCATCCCAACCAGCCAGTCAGCCAGTCATCCAGCCAGCCATCCAGCCATTGTCTGCGGCTGGGCCAGAAGAGCGACATGTTTGTCTCGTTGTTGCGAGTGTTTAAGCGTTGATTACACTTTCGTGTTTGCCGCTGGTTGTCACAACTGTTGTAGCTGCTGTAACTCCTGCTGCTGCCGCTGCTTCTCGTGCTGTTCCGAGTGCTCCTGTTTTTGTTCTTGTTGTCATAGTTGCAGTTGTCGTTGCTGCTACTGTTGTTTTCCATTTGGAGCAGCTGCCAGTTAGCGTATAAATTGCACACTCTTCTATTTGCATGGCAGTTATATACATATAGATATTAAAAATTATTAAACAGCAAAATGCATTTGTAATCAACTCAAAACGTTAACAACAATCAAAATTTATTTGAATTATTGCGCATTTATGTTAATGGCACAGCAAGAAGAAGCAGAACTTTCTTAAGCTTCGATTGTCGCGTATCAATGATAACAGAGCCATAGCAGCTTAACAGATCGCCAAACTGATGGTTATCGGTAATGTTAATGCATGATCAATAATTAAATTCTCGCACTTAGTATAATTTACTTGGCAATTAGAAATGTTAAATAATTTTGTAAATTTAAAAGGTTGTTATTAATTTTGGCGACCATACTTTTCCTACATTTCAACCGCATTACAAAATTAATCGATGTATCGATGCCTGGAAGCTTAGTTTTATATCGAGTGCATGCAAAAAGAAATGCGTGCATCTAACAATTTGCAAAAAAGTTGGTTATTAAATTAATGTTTTTTTTAAGTTGGTGCATTATTATGAAGTCAAAACTTGTGTGTATTCAATATAAAGTACTGGCTGAGTGTCTTAATATAATAATCTGTTTGGAAAGTGCAGTGCTAACGTGAATTCAGTGGTTTTGTTTTTTTGCATTACGCAAAAGTTATTTTTGCCGTGTGTGGGTGTGTGTGTGTGTGTGTGTTGTGTGCGGAGACGAGTACTTTGATTTGTAAACCGGTGTTCATTGACCTGAAGTGGTGTAATAACAGAGAAACACATTTACATGCTATTTGCCCGGTAAGTGATACACAGCCAAATATATTTTTATATTGCGCTCAAGCACACAACATGTTAGTAAAATGTAGTTGTAATGTACCCCTTATGACAGACCGACGTAACATATATTATTTGCATGCATATTGTGTATAATTGCTAAAGTGGATGCCCCCGAGCCCAGTGGGTGCAACATTTACAGCGTCGATAGAAAGCGAATGCACGCAATGCTTTCGGCTATGCCATAGTATGTTTTGTTGGGCAAAATGTGTAAACAGCAAATGGAGTAGAAAAAGTAGCTCAAATGAATTTACATATGCATGTGCACATACACATGCACACACATATGCACATGTACATATTTCTTTTATTTGTGAACAGCACCAGATTGAAATCCATTTTTCCAGTACCTGATTTTCTTTATTTAGTAATTTTCATTGAAAGTTTTTGCAAAATGCATCTGTGGGAGTCTGCTTAAGCTGCAAGCAGTGCAAGTGGTAATTTTGCAATTGACTGCTGTTCGTAGATTAGGCAAGCAGTGCGCAAATATGCGTTTCGTTTGTTCTGCGCGCTGCTTGCTTTTTCTTTCTTGCCAAATGCAGTGCAAATTCATTTGATTGTATTTTGTATATTATTTCTGAAGGACTTTACAATAAAAATGAGTACAGGTCGATATTTAAAGAAATGTATTTTGATATTCCCTGCCCATAATCAATTAGAATTATGTAATACAAATGGTAGGCAATTGTAATCAAATGGTTTTTTATTAATTGATGATCTTTTCTTTGGTCGATTGAAAGAAAAACCTACGCTTTTTGTTTTTTTTTTTTTATTGTACGTTTCAACGCTTTTCTGACACCTGTTTAAATTAATAAAAATTATATTTATGCCACACATAAATATAAATTATTGCATTTGAGGCAAAGGCGGATGGAAAAAATGCTCACCATCATTTTAAAGGACGATATAATTTGTTGGGGTATTAAGTTTTTACAAACGGATGTACTGACGGATTGACAGGCGGGCGGGATGACTGACTGAATGTGGGCCACAAATCTTGCGTCAACTTCTGGTGTTGATTGCCACAATGGGCATTTCGGTGCGTTGGGCAAACAAATACTCAATACAGACATAAATTCACACGAACACACAAACACACAAGCACACACATACACACATACATAAGCATATATAGATTGTGGGAGGGAAAGAGAGCAAACACTTGCTTGGTATAGTCTGAACAAGCGATATTTCATGTACATGCCATATATCAATGTCACTTTACTTTGGCAAACAGTTTCAGTTAATACACAATCAATGTACCAATGTGTTATCAATAATAAATTGCTGGCGATTTATCAGCCAATGCAGCCAACAACAGCAGCAACAGCAACAACAACAGCAACAACAACAGCAACAACTTCTACAAATAGAGCCAAAGTGTGTCCCACACTTTTACACTGCAAAGAAAAGTGCCAGCCCTCGATTGAGGAAGGCAGACATAGAGGGAAAGAGAGGGACGGATAGAGAAAGAGGGAGAGTGATACAGAGAGTATAAGAGATAAAGAATGATAGCTCTAAGAAGTCGAAGGATATCGAATGTCATGAGCTGTCAAGGTATGACAGAGAAATGAGATATTGAAGGGAACTTCAAGCTTTCAATTTAATTAAGACATTTGAATACTGACATTCTCTTCTCTCAGTGTAGCGCTCAGTCTTAACTTACTTTACAACAAAAACAACAACAACAAACAACAACAAGAACAGTAGCAATGGCAATAGCAAGCAGCAGGCGACAGCATCAACCAGGAATCCAGTTGAGACTCTCGCCCACGCGTTGGGGGACTTTTAAATCCACCCAAACCGCCAGCCACATGCGAAAGTCAAACATAAATCGCTCCCCATGTGTGTGTGTGTGTGTGTGTGTGTGTGTTTGCATGTGTGTAAAAATTACGACCCAACATGTGCGTATGTGTATCTCTTCTGTTTGATCGTCTCTCTCTCTCTCTCTCTCTCTCTCTCTCTCTCTACCTTTCCCTCGCTTACTTACTCTCCCTGTGTGTGTGTGTGTGTGTGTGTTTGTTTGTGTGCGTGCAAGTTATGCGCCGCATGCAAAACTATGCACGTGCCGGTTGAAGTGTATAAATGTGCTAGTGGCGGCCCCTGGCGAGAGGTAGATGCTCTCCAAGTGCATCTCTTGCTAGTGGCTGGCGCCTGGCTTGTGACTTTTGGCTCATTCATTCCTCACTCCTCACTCCTCACTCCTGGTTACCCGTTCCCTTTTTCGTTCCTCATTCCTTGAATGTGTTTGTGTTTCTGCTCCTTTCCAGCGACGACAACGTCGCTCCACCGACAATGCGAGTCATGCGGTGGACTCATATCGGATGACAATTAGGCCCTGGTCATCAATTCCAAGTGCACAAGCGATAAATCTTTGGTAATTGTATGTGTGTGTAAGCCCTCTATTCTCCAGTGTATTTCCCTCACTATATAGGCGAGAGTGACTGCGTGTGTGTGTGTGTGTGTATGTGTGAGTGTGTGGCATGTCGTGGTGTGCAGGTTAAGAGATGGCAGCTTCAACAAATTGCAGCCTCGTTCCTTGGCTAACCGAACGGGAAATATTCACTCGTTGGCAAAATTGAAAATCTTTCATTACGGCTTTAGATATTCGAGTACACGTTAAGGACATGCGGTTAGGTTAAAGGATATATACATATATATATATTTAAACTGCTGCGGTCGCTTCAAAAAAGCAGTCAACGTTTGGCAATCGAATTAAATGCTTTCATTTGTAGATCGAACAAATTTCGCATTAATTTTTTATCTCCGAGTGTTAATCAACGTGTTAAACGATATCCTTGTAATAGCACTGACAAGGGTCAGTTCAACAATCGTTTTAAACATGTTTGCAACATGTTCTGATTAATAAGGAATCGCACTCGGACTCGCACTCGGAATCGGAAACGTTTGCTCGTTGCCTTTGAAAACTGAAGCCCCGTTAAGTGGAAAATGTGTTAACAAGCGGCGGGCTCTGAGGAGCTAATTAGTTTTTGGAAATGCCGCAGGATATTTCAATGTAAATTTGAGAAACATGTGTTAAATAACAAATGTGTCTCTCTGTATGTGTGTGTGTGTGTGTGCATGTGTGGGCGTATTATTTATGCTAAATAATTGAAAATATTATTTACCAAGTTAAATGTGTCACATTTCCTGTTGGCTTTAATTGTTGTCAAGTCTGCCGGGCAGGACGAGGGCAGGCAGGGGGGACTGGCAACCGGTAGCCGGTAAGCGGCAAGTGGGTAGGTGGGTAGGCGGGTAGGTGGGTAGGTGGGTAGGGGGTGTACGGTGTGCGGTGTGCGGTATGTGGTGGATGTTGCATGCTGCATGGCGTGCGTGGTGTGTGGTATTCGGTGCGTATACGTAACTTATCTTACCGTTGACATAAATGACATTTTAAGGGCAATAAGTTATTTCACATTATGTCTTTGTGGCCCTGCTATCTTTAAGCGAGTGTAAATGTGTGTGTGCGTGTGTTGAGCTGCCATGCAAGCAAGTGAGTTAAGCCCGAAACAGTAGGGTGTGCGTACAAGCCAAGCTACAAGCGGTTGGAAGGACATCAGGAACTGGCGACAGACGAACGAGTTGCCTGCCTGCCGCTCGAGTTGTTAACAACTATGAGACTATGGTACAAACTTTATGAATGCTGTGTGTGTGTGTGTGTGTGTGTGTGAGTGTGTGCTGTAAGTGTTTGCACCGCATGCGGAAGTCACATGTTTGCATTATGTGTCCTTTAGCATGTCCTTGCCGAGCTGCTTGCTTGCTGCTTCCCTGTCCCTTCCCTGTCCCTTCTCTCCTCCCTCTCCCTCTCTCTCTTTCCCGCTGCCTGGCTGCCTGGATGCCTGTCCGACCGCCTGACTGGCTCCTGGCTGCGCTTGTTTACACTGCACTACTTGCCGCATTTTGTGTGTCCGTGTCCTGCCCCATGCCCTCTAACGTCCTCTCATCTGCCCAGCCATCTGCCCCCTCAGTGTCCTTTGGCCTGTGCCCAAGCAGTTTCCATGCATAAATTTTATATTTTGGTTTAAGTGTGGGTGTGCGTAGGCGTGCGAGTGTGCGGGGTGTGCGGGGTGTGTGAGTGCTGGCTACATAAATTTTAACTGCTGTGAAAATATTTGTTTAATGAGAAACTTTTAGCTGCTACTGCCTGCATCCGACGTGTCCTTCGCCGCACTCGCCAGCTTGTATTATAATTTATTAATTATTTAAATTAAGCCTTCCACAATAATAATTGTGCATTCCACTGTGCAAATAGATACTATGTATTGCACAGTGCACAATTATTTGTCACAATCCTGATACGGTGGCAGACAAGGATGCACTAGTTGTCCTGCCGACAACCTTAAGAACTAGGAGCCAAAACTGTCAACAATAATTTATTTATGCGACTTATTTATTGAATTTATTGCAAGGATCTAATTTCGCCTCATAAAATAGACAAGTCGCAGTTCCCAGAGGAAGTTCTGGGTGTATGGGCGGTCGAAGGTGGAGGTAAGAAGGATCTCAATCGCAGGGTATTCGATAGTCGTGAGCTTCCGTTGGGCGCTTGAAAAGCAGAAGCCTCAATGAAGAAATGTTGAAAACTCATCGAAAGGATATTTTTCTGAAAACGGATTTGTTGTATTTTCCGTTGCTTGTGGCATTACGTTCCCCGTCTGATTCATTTTTATGTAGAGTTTTTCTGGTTCGCATTTCCCCTTCCTTTCCTTTCATTTTCATTTGCATGGTTTTCCCCACGGGCGCTCAGTTTTTCTTTTTCTTTTTATTGATTTATTTATTTGCGTGCGAGCATAAAACTCGCTGTTGCCGCAGTTGCAGTATAATTTTCATTGAGTGCGAGTGCAGTGGCTGCACTTCGTCGCTCACAAGCCCAGAAAAATAATTAATTGGGTCGACTTTATGTGCCTCCCCGCCCCACCGCCCTCCCTCCAGCCAGCCACCTCCCATGTAACTCCCCTCAGATGCAACATATGAACTACACTCGCTTTTCCGTTGATTGCAATTAAATTGGCAGCATGGAAAGGCGCTTAAATGACGTGTTAAGCGCTACGAAGTAATAGGTCCTTCATCCCTTCAGTCACACACACACACACACACACACGCGCAAACACACTTGTTCCCTCTTACCGCTCGGAGTTCAACATATGCTCGATTTCCATTGACATCAACGCGAATGCAGCAGCTAATTTCATGTGTATCCTTTTCCATGTGAGGCATTAAATTGGAAAATATCTCAGTCATCCGATCTCCTGCTCCAGGAGCCGCCTTTTAATGGGGCTCACTTTGTTGTCTGCCTGCCGCCGCATGCCTCCATTGTCTAGACGTCGTGGGTTGCACGAACCCATTTGCCTGGCAAAACAAACTGCACAATTGTCCGCAGCTGCGTCTTCAATTGAAACTCGATACGAAGGATTCGACTCGTTGCCTGCCAAAAGTCAGCCATACGATAAAAATTATAGGGACGTCCTTTGAGTTCATTGTGTGTGGCACATTTGTGGCATATATAATTAATGTTTGCTTTGCCAGCACCACCGCTCACCCTCCACATCCTGACTCTACGTACCTCCCATCACTCGTCCTTGTCGTCCTTTGTGATGCCTCAGAAATGTCCAAGTCATGCCCTCCAAGCGCCAAGTGGCTCCCAAGTGATGCGCAAGTCACGCTGATAATGTCGAACTGATTAAGTGTGTCCTTGTGTATGTGCCAAGTATGCAGCGCAGCCAAAGGACACGCTGCCGTGGCCATGCATAGCAAAGTCCTGTGGCCATTAATAGCATTGGTATTCATTATCCTGCGACATACCTATTACAGGTGTTCAGAGGACGTGTGTCAATTAAAGAAATACATTTTCAATTGTTGTTAGTGAAACTTTAGGGAAAATACTCATTATCCTTTAAAAGTTTAAGTGTGCCTTGGCGTCTAGACCAAGTCTGCAGGACGATTGCCCAATAGCTTAATTCCCGTAAACTTTTGCTTATGGGTTCCGCCTTTTTATCTATTATTTATAATTTTCATAAATAATAAATAAAAAAAGGCAAGTAATAAAATCGTCCTTGAATCAGAAATGATTTGAATTCCCAAAACTTTTGATTGGTTTTCACGTCAATTCATTATTTATACCCTTCAGGTGTGGATAAGTCGGGAAATATTTGGGTTTAAGTTTGGAAAATTTCTTAATTTTATAGAATTGAAAAATTTACCTCTGGAGTGCTTGAAGTTTAAAGGAGTTTTTGAAGGGGTTGATAGTTGGAAGATCCTTGCGGGTGTACTGTTCGAAACATGTTTTGCAATTGTTAACATGTTATCCTGTTAGTTACATTTCAGACATAATTAAAAGAATAAAAGCTGAAGAAATTTTTGTATTTTATTAAAAATGTATCTTAAAAGCGAGTCAGGGTGTAGTTCAAGGATATATGAAACTCAGTGTGAATAAATTGTTGTTGAAAGGAAGAAGAAAAACTCAAATGATTTTTCTGCGTGTTAGTTTCGATGTGTGTCTGCCGTCTTAAGTTTGCAACTTTATGTATTTATTTATTTTTAAAATAATTTATTTTAAAAATTTATTTTAAAAATTGTTTTTTTCTGAAAAGTTAAAATTAAGGACCAAACAGAATGCTTACAATATTTCAAATTCAGGGATAAGGATTGCAAAATGTTTCTCATTTTTAGCTTCCTTGTACATAAGCTTGGTTTAATTCGAATCAACTTAAAGCTTAGCTGGAAAGAGCAACTAACTAACAACAAGTAACGAGTCCTTGATAAAGTGAAGGAAGCATTTAAATTGAATTTTCTTGTTCTCACACCATCGACTGTCCCATTGAGCAGCTGCAAATGGTCCCAAAAATTCGTCTCTTGGCCAGATAAACATAAAGAAACAATTTCACATATGCGTATGTATTAGAGTGTATGTGTGAGTGTATGTGTGTGTGTGTGTGTGCGTTGAGCACAGTATTTATTTGTGTGCTAATGTGTGTCCTCGTAGAACAAGTTGCTTGTTGTTTTCACTTGAATGGACTTTGGGATAGTTGTTATTGCTTTTCCTGTTGCTGTTGGCCAAAATCCACATCTGCATGGCCTACGAGTTGATTGTTATTAATATAGTTGCCAGCCAAGCCAACACACACATACACGCACAGCTGGCAATTGCTGTTGGTTGTTGTTTGTGTAATTCAACTGTTTGCTCACTGCGAGAAAAACACGGCCAAATTGCAGCAATGAGTAAAGTACACACACACACACACACATGCACTTATACAGTCACACTTCAAGCTAAACAGGCAGACAATACACTTGATTAAGACACAACACAAGACCTGGTTGAATACTCACACACACACACACACACACACACACGCACCCTCTTGAAGGGACAGACAAAGTAACGCCTCTGATTGTGATTGCGATTGTGATCGAGATTAAGTTGGAGTCAAGAATCACATCGTTGAACAACGCAAAACAACTTATTCATCAATTTGTGAGCAATTCCTAAAATAGTCAACCAAAATAATAGCAAAAGGTTTTCCGTCACTTAATGTGCGTGTGTGTGTGTGCGAGTGTGTGTGTGTGTGTGTAGTTGAAGGTCAGCTGCTGAGCAAGCACAAAAACAACATCAGGCGGCGTAAAGAAACTTCCTTCCATTAATGTAGCCGCACTTACTGCGTGCGTGTGTATTAACTGCGTGTGTATGTGTGTGTAGGTGTGTGTGTGTGTAGGTGTGGGTGAGTGTTGATGCGCATAAAACTGTGCTATGATTTCTTTACTTGGAAACGTTACCCAGAAGCGAAAACTGATTCCTGATGCGCCTTGATACTTGGGACTTTAGGCGAGTTTTGTTCTTGGAATTCGGATTAAAGTTTTGAGTTTCTCCGCTCCTCAAATGAGAAGCTTTACTGTACTCTGATACTCTTGATGTCTTAAACCTTAAATAATCTTACATGTTCGTCCTTTGAGTTTCCTTGGCTTATTTTCGATTATAACTTAATTAAATATTATTTACACTTTGTGTAAATTTCGATGTCCTGTGAGGAGATAAATTCATTTTCCTGATTATCTGTCGTCCTTGGAGCTGCATGTAAATCAATTTGAGGACATATTAAAGGCTTTTGTAAATAAGGTATTTATGCAGTTTCTGAGAAGACTGTGTCCTTTCATGTTTCTGTATTTGATGTAGAGATTTCACTGGATATCCTTTAGCTTAAGGATTCTGGTAGATGAGATTGAAAATTTAAAATTAAATATCTCGGAAAATTATTTCCATCTGCAATATTCAATAATTTCGTGATGGAAGTTTCTTGTCAAAGGACCTTCTTGAAGGAGTATTAACCCGTATTTATATTAATATTTATAAATTAGATAATCTTAAGCCTTAAGTCCGCAGAAACTATTCCCAAACTCAGTATCCTTTATTTGATATTTTCATGATTGCTTGACACACTTCTTTAATCCTTATGCCCGGCCACATTTCATATATGTTTTCTTTTATCCTTTATGTGCATGACGAAATCGTCTTAGAGAAATAAACTAAATGCTGACAGGCAACATCCTTTTTTTCATATATCCCCGATTGGTTGAGAGGCTTTCGCTGAACCTCCTTAGGCATATATAGAATCCTGTGTACTTATCATATATGCTACTGAATCCTGTGTGAAAGGTTGTCGCCAGCCCTGAATGTCAACAATCAGGACGAGTGCCTGTTGTGTTCAACCGCACAATCATTTGGGCAACAATTGTTGCCTCGCTCTTTGTACACACACGCACACACACACAACACACACACACACACACGCTCACACAGAAGCACACATGTAAACATGCATAGTTATGTACATGTCTCGATGGCTGGATATATATATATATATATATGTGTATGTGTGTGTGTGTGTGCCTAAGCACACATAGTATATATATTAATATACAAACAAATGAAGGTCCTTCAGTGTTTGCTTGAATGTTGTGTGACATTCAAAAGGATAACTAACTATGGAACAACGATAATGGCAACGTCTACACACATAACGGGTTGGCTATTATTGCTCTGTTTGCCCAGTCGAGAGTCTAAGGATGTGAGTCTATCTGTACGTGTGGGTCCCTGTGTGTGTGTGTCTCTGTGTGTGTGTTCCTCTGTATGTGTGTGTGTGTGTTTGTCCCTGGCAATGTGTTGAAATTGTTTCAAAAAGCTGACGCTTAACATTATCGCCTTTTGCGTCATCTTCAATGAGTATGAGAATACACACATATGTCTGTCTGTGTGTGTGTGTGGCAGCTCATGCATAGCTACACATATGTGCTCACTGTGTGTGTGTCCATCAGCATGATATGCATTTGTATGTAGTGAGCATGACAAGACGACTGCTTACATTTGTTGATGGTCTGGAGGGTTGCCCTCGAGTAGCGGAAATGTCAACAGTGACCATTGGCAACCCTGCCAGAAGTTGGCAATAAAGAGTCGCAAGATGTAAGCTCCATATACACACACACGCACACACTCACATATGTATGTATACACACACGCAGAATAAGTGCGTCTAATGGATTGATGGTCGGGCGCTCAGGGAGAGTCTCAGGGCGAATTTGAGGACTGAACTGTAAACATTTTGTGGGCCAACAGCCAATATTGAACTTCAGCTGAGGATTAAAAGACTTTGAGCAGGATCTTAAGGAACTGAAGAGATATTTTTGTTTGCGAAGCCTTAACTGATTTATTAAATGCCAGATAAAATGTTCTGGCAACATGTCCTGTGGACATGATATTATCATCCTGGACCATCACTCAATTCCATAATTTGAAACTCAATTCCATTTTGGCCTAAACCCTTTTGATGGCCACGCAAAGTCCTTTTGGGTTAAATGTTTGACCTTGTATCGGATGTCAACACGTCGAGTCGAGTCGAGTCGAGTCGAGACGAGACGAGCCGAGCCGTTTATTGGGTTTTTCCTCTCGATTCCAAAATTTGTTTGCCAAGTTGTCAGCACAATGTTTTCGATTTCTGCTCAGATTTCGATCTTTATCCCCCTGCCCACTACCCAGCAGCCCCTGTCCTGTGGTATCCCGACGCCCGCAAGCACCGTAAAATGTGTTGCATATTTATGTGAAGCAGGACGACCCTCATTTTGTTTCTGTCACTCGGCGTTATTTATGCTCGCCGCTGGCCTTATTGTCTAGCCATCGATAGCGTCTGAGGTCGAATGCAAATAAATATGCGGATCGCGTGTAGAGCGCCCATTCCACTTCCCTACAAACCTCCCTCCCCTCCCCCCATTTCCTCTCTCTCGACGTTCGAAATATTGAAAAAAAAAATCAAAAATATTCAACGCAAAAAATCGCGTCACACAAACGCAAGGATTGCGCGTTCGAAGGGCGATTTGATTTTTTAGTTTAATTGGATTGCAGCTGGCAAGTTTTTGGCAAATGCCGCGGCAGCCACTCTAAGCCAAATTGAGCCGCCGAAACGTGACATTCGGCGACCGCTGGCACGCAACACGCAACATGCAACACGCACCGCACCGCACCGCACCGCACCGCACCGCCCAACTAGCAGAAAAGCGCAGCTAACAACGACTGCATTTTGACGCTTTGTGGCTGGGCCAGAGTCCTGCAGCTCGCAGCTCGCGGCTCGTCTTATACATAATTAAATTGTGAGTATTTGCAGCTTGGCTCCCGTTGTGGATTGCGTAAGACTTCCTTTTGCCAGCACTTGACCCAAATTCGGGCTCACTGGAGATGAGTTGAGTTGGGTTGCCTTGAGCGTCCCTCCCCTCCCCTCTCTAGCCAACCCACAGCCAACCCACTGCCGCCTGCCTGCTGCTTCCTTTCTTGCTTCTGTCTTGCCGTCCTGTGTGCTTCGGGCTGCCAACATAGAAATAAAATGTTTATTTTGCATTTTATTTTGGCGCATGGAAAGCGCTAAAATTATTTACGCAGCATCAGGCGTGTCATTTGCATGTGCCACGCCCCCACACACAACCACAGCCACAGACACAGTCGCAGTCACAGTCACAGTCACAGTCACAATCACAGTCACAATCAGAAGCATCCCTGCAACTACAACAATCGCCACTCTGTCTGCCACAAACCGAACGACAGCCGTGGGAACAACAACCAATGAAACCCACGAAATACGCTAAAAGTATTTACATTTGACTTGGAAAAATTATACATTTCCGTGCAAATAAAAAACCAAAGCAGCAGCAGCAGCAGCCAAATAAGCAGCAGGAGCAGCAGCAGCGGCAGGAGCAGCGCCAGCGCCAAAGTTTGCTTAAGACTAAAATAAAAGCAAGCGAAATGCAAATGATCGACGAATTTTCAATACTCTAACAGTCGAAATGAAATGCAGCTGGGAAATGCAGAAAAGCGCAACTCCAGCTGGGAATATCCTTTGACGAAGAGAAGAGGGAAACTCGAGCTGGGAATATCCTGTGACGAAGAGAAGAGGGAAACTCGAGCTGGGAATATCCGTTGACTGTCTGCCTGCCAGAATCCAGAGCTGAAACTTTTGAAGATCTGTTATTTTCCAAGGACTTCAGTAAAGCATCAATTGTGATGCGCCTGCATGTCCTTGGAGTCTAGGAGTCCAGTGGATACTCCTGTTTCAGGGAATTCACCAATCGAATGGCTAACTTTTCAGTTGTATTCGGTGGCAAAATTGTTCTATGCTCCCGCCTTTTCGAATAGAAAACCAAAGGACGAACCAAAAACAAACAAGCAAAAAACAAAAATAAAAAATAAAAAAAATGGCAAAAAAAAAAATCTAAAAAAAAGGAAAGAAAAAAAAAGGAAAACAGAAAACGCGTTTCCAAAGCAGGAAAAGCGTCAAATCCGCAAACAAACACTGTGACAGCAACAATGCTGGGCGTGGCGGGGGGCGGCCGCTGTGGCTGAAGCAACTGAATGAAATGTACTCTCTATTGACATTTGATTCACAGCAAAAAGAAGAAAAAAAAAATGTAAAAAATAAGAGAAAAAAAAGGAGGAGAGAAAACGGAAGGGAACAACAAGAAAATAAACGAGGGGAAAGCATTGCGCTACCCAGTTATCCTGCAGGATGTCCAACTCCAGGCGGCAGAGTTCAGAGCTGCGATCCTGTTGCCAAAGCCTCTTGCTCAGATTTCGCTGTAGCTCTTAGGAAAAACCCATCGGTCGAGGACTCGTTTTATTTGTTTGTTTGTTTGTTGGTTGGTTGTCGATTGTTCCTTGTTCCTTGGTCCTTGTTCCTTGTTTCTTGTTCCTTGTTCCCTCTCGCTTGTTGGTTGTTGGCTGTTCGTTCGCTTGGTTTGCTCTCGTCTCTCCATTTGTCTGCTTGTCTGCGGATTGTGTTTCCTGCGCGGAGACCTACGCCGATGCCGCTGCCGCTGCCGACGTCAACGTCGAGGACCTCGATGTTAAGGCCGAGGCTTGGGATGTCGTCTTGACGCATAAATTTGCCTTAATTTGTTGCAAAATAATTTCATTCATTTACGTGCTGCCATTTACAATGCGATATTCCGATGATAACTTATTTAAGCATTGCCATCGCCGACGCCGTCGCCGTTGCCGTCGCCATCGCCGTCGCCGTCGTCGTCGCCATCGCCAACGCCGAGCAACAAATTTGAACAAAATAAATTATCAAACTGTCACATTGACGTATCGCTTCGTTTGGATGCAAGACAAGGGGAAAGGCGGGTGGATGGGGGCGAAGGATACAGGATGTCGTGAAAGCATAATCTAGAGCATCATGTTGCTCGTTTAAAGGATGTCAAAGGTTGCCCATATATCAGGAAGACATCAAACGCAGGCGATGCCGTAGCCGTAGTCGTAGCCCGTTAACAATTTCATGTAACAAATTCTTTGTGCTGGACATGCGACAAACACACACACACACACTCACACACACACAGACATACACGCGTGTGCACAGTTACACACAGATATGGATACCGAGCATGTACACGGGACATTCGAGCTGTTTCAGATTTCCAATAAATATGCCTAGGGTGGCCTAGGCTGGCTTTGTTGTTGCTGATCCTTGTTGCCACTCCTCTCGCTGCTGTTGTTGTTGTGGCCAAGCTCCTTTATCCCCTTGTTGTTGTTGTTGACTCCCAGCTCTGTCGCTTATTTGACATTCTGACAGTTTCGACAGTTTGGTTCTCGTTTTACCCTACGACAAAGTGCGTGCAGGCTGGGCTCCAACTGGCAGCCAGCAACTGGCAACTCGCAACTCGCAACTGGCAACTCGCAGCTCGCAACTGGCAACTGGCAACTGGCAACTGGCAACTCGCATCTGGCAACTGGCAACTGGAGCTGAGCGGTGGCTACAGTAGCTTGTTTATTTATATGGCGTGTTGTGTGTCTCTGGGTGTGTGTGTGTGTGTGTGTACCTTGCTGCGGTCGCAGCTACGCCCACTCCTGCCTCCCAATTCCGCACTCGTCACTCTTTCCCCGCCGCAACCCAATGGTAGGATGCATTATGCCGTAAACGTTGCTTTGTTGCACGGAAAACACAGACGAGTCTGCAAAAAATCGCTCAAAGTATCGAAAACCGAATGGCGCAGCATGTGACAGCTTCGACGCAACTGACCTGCCAGCCCCTTCACCTTCCCTGCTCCCTACTCCCCACTCCCCACTCCCCACTCCCCACTTCCCACTCCCCGATCATCACTTTACCATACACATAAATGCAGCCAGCCACCCCCACACACATATTCAGCCAGGCAGCTGCTCCCTATGCCCCAGGAGCACGGCGCTCCATGACTGGCTTTCCGTTAGGGCATCGAACAGCCACTAACAAGCGGCTGAAATGTGTCACTTACAACGGGTGAACGGTGGCAGCAAATGGCTCAATTTGTGGTAAGCAAGTCCTGGGGCACACACTGTGGAAGAGAAAGGATGTGGGTCCTGTGTCGTGGGTCGTGGGCTGTGGGTTGGAAAAATAATTTATAATATTTACGGATTTGAAAAGTTGCAACTTTGTTTTTTCCAAGACTGAAATTGTCGTGCTGACGTTTCACTCAGATCCTTTAGTCGAAATCTGCTGCTTCATCTCCCCACCATAGTCCTTTTTTTTTGGGGAGTGGGGGTTCCTTTTTGGCTGAAAAACTTACTTCGCTGATTTTGTGGCGCTGATAGCGGGAAGAGCTGAACGCTTGATGCGCTTAGTAGCGGAAAACCCGTGGCAGCTATAAGTGAAATGTGATGGTGTTTTTCCAGGATCAATCGGGTTAGATGTGCGCTAGATTCGTACCGACCATTGGCCAGGACAATGCATAGGAGTATTTTCATTTTTTGTTTGCAATTATGCGGCTGTTGGGAGCTGCCTTGTTATCCCAGGGTCAACGAGAGTAATAGACAGAGAAAGAGTAATATCGATAGAGAGCAAAAAGAGGGAGGCAGATAGATAAAGAGAGAGAGAGAGAGAGAGAGAGAGAGAGGAAGGATGAAAAGCAAAGATTGCCAGGACGGACAAGAGGTTGCCAGATTCTCCATTGTCCTTCATGGTGAGTGCTATTCTGTTTATTTTGTCGATTTTGCTGCAGGCCAATGGACGAGCCGACAGAAGGACAAAAGTACGAGCGGAAGGACACTCGGCCAGCTGTTTGCTTCATTGGCTGCCACAAAATATCAACAAGCATTTTGTTTATTTGCTTAGCGTCGACAACTACCAAATACAAAGAGCCATTAGTTTGTTGTTGCCAATAAGGAGGAGGAAATGTCAGGGGGGGATGGAAACGGATGGTTACGAAGGGGGGAGAGTAAAGAGTGAAGAGTGAAGAGTGGGGGGTGGAGGGTGGAGGGTTGATGGTTATGTAGTTCGGTCGATCCCAGTTGGGGCATTGCTGGGGTTTTTAAGTGCATGTTGTTTCAGCGTTTGTGGCATGCAACTGCTAACAATGAGTCCAAGCTGCAGCACTGGGAGCCAACAAATGCTGAAATTTATGCAACAGCAATGCCAATAATCTATTGTTTTTAGCCTGCCTCTGGCTCTCCCTGTATGTGTGTGAGTCTCTTTCTCTCTGTGTGTGTGTGTGTGTGCTTCGGTGGGGCATGTGGCAGCTATGTGAGTGAAAGCTGTCCCCTTGAAAAGCGTATAGAATGTTGAGAAGTGCAATGTTAAAGTCGGACTTTCGGAAAGTACTCAGACGTAATTGAAGAGTAGAAATTGTTTTCGAATTTGTGTAAATGTTTATTCATTCATTACAAAATTAGCTTTTAGTTTTTGCAAAGTGATACGCTTAAAATGAAATGAATGCCAGGACACTTAAAGGGACTCCTTCGACTTAGTTTAAACAACATTTTTCGTTGTCGCAGGCAACTGACATTGAGCGCCGCTTGAGGTAGATTTAAGCTGCAATTTTAAGGTGAGATTCAATCTATTGTCTTGTGCAAGGCAACATCCTTGAAAACTGTTGATCCTGGCACATCCAAGTGGTCCCTGGGAACAATTCTGTGCCATCCTCCAAGGTGGCATTCAAAAACTTTGTTTCTTTTGTTTGCTTAAAAAATTTGTATTCTGAATGCAATTTTGGTGCCGGACAAGTTTTGGTCCTTAGCAGCAGTTGTTATCGATTGTTGTGACAGTTACCAGGCGATTCAACCGAAGGCGGGGCGAAACGCTGGCAAACGCTGGCAAACGGTTGCAAACGGGTGCAAACGGGTGAGCAGCTGACGTTCGTTCCATAGTTTTCGTTTTAGTTTTAGTTTGAAATCATTTTGGAAATTTTTTCACAATTTATGCAGTCCTTACATACCCGGGCCCTGATCAATGCCATGGCCGTTGGCCATATCAATGCACGATATGGAAAGCGGGCAAAGATTGGCAGGGAGGGGGCTTGCAATTTAAATATTGCATGTGCTGCGATGCCAGGACATGTATACACGGATATGGATAGGATACGGGAAGCTCCGTGACCAGCCAAAGGTGCAGCTACAGCTACAAGGGTACAGGGAAAGGTGCAGGTGCCGGATAAAGTAAAGTAGTGATGGGGTGGGCAGGGGTACAGGTAGTGGGGGGTAGATGATGGGGCAGGATGTACAAGCAAAGGTCCAGGACCTAACTTCGTATCGTCGGACCGCACATGTGACTGCCGACATATTAAGCATAAAATTGTGTGCCAAACAACGTCGAGAAATTGGACTATGTGAAAAATGGCAAAAGCCGATGTGGCAAGGATGGGCGTGAGGAGTGGCTGATATGAAGTAGAGGGGCGTGGCTGCAACTGTATACGTTGCATTATAATTTATGCGCATGCAAGCCACGGAGTCTGCCACTTAATCCGTGTTTAATAACACGAAACGAGCCCCAGTCCCCAGCCCCCTGCCCCCAGCCCCCTGCCCCCAGCCCCCTGCCCCCTGCCCCCAGCCACCAGCACCCATCCCAGGGTGGGTGTGACTAAGAAGCAGGGTATGGGGTGGCAACAACGGGTGACCGGCTAGACAGCTGCAAGTCGATGGCTGGGGCAACATTTTTCGATGGCTTTAAACGCTTCATGGGCTTCACTTTGGGAATTTCGGTTAAATTTTCGCAGCTCCAATGGAAGTTGATGCTCCTGTGCATTGTTAAGCCAAAGGTATGCTTTTTATCAGGCAGGAGTCTTAACACGCATACACAAATATGCCACACACTCCCTCTTATTGTATGTGTATGCGTATGTGTGTGTGCGTGTGTGTGTGTGTGTGTGTATGTGTGTATGTGTGGGGAAACGTCTGCGGGTTAAAAGCGAAGCCTTATCGAAAACGTTTAAACGCACGCAAATTCCACGTGGGCAAGATAAAACATGCATAAGCCAGGTGGAAAAACGGTCAAGGGGTGTGGCAAACAGAGCACCAGAGAGCCTGTATGAGTGTCCGTATATGTGTGTGTGTGAAAAATATGCCAATGTTAAATATTTGCCAGGCTTTGTCGCCGTTGCCCTCCGCGTCGCTGGTTTGGCACCCCTCAGATAAAACGTTAACTACAGTCTCAAACAGACTCTCACACATAAACACACGGTCCTCACACAGGACAACATGCGTGTATGCATTGGTATGTGTAATCTTTTGCGTGCTTTACGCATTACCCACACATAGAGCAGGACAATGTTGCAGGACACTTTGAATTATTCATTTACACGTTTTTTTTTTTTTATAGCCCGGCGAGCCGTGGGACAGCCCGGAATGCCGAGGGGGTGGGCCGCAACCTTTGACTGGGGCATGGTACAGGTAGCAGGCGTGGGGGCGGCACGCCTACTAGGCGTTTGTAGCAACAACTGTATTTACTTTTTATCGCTGATAAAGCGCATAATTTATGGGTTGTTCAAAAATTTAAATGCCCCCGAGAATGCGAGGAGACAAAGAGCCAAGGAATCTCTCCCGGGGATGGACGCTTAACTGTGGGTCAATCCGAATGGGCGCTGCTGGGGATCAAATTATAAGAATGTAAATATGTCTGTAAATGGCTATGTATGCGTGAATGATTGTGTGTTTGCGAGTGTGTGTGTGTGTGTGTGTGTGTGTGTGTGTGTGTGTGTCGGTCGGTGGTTGTCTCTTTATGCTCTCATTAACATACCAATAGAAAGCAATGCCAAATATTTGACGCATTAAAATTGAAACACGAGCTAATTCCGCGAAGATGTATTTGCTGCTGGTTTCAGATTAAGTTCAAGTTAATTATGAATTATAAATGAGTATTCAAAAATGAAGGATGTCACTCATTGAAAGTGCATACAATATGAAACATCAATAAAATTTTAATGGAATGCCGAAAGAAAAACAAAGTTATAACCCAAGTATAGACTGAGCGCAGATGATACGTTTTAAAGGATCATTGGAGTACTTAAGTTATGAATATGTTTATGAAGTTCTTATTTTTGGTATATTTCCTTCATCCTGTCAAATCCTTTACTTATCAAACGAAGGAAAAGGCTTGACAGGCCAAAAACACTTATAAGCGCCCATGGGCGCAGGTATAGTGGCTAAGGCTGTCGCACACACTTTTTAACACACTCTTCTACCTAAAGGAGTGCACACACACACACACTCTCTAACACCTATTTCCCTTACTAGCACACACACAACTTGAGTAAATCATTGCTGTCTCATTGATGATTAGAATGGAAGAGAAACAAAAAAAATGTAGCATACATTTTGGGGCAAGGGAGAAAGGGAGACCCACTAAATGTTTTATGCATGGGCCGTGCATTGGGCGTCAAAGTAAAATGCAAATTGAAATGCAATGGAAAATGTGATGAATGTGCAAATGGAAAATATGTGGCGTTAAATTTCAGTGTGAATAGAAATAAAGCGAGAAAGAACGAGGGATAATACATATATATTTATATATATATATATATGTATGTATGCATGTATTTATTTATATATATGTATTGTGTGTGTTTAGGGGGAAAGGAAAAACAAAAGCCAAACGAAACGAAACAATTTCTGGAAAATGAGGTCGTTCCAACTGGCAAAGACGTTGGTATGCCAAAAGTGCCCCGGGCAGTGGCAGCTGTGCGCTGATGGGGAGTGGGACTGTTAGCTGTGAGTGGGCGGAGAAGAGAGTGGGTGGGTGGGGGATAAGGTAAAGCAAATTTATGACTAGTAAGTGGAAAGTATGTGGCTTTTGTTGCTATTTTCACCGTTAGCGTTGAAAGTTATGCGAAAGCGGCAAAAATATGCAAAGCAATCGTTATTTTATGCTCCGCTTGGCTTTTCTTTACATTTTCATTTTCATTCTCATTTTCATTTTCATTTTCATGTTCATTTTCATGTTCATTTTGATTTTCCTTTTTGTTGAACGCATCTGCGTCTGTCTCAGGCTGTCCAAGCTGTTATTATCCACGCAGATGAATCAAATTAAAGGAAAACTACATTAGGCGGCGATTAATTGAACATTTTCCGTGGGAATCGCCGGACCGTTGACAGGACGAGACGCACTTGCACTTCGATTGCAATTGCGTTCGTCCTCTGATCCCAAAGCAATCAACCTAATTTGTCATATGCACCCGACATACCTTATATGTGTGTGTGCGAGTGGGTGTCGGGGTGTGTGTGTGTGTGTGATTGTGAGTGTTTGGGAGTGAAAACTCCGGCTCTTTGAATGTCAGCCTGTCTATCATTCTAACTGCCCGCCTGCGCGTTTGTCTGTCTGCCTGTCCGTCTATCTGTTCATCTGTCTGCCTGCCTGTCTATCTGTTTGTCTGTCTGCTTGGCTGTCTGTCAGTCAGTCAAACACTTTTGTCCCGTCAGCCAGTCAATATTTATAATGAAAGCTAATGAGCGACTGCGACCCGCACACAGCGCTAAAAGTTGGCCCAGGACACGGTCCTGGCTCTGGTCGAGGCCATGGACAAACATAGACAACGACTGGGATTGGGTTTGTGCCTCGACCTGGAACTAAAACTGGAAGTGGGAGAGGAAGAGGGAGAGGGAGTGAGGGTGGGGATGAAACTAGGCTGAGCTTTGCTTCTAACTGCATTCTTTTCACCCTGTACATCTGTATCTCTATGCATGTGTGTGTGTGTGTGTGTGTGTGTGTGTGTGTATTTGTTTTCCTTTACTTTTGTATTTTTATCGTTTCCTCTGCATTTCTCTGAAGTGGTCAACTTTTGTTCTGGTTCGTCCTGGTTTTTTCAGCTCTGCCAACTTGGCCACGCCCCTGTCAGCTCCTTACCGCCTCCGACTCCCCGCCGCGCCGCATCACTGTCTGCGCTTTGTCTGCTTTTGAGCTTCTGTTTTTATAAATGCGACGCTTAAAAATTGAAAGGACCCGCGTCGCGGCAAAATAAATTGAAAGTACTTGTCCATTGTTTGATTAATGTGTCAATAATGGCAACGAGTGAGTAGAAAATAAAAATCCTTCTAAATGCCAACGAGGCCACAGCCGCGCTCAGCATGAAGTGCATTGAAAGTCCAGTGTCCTGGGGACTCGAGATATTTTCTGGATTGTGGACGCGAAGGCGCCGAGATGATTCCACTTTGCAGTTCAGGGATGTGAGTTTATAGAAAAGGACAATCCACATGGAGGCACAAGTCATAAATGTAATGGAACAATGCTGAAAAAGGACGTTGTTAGATAATAAAAAACACATAGATGGACGAACCAAATGCAAACAAATTTCTTGCTCAATTTTCATTATCCTTGAGAAGCCATGAAGCTCCAACAATTAAAGGATCTTTTGAATTCTAAGTGCGGGTTAGTTATGAGACTTAAACTTCACTTTTCGCCTTTCACTTTTTGCTTTTCCACTTTTCACTTTTCACTTTTCGTTTGCAATTTGAAGTTGGAGAAATAAAAATCAGCTTTTTGGTCTGAGGAGCAATAAATTCGCCTTAGACGCAGCAGTTTCCATAATTTCATTCTAAGCACAAAATGTGTTATGCACTTCAGGGCACTAAATGCTTGTTATTCAAAATATCCTTTCGAAATACTCATTTATTGTGGAATCACAGTGCGTTCAAGTGCGTAGAGATGCCTTGTCGAACGACGTAAGACACAGAAGGCAGAGCACAGAAGGCAGAACACAGAACGCAGGAGGACAAAGTGCGAAGATGGAGGACAGAGGACGAAGGACGAGTGAACCCTTCATCAAAAGACGGACACCAAAAGAAATCCAATTTAATGACTGCACTGGCGACGAAGTATTCAAGTCCTTGCTGTCTATGCGGCATGTCCAAGGACCCAGCTCAAACCCCGCTGCTCGCTGCTCGCTGCTCGTCCTCTACTCCTCATCAGCCGCTCTGTATCCCTGTGGGCGATGACTTGTGCTTGGCCCGCGTCTTTGTTTTCATTGCGGCTGTCACTTTATGCGCACTGAACGTTAATGGCAAGTGTAAAATGCTTTAAGCCCGCATCAGAGTTGGCAATAGGAAGCAGTCGGTGGGTGGTTAAAGGCTGGAAGGAAGGAAGCAATGGCGGAAAGGTGGGGAAAAGTGTGGAAGTAAAAGCAAAGAAATGCCGTAAGAAGCGACCAGGAAAATGGAAGGAAAAGTGGAAAAAAAAAAGAGTTTAATTAACACGAAAATGGTTTCAATTACATCAAATTACATTTCTTTGCAATGCCGAGAACGACGCCATTGTAGTTTATAGTTGTGTCTGTGTATGCGTGCTGGTCTGTATGTGTGTGTGTGTGTGTGTGTGTGTGTCGGTAGCTTGTGGGTACTTTGAGTGTGCTGGGCGTGGCAGTTGCACAGTTGATTTGCTCACGGAGATTTATTGGGCGTCAGTTGAGCAAATTAGTTGAAATTGTCAGTTAAAATAGTCGAACGGACAACAGTCAGGCGCTAGAGATGAGCGCGTGACACGATTTCAGCACGAAGCATCCATTCAAGGACATTTCATATTATATGTATTTAAGCGGTTGAAGGTGATTTTATTTTCTCTCTTCTTGTATTCAAATAACAGATCACGATGATGTCCTTTTGAAACCAGAGGTGAGCTCGTGACACGAGTTAGGCACGAGTGTGAAAAAGGCCTGCTTGACAGACGTCATATACTTAAGTCAGTTGATAGATCTTTATTCCACTTTTGTTCCTATAAATCATAATAGATCATAATCTTCAGAGTCGTCTACCCCTCTTCCCCCTGACCCACCCCCTTCGTCATCAGGAGTCTCGGCTCTCGGGTTGACACTTGAGTTTTCCGGAGTAAATCTCTTTAATTAAATTTACTTTCAACTGCTTTTTGCTAAGGTCACATGAATAATGTCCTCCCCTCCTTTGGGCATATGCAAATAATGCCATAAACAAAATGATTGTGCGTGTGTGTGTGTCTGTGAGTGTGTGTGTGTGTGAGTGTTGGACCTTTTCTGCAGTTTATACTCTGTCAGTTATTGGACCTTCCAAAAGTTACTTAGAGGATATGAGAAGTAATGGCAAAGGATATGCCGAATGTAAATGTAAGGATTTTCCTTCAAGTATCAGAAATATTTGAAAATATATAAACTATTTTTAAGCTGTGCCTGAACTCGAAGGACATTCACTTCGATTGAAGTCAGAGTTAAATGGTGCGAAGATTTGCCTTCATAACTCCCACCTGCAGCAGGTATTAAGGATCTTAATTCATTTTGCCTGCCGCAGGACCTGTCGCCAAGTGGTTGCTAAGTTTGAATTATTTCTTCATTTTTTAAGTTTCGACTTGAAGTGGCTGCAGGGTATTTGAGGTTCACCGTTTGTGATTTGTGCTTCGGTTGTCTCTTTGTCTTTGTTTATTATTGTTGCTGCTTCTGTTGTTGTTGCTGTTGTTGTGTGTTTGTTGTTGATTTTTGTTGCTTTTTGGGAGCTGCCTGCTCTGCGGCTTGTGTCATTCATTTGGCTTTTGTTGGCCTGACAGTCGTTGTCATTGTGCCGAGCCTCATTTATTTAACTTACACGCATGTGAAGGCGTTGCCTCCATACCCATACCCATCCCCATCCCCACCCCCATTTCCACCTCCACCTCCATCTCCAACCAACGACGCTGCCGCGTCATTTATGACACCTTGACAGAAAAATGAGCACAGCAACAACAACAACAACAGAAGCAGAAAACACAAAAAAAAGCATAAAACAAAAAAGAAACAGAGGTACAGAGGAACCAAGGAACAGAGGAGCCAAGGACCAGAGGAACACTGGAACGAAGAATACACCCAAACGGTGCCAGGTGAGCAGCGCGTCGGTGTCTGGGGTGCGGTTGCGACGCACATTCATAATTTCATTTTCCCGCGGCGCCAAGAAGGTGAATGTGGGTGATGGTATGTGCGGGGGTGATGGGCACCCAAGTTGGCTTGTAATGGGTGGTGGAAGGGGGAAAGGGGAAGGGGGAAGGGCGACAAGCAGCGACGACTTTGTGTTGCTTATTATGCGACAGAAATTGAAAAACTTTGTTTGCCGGCGCGTTGGGGTTAACAAATAGGCCTGTCTGACAGGATGACTGGATGACTGCATGGGTAGATGGGTGGATAGGTAGATGGGTGGATGGGTGGATAGGTAGATGGGTGGATGGGTGGATAGGTAAATGGGTGGGAGGGCAGGGGAATGGGTGAATAGATGACTGGCTGCCGTCGAGTGGATGATTCGCTGCCAGGGCTTGGGGTAGTCGGGTGCCATTTAAGCGCAACACCCAAGAGCCTCACATAATTTGATGCCTTTTATGGCTTTTAATTTGTTGCCAACGCAGGTCATAGGTCGCAGTTGTAGTCGCTGCTACCGCCGGTACCTCTGCCGCCGGGCCTAATTCCTGTTGTCATAATGAATTCGACGCCGTTCAGTTGGGCTAATGAGATTGGCATTGGCAGTGGCAACAGTCGTTGCAGCCCTGCGACCCGACCCCCTTCTCACGCCTGTCACTGTCGCTGTCGTTGTCCCTGTTGCTGTCCATGATCCTGTGCCTGTTGGTGCTGGCAAGTGGCTGGCACGTGAGCAGCCTATGTAAGCAGCGGCATTCGCAGTCACAGGCTCAGCCGACAAGTGGCCAACAGGTGAGCAATTCCATTTGATCGAAAACCACTTCAACGGTCAGTGCCAGGACCCGGAAAGTAGGTCCCAAAGTTCATGTTGGCATTACGTGTGTCAACGTGTCAGCTTTTGGAAAGGTGTCTCCAAGGCTGAGGTGTGGGACGTGGCAGCGATGGATTGGAAAGGGCTGGGCGGATGGGCGGACGAACGGGCGGGCGGTAAAACGCTGAGTGACAGAGTCGTTGTCCTTATTGTTTTTAGTTGTTTATTGATTTTGCTTGTTTATATTGTTAAAAATTGCTTGTTATTGTTTTTCGGGTTGCACGTTTCCCTTACCTTTCCTGTTCGTGTTTCGAAGTTTCACTGTGACTTCAAAACGATTGCAGTTTGGGGCGAGACTTTGCTTTGTTGCACGAATTGAACTTTAAGGCGACTTTAGGACCAAAAAACTTTCTACTTATTTTTTTATTTTTAATTTTTTAGTCAAGAATTTAATAAATTTAAATTAATTTTTTTTAGAAAATTAAAATTTTAAATTTTTTAAAATTACTGAATTTTTAAGGAAGAAAAAATAAAAAGGAGAAAAGGAAAATTATATATGCATTTCCTTTGATGTTCACTTTTTAATTTCAGCTGAAACCTAAACCTCGCTTTACTCTATGAATTTTCCAATAACAAGTTCTAAATATAATTTTCCTGTGGAAAACCAATTTTCCATTATAAACTTAGGGCTCTTAGCATAAAGGAAACTATTTTAAACCTCAAAGCCATGTGAATAATAAATAATTTATTCGTCATTCACTTTTCAAAGGAAATGTGAGTAATTCACATGGTAATCAGCTTTTAATTAATTATTTGTCATAAATCCTTGGGCCACAAGGATTAAAAGGGATCTAATAAAAATACTAAAAATATACCAACATGTGACTATTAAAATCCAACGACTGTGCTAATAATAGGACTAATGAAATATTAATGAAAAGGTAAGGTCAATAAACTGCCTTGTAACTAATAAGGACTTCGTTCCAAAAAATGATCTAGGCATAAATCAAAATAAAGGACAAACTTTTTACACTTTCTAAGGATTTCCAGTGCCAAGCAAATGCCAAGAAATTGCACTTATTTGAAGTGATTTCGCTCGTGGATTAAAATGCCATTTTGAAGCAGCTTTAAATTATGTTTTCGTTATCCTTAAAACATTCATAAACTATTCATGGAATCCTCGCGCATCCTGCACATTCACGGATATAAATTATAAAATTTACTCTGAAAAACGTTGCAGCTGCGCTTGCATCTTTGTAGGCTCCCCCTTTGTTTGTGCTTTTAATAAACAACCCGACTAAATTATGTATACATATACATATGCACACACATACACACACACATACATACATATGTTTGGCTATAAGCATAGTAGATGTATGCATTATGCTTTCCACATTCACAGTTGCATTTGCATGTTCCTATTTGCTTTTAGCTGCCGCCTTTGCCAGTTCACAGCCCCTCCCCTTCAGCCCCTTTGGCTTCGTCATTCCTCCCCTCCCCTGCAGCCCCTTTTTTCACTCTCTTCCTCCTGCTAGGTTACTGTTTGCCATTTGCTTTTTGTTAAATTGTTCCTTTGTTTTAACGTGCAAATTTGGGAATTTTCTTTCGTTTTTCTAGCTCTTTTCTGCCCGGTTTTTTGTTCCAAGTGCCACCTTTTGTGGCATGCAACTCAGACTCAGGTTGCTTTTATTCACTACATTTGTTGTTTGCATATCAAAATGCGTGAAATGTGCGCAGTGCCGTACAGTCGACCGTCGACCGCCGCTCGGAGTATTGCATGCAGCATGGGGCATGCAACGCAAGCTACAACCGAGGCAACCTCTTTGTTTTTCCCGCACAACACAGCCAACTTATTAGCGGCGCTTGCCACAGCATTTCCTATGCATAAAAATGTAAACGCTTCCAGCCGCTTCCTGAGCTCTCAATTTATGTGCGTCCTCCTATAAATATACATGTACTCATCGAGGTGGAGCTGCAGCTCGTATGCTCAGCGCCTCACCTGCCACTGATGTGTGGCACATCCGCTGAATTTGCTGCTGCACTAAATTAGCTTGCCCCAAAGCTGCAGCTGTTATGCAGCAACTTAAAGCCACCACAGGATGTAAATTCAATCGCCGTCAGTTCATCGATTGACTGGAAGGTTAAGCCTTCTTCGGGTTCCTAGGTCGATTCACTTACTATGAGTTTATAGGTCCTTCTAAGGATCAATTTATTTGTTATGGCAAAATTATTTATTCAATTGATTTAAATATATTAAGAGAGAGAGAGAGGGAGAGAGAGAATAAATCGGAAAGCAGGCGATGTATTGGAAGTATAAAGGATATAGAGTTCTGTAGATTATCCTTTTACCCTTGATCCTCAAAGCACATCTCCATATCCAATTCTATTCATATTTCGTATCCACAATGCAGATAGAGGCACTTTTCATAACTTTAATCAAAATCTGGTCCCTCTGCTCGCGCTTAAGGATATTAATGAATTGTGGATGAAAACAATTAAGGACGCAAAACCTCAGAGATTGCCGCAGATCTGAGCTGTTAGCTGACTGTAGGCATAGCGTAGACTGTTGGAGCTAATGTCCTGTGCTAAGCTGGTATCCTGTAGGAGCAGCTCGGTGCTTACCAATTTTTATACGAGCCTCATGCCATTTAGAATCCGACAAGCTCAGCCACCTACACACACACACACACACACACACACGTACACATTCTAAGACTGACACAGACACACACATGGTAAGTAAGGCTGTCAGCATGTGTGTGTCCCTTTTCAACAGATGCCTCGACGACAGTCTTTGGGGGGATTATGCGACAAAAGGCAAAGGCAGGAGCTGTAAAGCTATGCGGTCAGCAGGTAGGACATAGGTGAGTCCTTCCTGCTGAGTGCCGGCGTTAAGGGTCTTTTGGCTTAACTACGCGTTCGTCCAAATGTAGACGGCCTGTGCATGTGTAGTAGGGTGGATGTGTGTGTGTGGGTGTGGGTGTGGGTGTGTGTTGGCTAATACCTTTTTATGAGCATCATATGTTGATGTGGCTTCATTTACATTTTAATTCCATCCCGTCGCCAACAGAAAGGCAAAGGCAAAGCCCATACTCATCCCAGCCCTTCTCACTCACCTTCCCATTCATTCACGCCACGCCCCTGCATCCCATTAGCATGTGTTTAATTAAAAAATGCAATTAAATAAAATGTTTAAAAATTAAAATCAAATAACATAATTTGCCGCTGCAGTAGTTAGGGTCACGAGACATTGACTTTTATCTACCTTGTATACAGCAGCAGCAGCAACAACAACAACTATAAAAAGCCACAACAACAAAATGAACGACCATGGAAAAGCGGTGGCAAAAGGGCAAACAAATTTTTCACTAACCCAACCTGGAAAAGCGCGAAAAGAGTTTGACGAAAAAAGTAATTTTAAGCATCGTTTAATTTTCATTTTGTGTTGCGATTTTCTTACTCACTTTTTCACGTTTTCGGTTGCTCCGCTTTCTATTTTTTTAATTTTCTATTTTCTTTTTTTTCTATTTTTTCTTCTTTTCATTTTTTTTTTTATTTTTTTTAAATTTTCTTTCTATTTTTTTATTTTGCTTTTTGTTGCTGTTTTGGTGTTTTGTGAATAACTTTTTCGCTTTCGTCCGCTGCCCTTCCGCCCAATGGACATTTGAGCAGAAAAATCTCACCAAAGTGCGTACTTTTTAACAAAGTTAATTTTTACGCTTCGCTTTCTGCTGCTTTGTTAGTCGCTGGGACTTACTTTTATTTTTCCAACCCGTGAAAATGCAGGAAAAACAAAGGCAAAAAGATTCTTTCGCTGAGTGTCAGGAGGAGGGAGAGGGTCTTCTCTCTGTGTGTGTGTATTTTTTTAGGCTGCCAAATGGTGAAACCCTTTAATTACCCCCAGGAAGGTCAAGCGACCCGTGCGACTCGCAGGTCCTTAAACTAATTGCTATATGTAAGCGATGCAGACAAAGTGGCGTATACGCGATTATTGACACTTGAAGCAAGGACAACGACTTGGGACTTAGTTACTGACTAGACTAAGATCTCAACTGAGACTTTGACTTTGAGTTTTGAGTTGAGAGCCAGCCATGAGGTTCATTTGTGGAGCTGCAAAAAAACTGTAGATATTTCATTTAAATTACTGCTTTTTTTATTTTTTGTGGTATCCTTCAGATTCTGCGAGAGTGAAGCTGATAAGTCGCAGACAGCTTTGAATCCTTGAAACTCTGAGCTGGGCTTAGTGTTCCTTTCAGCTCTCTGGTTTATCATTTTGCTTGTTCGCATTTCAAGCTTCGTTCTTTATGCATTTATTTCTAATAAACTATTTGCAAACTTTCCTTAATCCCATCAACTTCTATAAATCCTTTCACAGAGTCTTAATTTGAATAAACTTTGCTTTAAAAACTTTCACGGAAACTAACTTCAAATGTTGCTAGGAACTTAAATGTCAGAAGCTCCCTTCACCCCCCGCCCCAAGCCTACGTCCTTCCATTCATTAGTCATTGACGTAGCTTAGTAGGAACCTTGAAAGAGACTCAGAAATCAAAGCACAAAATTTGTCTTTGACCCAACCTAAGCAACAGGATAACATATCGCACACCGGAGCAAGTCCCAGGATAGTTGCACGCGGTATTCCCTGTGTGGGAGTCACTGATGTGTCGCAACGAAGCAAAACACACGCCGAATGCAGGGAGGACGCAGGACTCTGATTTGTCATTCAGCGTGACTTTTGGCACGCATCTCTAGCGGGCTCACACACACACACCTACACACCTACACACTTACAGATGTACAAGTGTAACGCCTTGCCCTTGCATTGGTCAAGCATCAGTGACTGTCCCTGTCCCAGTTTATGTCTCTCAGAGCCTTCGGTGCGCCTGCAGCTGTGGGAAATGAAGAAGGTGAAAGAAAGCACATAAGAGGAGCGACTGCAGATGGGGATGCGGATGGTGATGCGGATGCGGACGGAGACTGAGGGTGGGGCACAGGTGCTGAAGCTGCTGTAGCGCAAATGCAATTTGCATATGCATGAGACTGTGGCCGACATTTTTGCAAATGTAAGAGGTGCAAATGACAGTAACCAGGGAGCGCGCAATGATTGTGCCACGCAAACAACAAGGATGTCCGGCCAAAAGTATAGCATACTTTTCAGCGCCTCCTGCTGCTCGTCCAACGTTTGCTTTAAGTCATGTCTTAAAGCGCCTCAAGGGGGGGAGCACATAGCCAGCCACCTATGCGTGGAGGGCGGGTGACAGGAAGGGCGGTGAAGTGAGCTGCCTGTTTTATGTAATGCTGATGGGGCTGACTAACTGCCACGCCCACTACAGTTTTTAATTAGTCATTTGCGTTGAAAGAAATGGCGGACGAGATGAATATGCAAACGCACCTGTTTCGTGTTTGCCGTTTCTCTAATTTGCGCAGGCTGCGCTTACGTTTGCTCCTGGGTCCTGGGCTCCTTGCCTCTTGGCTCTTGGCTCTGGCTCCCACTGACTGAGGTGGCTTGGACTTGATTTTGGTTCTGGCTTTGGTTCGACTTCTGTTGCTGCTTCTACTTCTGTTGCTGCTTCTACTTCTGCTTCTGCTTCTGTTTCTGTTTCTGGCTCTGGTTCAGGTTCTGGTTCAGGTTCTGGTTCTGGCTCTGGTTCAGGTTACACCCATTTTGTGTTATTGTTTTTAATTTGAAATTCTTGAGAAGTTGTAAATTCATTACTTATTCACTTGACGGCAGCACAAAAAATAAATTAAAAATGTAAATTAAATTAGTAACTTCAGTGCGTCTGTCAAGTGTTTGCTGATTTATTTGCTAGTGGGCAGCTTCAGCTTCCCTTCTCCCCATCCCCACAGCTGCTCTTGCGTCTTCTCTCATCCTGTCATTGAGGTCCTGCTTCAATGCCTTCTGATACAATTAAAACCCAGAGCATTTCTAGCCTCGTCTCAACTTGACCTTCAAGGCAGCTTGTAAAAACTTATTCTCGGCACTAACTGAGCTCAAAAATGTGCTCAAAAGTCACACACACACCCATACACCCATTCACACTCACACACACACACACACAGACACACATCTTGACTGCTAAACTTTATTGCATAAATTTTTTAAGCAGCTTCAGTTGTGGGCGTAACAAAGTGCGGGGGTTAGTGGCAACTCAAGATATAAATGTCACTAAAAATATTGCAAAACTCTCTTTCTTCTCCCCATCGCCCATCCCCCATCCCCCATCCCCCATCCCCCATCACCCTCTCTCCCTTAATCTTCTACATTCTTCGCTCTCTTTCTGTCCCCCGCGTCGCTGCAATCAGCCAAAAACTTGGCTGCGTCTGCGTCAAGATAAATGCACAAGTTCATTTTGGGCTCCCAAATGCTCCATGAGGTCATCCGAGTGAAGCTGCTTAGCTAATGTAACGGTAAAACGGAAAAGCCAAAGTTTTCATTTATCATCTCAGAATTCAATTTTCCCATTTTTAAGTCTCTCATTTCTTTTATTATTATTTTTTTTTATATTTTCATTTTTTAATATTTTTTCAACTCATTTAAATTTTGTATTCTTTCTCTTTGCAGAGCTTCCATTTGGGGTAAGTGCATTCGGTATTCGTTTACACATTTGCCACGTAGCATTTCCTAATGGGTAGAAAAAAGAGATGTTGTTGATGTTTGCTGCATGCCACGAGCTTTGCAAGCGCGTCGCATGTTTGCCTTAAACTTTTGTGGCACCAATAGCATACACGCTGACGCAGACACAACTCGGGCAGGCAATGAGACAGACACGCCAGATAGGAATTCGAAGGGGCAACTCACACAGACACACGCACACACTCAGACACAGACAAGCACCTACACCCGTTGCTACTACACATACTACTAAACACAACCAGGACGAAGGATCCGCAGTCAGACAAACAGACATGCAAAACTTGTGACAGAGGCCCCCACAAACAAACGCAATTCCATACACACACACACACACACACACAACATATACATACATACAGACGGAGACTAACATGAATACCAACACCTAGATTTACACAGTTGTTGTTATTGCCAGTTGATGTTGCAGCAGGGGCAAAGTTTTGCTACTTGCAACCAACTTGACTGTGCTTTGTGTTTACTTTGCCGACAGAGAGAAAACTTTGCTCTGTGCCGCACAGCAACTGAGATTCATTTCACTTGTCACTGTGGAAAAGCAAAATATTTGTTCACATTCTGCAGTGCAAACAATTTCCCTTTAATTAACATTAAATCAATCTTTGATTTAAAGATCTCCCTCCCTCTTTCACTCTCTGCCTCTCCCTCTCTCGCTTTGTCATGTCAAGAGCGTGCGGGCCGCAAAAATTTATGCGTCAATTTCCATTGTTTTTTTTTGCTTTTTCAGTGTATGTGTGTGTGTGTGTGTGTGGGTGTGGGTGTGTGTTTGCTTGTGTGGTGTGTGCGTGTGTACACAACAATTGATTTATCTACAAGCGCATGTGGGCGGGTGTGTGGTGCACCGTTAGCGCCGCTTTAATTATCGAAATGTTTCAAAAATTAGCAAATATTTTGTGCACGTTCCTTCAAATATTTACAGTGCGTATGCGTAATTTTTAATTGATTTGGCCGCAGCGCAAACAAAAGCACACTCAATGCCATCTGGTCACGTAGTGGGTGTGTGTGTGTGCTGTGTGTGTTGTGTGTGTTGTGTGTTGCCAGCTGCGTCCGGCTCTCGTATGTACTGATGACTGTAGAGGTATGGGTGCTGGGGGGCGTGGCTGGGTCGAAGGGGCGTCTGTCTGCCGTGTGTTGTGTATGCGCCCATTATACGCCCTAATTTGTGTGTTTATTGTATAAATTAAAGCCCGTTGCGAGCATATTTGTTTATTTGGTGGCTACACACACACACAGGCATACACAGGCGCACACACAGTCACAACGTGCAGCGTTCGGTGTGCTGCCTTTATGCAATCGAAAACAGTTGTTGCACAGTCACTTCTTTGTCACCTAATTACGATGCATGAATGCAAATTTGCAACAAGATGAAAGTGTTCTAATGATGTTGTCGTCGACGACGAGTGCATATGCTCTATAATTTTCATTTTCCACTAAATTTCCATTCTCATTTCCATTTTCATTTCTCTCTTCTCTTTCCTCCCCCTCCTCCCGGCAACAGAAATCGCTTTTATTCCTCGACTCGCTGCTCGTTAGCCCAATTCTTGGTACATTTATGTCATCGCCATTGGGAGCTCGATTGGCGAGTTGATTGAATGCGTCGACTTACGAGAACTTTATCAATCACACACAGCTGAAGTGTGTGTGTGTGTGTGCGTGTGTGTTGGTGTGTGTGTTGGTGTGTGTTGGTGTGAGATACTTTCATGTTAAAATTCAATCAAACTTGACGTACGTCGATTAGCAGAGCATCAGCTTAACTTTTGAACATGCCTCCCCCTTCGGCCCCCTCCGCGTTCGTCACGTCTTCTACGTTCATAAAGTGCCCCCCCTCATATTTGCCTATAAAATGTTTTCGCAGCAGTTGCCATGCATGCAAAAAATAAAAATGGAAATAAAAATTTACAAAATGTAAAACAAAAAGCCAAAAGCCCCAAAAACTGAAGGTGAGGAATTTTTTTGCGACGAGAAATTAAATTAAGCATTTTTTATGTCTGCCCCAATAAGAGGGAGGGAGGGGAATGGGGATGCAGGATGGCAGGAGTGTGGATTGGAGTGGTTACCGGTTAGCGGCTACCGGTTGGATGGAGTCTGAGGGGCATCGGGGTCAGGGTGCAAGTGCCAGGCTCTCCTCCTCAACGTGGCGAGAGGCTGACGCGTTGCAAATAAATTTTGTATCGTCGCGTGTATCGCATGACATATGCATCAAAGCTGACGGGGATGGGGGTTGGGGTGTGGCCTGGAATGCCGGCTGCACAGTCAGTGGCTGGGAGAGGGGGTGGGAACATGTCACATGCCTGTCGCAGCTGTCAATAAGTGCGCTGAGCTGACGTTAAAAATCAGCCATTAAAATATGCTGTTAAAAAATGCAGATATCAGTCTCCCACCCCCACCCCCACCCACTCCCACTCCCACTTCCCCTTCAGTGTGCGTGTGTGTGTGTGTGTGTGTTTGTTAATGCGCTTGCATAAGCCACAGATGCCGCAGTTGCCACACAGCTGCCATGACTGCCATTGCTGCCACACAGGCTGCAGATGGCAAGCAAATTGAATGCGCAACAAAACAACTTTGTATCAATTTAGGCATCGATTTTAAAATGAAAACAGACTTTAATTTTGTGGCTGCCACGAACGAAACTAGAGCTTCAAATGATATGTGGCACGATGCTGTTGCACATGCGACTAATCAAAAGTCAAGACGAAGACTCAATCGATGGAAAGGGTTTCGAATCAAATGGATTTTTAATTAAAGGAAATATTTTGTTGCGGTGAAAGGAATATCTTTGTGGAAAATCAATCACTTTCCCACAATTTTCACAATTTCCACAATTTTCACAATTTTTAGAATTTTTAGAATTTTCACAATTTTTGCATTTTCCAGTAATTGAACAGAATTTTTCGAAATTGACTTTCGTTTGGATTATTAATTGATCAATGTGTATAGAAACTCGATTTATTTGGGTCTCCTCTGTGAGGAGTCCCTGGGAGTCGGGGGAAATGTGCCACAAATGGCTTGGGGCATAAAGTTTTCAAATAGTTGCAAGCACTGCAAAACGCTTGGCCAGCTAAAGGATTTACAGGATTTGGCAGGAGTTGTCAGGAGTTGCTTAGATTTAGTTTTAGATTCGATTTCGTTTTCGATTCCGATTCCGATTTCGATTTGCTGGAAAAGTACACAAAACTTTTATGAAGGAAAATGAAATGAAAATCTCCTTTACTTAGTAAAGTAAGCAAATGCAAGAATGTATTCAGTGAGTGTGTGTGTGTGTGTGTGGAACTATAGGAACTTTGTGGCAACAATTAAATGCAATTGATAAAACCAAAGACTAATGCGCGCCACACTGTGATCCGAGGAACCAATGAAACCCCGAGCTAAGTAAGTTCGCCAAGTCACAGGACGAAGTTGTTGGGTGGGGGGGCGGTGGATGGATGAAGTGTAGATGTGTCTGCTCTTAAATATTTATGGCCATTGTATTCTGTGTATGTGGTGCGACAAAAGGAGGCACGCATTAGCCACCAACCTGCCTCCTCCTCCTCCTCCCTTCCCCCGCACTCGGCGACTCACACGCGCTGCCGCCAGTTAATAGCCAAACTAATAAAATAATAATTAAATGTGTCAAAGTTTTCGAAGAGTAATTAATTATATGTACACTGACATGTGTGTGTGTGGGTGTGGGTGTGTGGGTGTGTGCACACACGCACAGATTCCGATTGAACATCTCCTCCAACTCCAGCGAACTGAACGCAAAAGTTTCTTCTATTGGCTGGCACATTAAATGTTTAATGGGCGTCGATGACCAACTACTTGAACAACAGCAAAACTAGTCCAAAGGATATTAGGAAAGGAATAGAAAAACAAGCGATTATTCATGACCAAGAGATATCCTTTAACCGGTCAATAGAGAAGGAAAGTTTGGAGTCGTTAAAGAAGGAACATTTATAAAAAACGAAATAAAATAATTGAGTGTTACAAAAGGATATGCTGGGGAATCCTTTGAATGCCAAAGAATCATCCTTTGCATTGCAGGATACTCCTCAGTTAAGTTCGTCCTGCTCACCGTTAAACGCACTCGACCTTCCATTCGATTATTTTGCTGGGTGTCTGCACGTGTGGCAGACGAAACGAAAAGTAAAATTGGGATAACAAAAACGTCAGGATCAACCGCACAGGATACGAAATGGAAGCCTCGAGTCGAAAGTTTTGTTAAGGTTGCACCCAATCCATCAGTTAATAAATGTGACAAAATTGCGGCGTGCATCGGGGGCGGGGCAAAGGCTTAAGCTCTACTCCCAGGAAGCACATTGAAAAATAATAAATCATAGAAGATTGTTTGTTGTTATTCCCCCGCTCCACCTCTCCCCCTCTCCTCCTCTCCACCTTTCTCTCTTCTTCTTTTTCTGATTTTTGTTGTTGTTGTTGTTGTTGCTGCCGATGTGTGGCAAAAACCAATTTCATGACAACAGCGCGTTCGTGGTGAAAGGCAAGCGATGTTGGCAGCAAAAGTTGAAGTCAACCATAAAGCGCACCTGTTATGTGTGGCAAGAACACACACAAGCACACATGCACACAAACACACACACACACACACGCTCAGACTCCACTTACACGCACACATATATGTACTTAAAGGGAACATGCTGAATTCTGAACTGTAAACTATTTTTGCTGTCAAATTTATTACAACGAAAAGCAGTCAAGAAGACGCACAGACAAAAGGACCAAACAGCTGGACGGACGGAAATAGTCGCCGGCGAGAAAAGGATGTAGTTAGAGAGCGTGCGAAGGAGCGAAAGAGACGGAGATAGGGACATGCTTTGTTGCGGCTTAAGCACCTTGCGAAAGTAAAAAGTAACTTTCGCTCATTCTTGCATTCAGTTTCTCACTTCTAACGCGCCCCTCCCCCCACCCCCCATCCCTCCTTCGCTGCCTTTCTCCCTCCCCGGATTACTGCAAAATTGAGATGCACATCCTGTCGACAGTTGACATAGTTTTTAAGGCGCTTTAATTGAAGTGTTGCTTAAACAAAAGCAAAACTTAAATTGCTGTGAAATTGTCTCCTCGTTACTAACTCAACTTGAAGGCACTCAGAAGGAGCACAGGAAGAGTGGATGGAAGGTGAGGGAAGGGGTGGCTTTGGGGATGGAAAAACGTTTGCTTCTGTTTGCCGCTGCTTGCCACTTTTTGTCTGCTTCTTATGCTTAAACACTCTGCGGTGAGTGTGTCTGCAACATTGCAACGCAGCGCGTAGCATTGCTTTGCCTTACAACTTGCAACATTTATGGCATCGGCATCGGCATCGCTGCCGCTGCCGCTGCTGCTGCTGCTGCCACCGTCATCGCCATCGCCGCTGCTGCTGCTGCTGCTGCTGCTTAACTGCTTGGAGTGCACTTGGCGTGTGCAATGCCTTTGACCAAGAAGCGGGTGACAAGCCCGACGCTTTGTGGCCGTCAAGTGCCCTCCGCATCCACTTTTTTTCTTCTCTCTCTTTTTCCCCCTTTACCCTTTTTCCTTCGTCATTCTCATGCCCTTCCTTTTCCTCTTTCTCCTTCTCTCTCTCTCTGTTTTTCTTTTTCTTTTCGGCTGCTCGACTTCAACTTCGACTTTGCACTACAAACCCACACACACACGCACACACACACACACACACGCACACACACACGCACACACACATAACGCCACAAGCAACATACACAAGGGTCCTTCACACTTGCGTTTGCTACTAAGCTGCAGCGCGGGGGCGCGGCAACGCCTTTGTATGGGAGACCCACAAAGCAAAGTCCACAGCTTCGAGTGTTAATCGCGCTCTTTAATGATTCTCAATGGGATTCCATTAGAAATTATTATATTATAATTTTTCATTTATGACAATTTTTTAAATCCAAGCCTTAATTCGCTTTAAGTCAGTCCTTGCATCCTTTTCTTACTCCTTCCGGCTCCAAAGTTAAAAATCATTTCTTGAAAATTGTTTATTATTTTCTTGGGAAAACAAATGAAAAATCCTTATAATTTGTTGGTTTTATTTCTGATTTATTTATTACTTTAATTGCCTTTGATTAAAGAATATTTTAATATTTTTTAATTTTTACTGAAAATTAAATTTAATTTATTTATTTGTCAATTTGCTGCTTTAAAAAGTCGCAGAAGGGGATTTTCATTTTTCTAAAGCTTTGATTGGTTTAAAAAATCTCCAAAACTTAAATACAAGTAACAAATTATTTATAAATATTTAGTTTAATATAAAATAATATTAATATTAATTTTTTATACTTTTTATTTTTAATTTTCGTAATTTATATATAAAGAAATATGTCCTAATTATATAAGGGATGAGTTGCGGTTTTTAGTGTTGGGTCAAAATTTAATTTAATAAGTTGCCTCTTTTGAAACTTATATCTTATATCACATAAGTGGCGATATGATATATAAAATATGATATATAAAATATTATGATTAATTAAGAATAATTAAATTTGAAGAAGAAGACACACTTCCCTTATAAGTAGATGATATCCTTTTGATGGTATCTCCTGCTAATTGCTGTACTTATAAAGGGGGACCCATTGGACATTCTTTCAATTTAAGGATATTTTAATCCTAAACTGAAACTGAGTTACATTTTTTTAACAGTCGAGTTTCCCAGATCTCAAATCTCATTACAATATTCCTCGGGAATCCCCCAACTTTGTAGATTTGTTCCCATCGTAAACGATTGAAATTTGGAGATTCCAAAGATTCCAATGCGCTTACGATGTGAAGCTGAGGGGCTTAACTTCTCTGCGAGAGGCTCTACAAAAAGTTGCATCAATATCAGGCACAAAAATCAACTTGCAACGAAAAACTTACACACTCACACTCTCACACACACACACACACACATGGCACATTTTTCAAACTCTTAGTTATTTTGGCTGCATGCGGGTGTGGCTGTGTGTGTGTTGCGCGCTGGTAACTGATATGTGAGTTTTTCAACATATACACATACACACATACGGATATAAACATTCACACGCACACACACACACACATGCATGAGCACTTTCTAAACTGCTTAAAATATTTTGTTGAAGCTTCACAAAAACAAAACCCAATGAAAACCCAAAAGTTAGCTCCCTTACACTCGCACACACAGTCACAGACACACACACACACACACACACACACACATGTAATAGTGCGCTGTGTTGGCAGCCGGCGGTTCAAACGATTTCAAGCGATTTTCCCAGAAAAAAAAAAGACGAACAAACGAGAGTATCGCTTTCATATGGCAACAACAACAGCATCGACTATCGGGGTGTGTGTGTGTGTGTGTGTGTGTGTGTGTGACTGTGTGTGTGTGCCGTTGTATCTTTCACTTTCCTGCATGTGGCAATGAACCGTGAAACCGTAAAATGTTATATTCTGAAAATCTGAAATTTTTAGCGCGCTTCAAAACGTTGTTCCATCGACTTCTCTCTGCTGCCTACCCCTTCCCTTCTCCCTTCTCCCTTCTACCTACCCTCAGCCCACGATTGCCCACCCACCGTCACCCGCTGTTGGCCTTCAACGTTGCCATAGTCATGGACATGGATCCTTTGGCTGTCGATGCGGCTGCTACCGTTTTCCCGTTCGCCCAAGAGGAGCGTGGGCGTGGCCGTGGCCGTGGGCCGACAGATAGACGGCTGACATGTACAGGTGAATATTGCCTAGGTGGCTGCAGGACGTGTATGTGGATTTTTTATGTGCTTCACTGTATCTGCATCATTGGAGCTCTGTCGGCGCATCGCTGCACCTGGCAGGGAGTGTAGAGTATGGCGGATGCATGCCCAATATTGGCTTTAATAACATGCGAATCTATGATCAAGGACTTAGTGGTCGGAAATCCTTTAAGCTCATGATGAGTTGCAACTTGGGCAAAATCTTTCGATTATCTGAGCTCACTTCGGCAATGCAGATAAAAGATACAATCTATCTATCTATCTGGGTATCTATGCATGAAAATGAATCCCCGAACTACTCCTGTTACAGGACATTCTGCCTTCATCCTCCCCGCAGCTTCCTTCAATATAAAACTTTTCGGCGTTAGGAGTTGCCTTATGGCTTCAATGTTGACTTAAACTGTGCGTACGCCTTGGCATTCATATTATTGCCTAACCCCCCCGCCCCACCCCCTTCAAGCGGTACTCCCTTACTCCCTACAAACATCGGTCGTATCCGTTCCGCTCACGTGTCGAGTTCAATGGCCCCTTAACATTTTTCGAGGAATTGCGGTCGGAAATAAAAACTTGCGCCTTAACTGAGTTTTGTTTATGAAAAGCCGTTGATAAATTTGCGGTTATTGATAGGCAGCACTTAGACCCTATGAATTCATAATAAGTGACGATAGCGACCAAAAGTCATGTCCTAACCCCAAAGGCGCCACCCACACCACAGCATTGAGACGTCTCCGGCAAAGGCAAGTGACGTGGAGCAAGGGTTGGGTGAAAGGAGGAGGAGAAGTGAGTGGGAAAAATCGTGCTGCTTGCCAAAAGTGGAGGTGGCGAGGGAGTTGGTGGAGCTGCTGCTGGGGGGATCAGTTGAACGGTCGACGCACCCAAATGCACTCGAACGCAAATCCCTTTGAGTGGAAGCACCGCAGGGGCAAGTTACTTGCTTACCCGCACGCGTTTGTATGGGTGTGAGTGTGAGTTTGGGTGCTCGTCTTGGTGTTTGTGTTGGTGTTGGTGTTGGTGTTGGTGTTGAGGCAACTTTGAGAAAGCAACAGCCAGCACTTAATTTACGAATAAACGCGCATAATTTTATATCTATAAAGGTCTTTCAGGGAACTCCAACCATGCCCAACGCCCATGGCCGCCCATGCCCGCCCTTAACCGCTCCTCCGACGATGTTGTCTAAGTTTTTGGCATATGAAAAGGTTGCCAACGTGGCGCGTAATAATAATTTTTCAGGCAACGCATGTGCATGCGGGTGTGCGAACGTGTGTGTGTGTGTGTGTAGGTGTCTGTAGGTGGCTGTAGCTGTGTGTAGGTGTGTGCAGGTAGTTGAAAAGTTTTTAACCAATGTCTACTTGTGGCAGCCACAGAAAACTCCTCAAGGTGTGCCTGCCACGCAGCAGTAGCGGCAGAGGCCATGGCAGAGACAGAAGCAGAGGCAGAGGCAGCGATGGTGACGCCGGTTGTGGCAGAGACTGAGGCAGCGGCAGAGACTGAGGCAGCGGCGGCGGCGGCGGCAACGGAGCGTTGAACGCCTTCTGTCTGACTGCTGGTCTTTGTAGAAGTTTTGCCATCGCATTGGCTGTATGCTAAAACTTAAGCTAAACTCGACATACACCTGCAAACACACACGTACACACACACACACACACACACACACACACATCTACTTTGCTGCACCTGCACGCATGCGAAACCCTTTCGCATGTGGAAAACTTTTTGGCAAAGTTTTCGCTCCAAAATTGTTGATGATGAAAATGCGCGAGAAGTAAAATGCTTTAGGTTGTTGGTAGCTGTGATCTGTGAGGAGTGTGGGGGAAGGAGTGTGGAGGGAGGAGGGAGGAACTGCGCGTTGAACCGCAACCAAGTGAAACGCGAAGGCACAAATAACAACAACAAAACAAAAGCAACAAATCAGGCAACAAGCGCGTTAATAGGTAACATCCAAAGCGAAAGGCAGGACCTTAAAAAGAATACGAAAGGATAGCAGCAAGGATGTGGCGAACCTTTGCATACCCTTAGGCTACGCTTGTATTTCCCTATATCCTTGCTCCATCTCGCTGCGAGCTAAACTAAAGTTAGTTTGAAAAATTTAAAGCAAAAGTTGCCGAAAATTAACGAAATATTTTCCATTTTCTCACTTTTTCTTATTTTTTAATTATTTCTCAGATTTTTCCAAAGATAAGAAAGCAACTTTGTTTCGCGTGTGTGTGTGTGACTGTGTGTGTGTGTGCTACGTTTAAGCCTGTCTTTAATCGCCAAATGTCCTTGAAGATGTTGAACTCGGGCACGTGTTTCGTTGAGCGTTGGCAGAAGTTCCAGCAAAGTTATAGTCAAGGATATCAAGGACATAACAGCTTATATCTGAATATATCCTTGCATATTCTTTCTGAAAGGATAATTTTGAATTAAACTTAAATTGAATTCCACTGGAGAAGCTTTAAAATCCTTTACCATCACTTTAAGAAAATGTCAAATAACGCAGGACTCTATCAACCTGATCCTTAGCCACTTATCGCCTTTGTGGAGTATTTGGCATTTGTTATCCGTGAAAGGACATCTAAGTGCTTAGCTTAGTGGGCAGCCCCATAATCTAGACTTTATTTCGAGTTGAAAACATCAAACCCCAAAAGTCCTTCTGCTTGGTGTAAATATCTGGGAAATGTTTAGCTTTAAATACTTCAAACGCCAAATAATTCCCCGTAAATACTGCAAAGCATCTGATCCTTCGAAGGGTATTTGCCATTCGCTATCGTTTGAAAGTCATCTAAATACTTGGCTTAGTCACACGTGAATGCGTTTTGCTTGCGGTGCTGTGTGCGTGTTTTTTAACTGGAAAGAAAAGTTCCGACCGGAAGATGGCGGAGGGGGGGCTGGAAGGACGCAGGACACGTTTGATACTTGACTGATAGACTTGTCGGCTGTGTTGACAGCTCCTGACTGGAGCTGCACAAGTGCCCGGACGCAGTAATTGCGAGCCCCAACCTCAGGCATCCTACGGAGACCTTCAACCAGCTACAGCCCAGCCACCAAACCACCCAACCACCCAACCAACCAAAGGATCATCCAGTTATAACGCATCGTCGTATCAATATCAATTTGATAACATCCATCAGTCAATTAAAAGCATTATTTAAAGTACATGAAGCGACTGACATGCACATTTTATGAGCGCAGAGAGAGAGAGAGAGAGAGTTGGAGGGAGAGGAAGAGGATGAGGGAGAGGGAGAGAGGAGGGAGAGCGATGGTTTTTAAGAGAGAGAGTGGCAGATAGATGGCTTGGAAGAGTGAGAGGAAAAGGAGTGAAAGGGGGTGGGTTAAAAAAGGTGCATGCGGTGAGTGGGCGGCAGGCATCACTTTACCCCCCACAGGACCAATCAGACAGCTGTCAGCAATTGACAAGCGAGCTGCGAGCCGAGATTAAAATGGCCGAGGGGCGAAGCTTCAAGAAGAAAAACAAGACAAAAATCAGAAATAAAGACTCATCGGACATGTGTCAGTAGCAGCAACAGGAGCAAAATCAGGAGTAGCAGCAGGAGCAGAAAACAGTAGCTGGAGGAGAGCAATGGAGCAGCATCCTGGCCAATGGGCGGGTTGGTCGGGATGGTCGGGCGGGTGCCAACGGTCATTTCAACGTCAATTAGATGATGTTTACTGCATTTGCCACAAATTGACAAACTCATCGCTGACACAAAAGGGAAATCGGGGATTTTCCACAGTCAGTCATACATACATAAACACAATCACACACACACACACACACACACAAAGGATGCTGTATAAAAATATGTAAGAGCAAATGAAAATTCAAAGCAAAAGAAAATATGCCAAACACAAAATTGATGTTTGTTGTTGTTGCTGTTGTTGTTGTTGTTGTTGTTGTTGCTGCTGTTATTCCTGTTGTTGCTGCTTTTATTCCTTTTGTTGTTGTTGTTGTTGCTGGTTTGCGGCTGTGTTCATTTCTGTTGACGTTATCAAAAGTTGTGGGCGACCAAGAAAAAGCGAGAAAAAAGAGATGTTCGTATATACAAATTTATATATAGAAATATGTGTATAAGAGACAAGGAGAAATCAAGCGAGTCATGAAAAAGGATACAAATAATTTGCCAAGGGTAACGTGGGCGCGGCGGAAGTTAACATTGAAAAGGATTACCGCTTGCCATCCTCTCGCCTTCAGTTCATCCACAAACTCTGACTGTATCTTTTTGTGTGTGTGTGTGTTTGTGTGTTGGTGTGGACAGCATTTCGGCTGCTGCTCCGAGGACATTCAATGTTGCCTTTGGGTTCAACATTGACTTCGTTTCGATGATTATTCCTGGCGCTCAGGTAAAAAGTCAAAGATTTTTAGTCGACTGAATTTTGCGATTTGGCGTTGTTTTTCTTTTTTTTTTTTCTCCCCCACCCCCTTTTTTTATATTTTCCATTTTCCCTTTACATTTTTCTTATTCACTTTCTTTTCGGTGTCCCCCTTTCCGTTAATTTTTCATTTCATTTGTTGTTGTCCTTTGTTTCAGCAGTTGGTAAATTGAAATTTGCATTTTGATTAGCTTCAGCCTCAGCCTCCTTTTGCCTTTGGATATGTGGAGCTCGGAGAAGGTCCTGCATTAAACTTATCTGATATGAGCACCTCTGCCATGTGAAGTTCTTTTGCTGTGTGTGTATGTGTGTGTGTGTGTGTGAATGTGTTTATAATGACTTAATAATCCTGCGCGCAAAGTCCTTTTGCAAATTATGACATCTACGTACTAATTTCCTTCCTAAATGCGTTTGACGACAATGAGGCGACCCTCGTATCTGTCTGCTCTGTCCTGCCTCCCATCTTGCCAGCCTCGTCCTGTGTGTGTGCCAACGTCCGACGAGCATAAGTTGTTAACTTAAGCTTTTTCGCCACATACATAAACTTTTGCCCTCACCACACCCCATTACCTTCTGCGCCCCATCGTCCTTCTATCCTTCTGTGTGTGTGTGTGGCTTTGGGTTGGAAAGTCCTGGCCAGGAAGGAAATGAGAAATTTTAAGTGAACTAGATTTTTGGTATGTTTGTTGGCTTTGTTTGCGTTTTCGTTGCCTGCTGCAGCGCCATTAACAGCAACAGCTCCCAACACATGTCCAGGTGTGTGGATCACCTGCTCCCTGCTCCATGTGTCTCGATTCCTGTTTGCGGCCATGTGTCCAGGCTACGTATACGCCACATATGTCGACCCCCTGCTGCTTCGCCCACCAACCTGTGGTGCCTCAAAAATGCCAGAGCGTAGCTTTGACTCACCCAATCCTCTGTCTGACTGACAAACTGGCCAACTGACTGACTGACCAACTGGCCAACTGGCCAACTGACCAACTGACTAACTGATCAACTGACCAACTGACAGCTTGACTGACGCCAAGTCCTGGCCAAGCAGACTACTACAGGATTAACCTTGCCACTCCTGCGGTGTGCCTAAAATCGCCTGGCAAGGCTAAAGAGCTAAGCTCGTAAAATGCAGCTGCTCTACAAATGGACATGCCCATAAACTGCTGGAAGGACCCAGCACCCCTGGACACTCCTGAAACGCTTTGGGAGTTTTGGGAAATGTAGAAAATTTCCAAAAAGCATTCACAAATCGGTTTACCCCTTCCTTCGGATGCAGTCCTTCCACTTGTGGCAACAATTTCAAAGCTAAGTGATGCTCACTTTAGATGCGGGGGGTGGGGGGTAGGGGATGGAGGCCACCCTCCATCATAACTGAAACTATTTACGGGTTAGAGGGTAACTCCATTAAGTATGTGTGCTTATATAATCGACAGGATTCAGATGCGTAGATAAAGTATCGTAAGTGAATAACCAAACAGGATGAGACTCCGAAATTGGCTAAGAAATTGCAAATGGATTTGGGTTTCCTTTTTTAGCTGCTCTAAGATAAATAAATATTGGCAGGAATCTAAATTCATACTGCTACATGGACAAGGACATTCACTAGCCTTCACGGAAGGTTAGATTCGTTTAAGCCTCTTCCAAAGGATTCCCTGACATTGAAACTTGAACGCGGCTGCAAATCAAATATTTGCCTGGCCCTCAATTAGCCAAGCCGACGAATTATTAATTTGGCTAAACAATTTGGCCAGTGGTATCTGGCCAGAAAACGTTTGGCACGCTTTTTCTCATTTTCACATTTCCCACTGCGTTTTCCATTACCCGCTCTATGATCCTGCTTCCTGTGTGTGTGTGTGTGTGTGTGTGTGTGCTTATAAAATGTATTTGCTTTTATTTACTGCGGTTTTGTTTTGCTCATTAATTTGGCAATTTGTATGCAAAATGCATACACACGCACACCCACCCTCTCGCCCACACACGCACACGCCCCCTCCTCCCTTTGGCCATTGTCTGGTGTAATTAGAAACATGTTAATGAATTTCATTTGTTTGTCTGCCTTTCGACGAGTTTTGGTTTTGGTGTTTGAATTATTTTTTTTCTTTTTTTTTTTTTTTCTATTTTTCTCTTTGTTTCAGTTAATTTTTTATTGTCTGCGGCTTTCACTTTCGTCCGTCGATGGGGGAGCTGGCAAAACGTATCTTTTGTTGGCTAGTGTAAAAACGCTCAAGTGATAGTTATTTAAATTTTAATTACTTATGAGTGCCAAAGTGAGTGTTTGAATAGCCCAATGAATGCATTTAAATTGTTCATTCAAATGTGAAATTAAATTTGTTCCACTTGCCGATGATTAAGTTTCGTATTATTAAGGATTTTTTTTGCATTTTTCCTGCTCTTGGTTTTAATATTTATTTTTATTTTTATTTGTATTTGTATTTGTATTTTTCCTTTTTTCTTTTTTTTTTCTCTTTTTATTTATTTTTGCTTTTCACAGTTTCTGTTGTTGTCTTTGGCAATTAATTGTTTAATTTGGTTATTTATAAATTAATGATGTGTTTTTCATATGTCACTGAACATTTGCCATTCGCTTTGTTGTTGTTGTTGTTTGCTGTTATTGTTGTTGTTGTTGTTGTCGCTCCCATTTGAGTTGTTCTGCGTTTTATTTTAAATTACAAATATCGTTAAACATTCATTTCAATTATGCAGATAAGCGCAAATGTAATGAAAGTTGAACAAGCGGATTAATCCGGAAAGGATACCAAAGCGCAACACTCACAAAAAGTGGCTTAAAGTCAATTTAATGAGCTATAAAATGTGCAAGTTTGTGACAGTTAGCGACCATTTGATTGTACGTCAACATTGCGTATATTGTGGGACTCGCTATTAATTCCGTATAAATTGAATTAAATACAACACAATTTAATTAGAGCATTAAAAAGTAGCACAATTTTCGAAACCGAATTACCTAGAAGCCACATTAAAAACCCACAAAAGGTACTCGGATAAGCGAACTTCTTTGTGGGATTGACGCGGCTCTCGGAAGCTCCTCAAACATTTTATTCCATTCAGAAAAACAGAGTTACTTATTTAATGGTATGTGTGTACAAATACAGCACAAAACGAATGAGAAAGAAGGAGAGATAGAGAACACATATATACCACACATTACATATGTACATATATATATTGTTGTGTTGGTGTATTGTCAAGAATCTGCTATACATTAAAGAACATTCTTATCTTTGTTGGCATGATTCATGCATAAACATGTTGCAATGGTTTAAGCTGAGTTTTTGTTGTTGTGCATGTCGAACGTGTTCGCCTTTGGCCAGTGTTTGTTAGGGTGCAGTCCGTTATTTTTCATCGTCTTTGTCCTCAAGTACTGCATTTGGCTTGCTGGGAGCTAGCACACACACGCACACGTGTAGACTTGTTTATGCAGGTTTCATCTTATTGTTGTTATCTAAATTAAAACTGAGCGTAGGTTCCACTCTTATGGTGTGTTAGTGAGGAAGTGGTGAATAACTGCGCTTGCAACATGTTTGACCTTTAAGCTATGAGATCGTAGCGTGTTCATTTGAATAAACAATAATTGGTTTAAAGCTTCGCTAAAATGAGACTTAATTGGAAATGACAATGATTGCAATTTGATCCTATTTGTGGATAAAATTACAATATTTATATTTTTATCACTGTTTAAATATTTCAATATTAGTTAAGTTTTCTTTATTGATTACAAATGTTATACATATCTAAAGAATGGAATATGGTAGAGGGGAATTAGGGGAAATGGAACTGCATTCAAAGTTCTTTTGAATTTATTAAACAAAATAATAGTTATTCATCTTCATAATCAATGTCAAGTTATGTTCTACAAGCTTATATGATTGCGTACATCGAATTGTTTTTCAATTTTTGTTTTTTGTATTTTGCTTAAAGGTTTGCGTACGGAAGACCCCTCATATTTCTTATATAAGACAAGAGATCCTTTCCAGCTCAGAATGTTAGATATATCTTTCTCTGGCACAGAGCAGTAATTACGTTTTATTTATTGCATTGCTTTCTCTTGTTTCTTGCAAAATGATATGGAAACAGGGTTGGGAGCAGTGCAAACAGCATGTGGCTCACATGACGAGGACGATGAGTACAACTACGACGACGACGACGACGACGACGACGATGACGATGACGACGACAACGATGACGATAATGCCGACGACATCGACGAAGGATAAGCAAGGATAAGAATACAACCTGCTGTCCTTGCTCCCTTGGTCTGTTGCTCCGTTGCTTCGTTGCTCCCCCATCCTTAGAGAACCTGAGCACTTACCCCATTGTTTGTTTGCTTTTACAGCTGTGATTGAGGTGAAATTGCATATTTCTGTTCGTTTCTTTCATTTCATTTCATTGCATTTCATTTTGTGTATACGCGTGGTGTGTGTGTGCGTGTGTGTGTGTGTGTGCGTGTGTGTGTGTGTGTGTGCGTATGTGGTTGTGTATATAAACGTGTTCCCATAATAATACGAAGCGTTTTATTGAATGTCCTTACCGTTGGGTAAGCTGGTAGCATCTTCATGCTCACTGCACTTGACCAAGTTGCTTACTTGGCCCGCTCACGTTTGCTGTGCAAATACTCGTAATTGTCAACTAAGCAAAAGGATTCACATTTCAGCTCGGACTTGGATCTTAAACATGGCAGATTATACCTTTAAACAGAACAATAATCTCGTTGTCAAACACACACACACACACAGGCACAGACACACACCCGTTAAATGAGAACTCGCATTAACATAGATCCAAAAGTCAACTGACTATAAAATGGAAATTTTATTATAAACTTTTGGCCTTTCAAAATTTTGGTTTAACATTTTCCCAATTTCTGTAAATTTTGAATGGCTTTAAGCAGGCCTACATTGAGCATTCAAAGGGCATACTTCCAGCTGTTCGTGCCTAAAACTTTCTTTATTTAGATATATTTCGGGAGCAGTAAGGTTAAGTCCCACTTTCAAGATCAATTTTCAGCTGCTTTCCCAAGTGAGTATTTGGAGAGCTCGAAATATTTTCTAAAAAAAATGCATTCGTTGGACGCCGCCTTTGAGAAGCCACAGTCATCACCTCAGCCGAAGATGCAGTCACCACCTCAGCCGCAAATCCAGCCAGTGCCTCAGCCGCAGATGCAGCCACTATCAGAGCCACAGATGCAGCCACAGTCGGAGTCCCAGTCAGAGTCCCAGTCAGAGCCCCAGTCGGAACCCCAGTCAAAGCCAAAGTCGGTGCCCCAGTCAGAGCCCCAGTCGGAGCCACAGTCGGAGGCCCAGTCAGAGCCTCAGTCGAAGCCCAAGCCAGAGCCACAGTCGGAGCCACAGTCGGAGTCCAAGCCAAAGCCACAGTTGCAACTACAGTTATTGCCTCAGCTGCAGCTCGAACTCGGCCAATTAGAACCATTAGAATCTTCCAACGGGGAAACTGAGAATGGCAAGGACGCAGGCACAAAGACGCCTGGCAATGAAGTGATCCTCAATGCATATGCCGCCGAGTTTGATCCTCGCGTCAAGGTCACCAAAAATCTTGTGGATCTCGCTGAAAATATCGCGCCAGAGTACGAGTATGAGAAGCCAGAGGTACGTAGGGCGCCAAAGCTGATGTTGCCCTGGAGTGGCTTTCCCAAGCCCATACGCACTCAGATTTTTAAGAAGGATCGTAAGTTACAAAGTCTTTGCTCGACTGTTCATCACACCAAGTCCTGCGTAGATCCTTCAAAGGTGGAGAAGTTGCTGGCAGATGGAATGCCCAACGAGGCCATGAAGCTGAAGAATAACTTGCCGAGAGCGGAACACGATGAGCGTCGCGAAAAGGAGCGAATGGTCGCCCTGGAGGCCTGGAAGCTGATTGAGCAGCGACGCGCACGCGAAGCCGACAGCTCAAGTCCCATAGTGAACATCTCGCGCTCCCCGGTGAAGTACACGGCCAAGGAGCGCCTCGAAGTGGATCGAATACGTCGCATTAAGCGGCTGAAGATCGAGCAGGTGCTGCGCGAGATGAAGTTGGATCGTGAGATGAAATCCCGTAAGGATATGCTGGCAGAGAACTGCGGCACTGAAATCGACGACGTCATCAAGTTGGAACCCGAGTCCGGAACCGATCCCGAATCGCCAAAGATGACGGCTACTGAGATTCCCAGACGATTTATACCCACCGTCAAGGAGTGGGACGAACTGTGCAAGGCCAAAAACAAGAAGGACAATGGGGATGTTGCAGTCTCCCTTTCATCCGTGTCAAATAAGGACACTACCGAGCGGCGTCGTGGCAATCTCGTCTATGCCGCGTCCATTTCAAACGCCGTCATCAATAATGCATTTCTGCCTATAGTGTCAGTTGCACCAACACCTATGCCAATATCCTTTGGCACTGTGAATCCTGAACATCTGAGCGAGGCCTCTAAGCCATCGAAGCCTGTGCGACGCTACAAGCCTGAGGAGCTGCTGCAGCTGGAGCCACAGCCAGGGGACTTACCGAAACCTCAATTCTCCGAGAAGCTTCGCTCGCTCAGCTTCCTGTATGATTAACTATCGAATATCCTTTTTATATACTTCAAGCCCTCGTCCCAGAACTGCGTCCGTCCGATCGCCTGTCCGCCAGAGGATTTTGTTATGCTTCACGTTTATTGTTACTTCATCCTTTCGATTGTGGTTATTATTATAATTAATTGCATTTCGATTATCCTTAGAAATGTTACGACCTGTGTTGCTCTGTATTAAAGTTCACTTCAAACCGTTGGCAATAAATTGAAATTTTAGAAAATGGAACTAGGATTGAAAATCGACTTGAGGCTATCAAAAGGATAAGCTTCATTTTCGCATTGAAATCTCGTTTCTCCTTCCTTTTTTTTTTATTTAATTCATTTTTGAGAAACATTTTGAATGAACTCCTGCATCAAAAGGATATATTAAAGCGACTGCATTTCTAGCATTAAAAGTGTGGGTTGAACTTAAATTGTCGCAGGACATTTCTTTTATTGTTCGGTGGACATTTAAGCAAATAATGCATAACTTCTCGATCAGAAGGTATTTACCTTTTCAGGACGCGTGCCGTGTCCTCGTGCACTTCAGTTATCTTTAGTCTCACATTTCAATGCCACTCACGTATCCTGACCAGCAGGATCTTTGCAGTTGTTGGCATTTATAAAAGGGTTTCATTAAATTGATGTTGATGCATCGCAGCTACTCAGCAGCCAGGCAGCCAGGCAGCCTGGCAGCTTGGCAGCCTTCGTTCGTGCAACTCGATGCCAAGGGCCGGGGGATGCCATAACTTAAAGGACGACTGGCAATGCATCCTCGCGGCTTGGCAACAATTAACAGCATAAATTTAAATATGCAATTAACGCAACAGCTTGAGGCTGCGTATAAGCAAACAGAGCAAAAGGCAGCAACAATGGACGCAAACACGACTGAAGGTGGCAGGATGTGTGCGACAGGGACATATCCCTTAAGGCGCAGTAGCTTCGCCTTTGGACAGCACTTGGCATTTAAATAGAAAGTCGATTCGAGCCAAATATCATTTTACTTAATATGGAGCATTTACATATGCAGTCAATTATCCTGCATGTCCTTATGTTTAGTTTCCTATTCATGTTCATAGTCAGAGTGCGAACGTCCCCGAAGCCAGGACAACAGGGTATGAAAACAACACCCTGGCTTTGGCTTCTGCGCTGGCGACAATGAAAGCCAAAGGTCATTTTAACACATGAACAGCCACACACAGACACACACACACACACACACAGAGATGCACACACAGCAACACTTGCACACACTCACACCCACAGTGAATTGCATTTGATTGTTTGTGTTTTCCATTTTTAAAAACACACAACAAACAACGCGCGAAAAAACACAATTTTCCGCTTTATTTGCGCGACGGCCACCAACGACAATGCTGGTCATGTGATACACTGGCCATCCCCCAGCCCCCAGTTCCCAGCCCCTAGTCCCGCCCCCAAGCACCCCATCCGCAGCCATTTCCCCCCTCTGTCCGGCCGGCAACGACCACCAACCACCAGCCACCAGCCACCAACCAGTAGCCAGCAGGCCAGAAGCCACCTTCCCCCCTCATGCCATGAACGGCACATGTCAATATTTTATCGTTCAGCCACAAGGGACACAAGGATCCTGCCGCCGCATTTGCCGCTGCCTTTCATTTGCTGCAATTGGAGTCGGGGCTTTATTGATGTGTAAAGTGGATGCTCTTGTTTAATAAAATTAAAACGCAAATTTCATTTCGCGCTGATTTCGTGCGTTAATAACATTCCAACAACAACAACAACAACAACAACAGCAGCAACAATAACAAAAAAAAAACATTATTAAGAAATGAGAGAAAAAAAATTAATAACAATAATAATAATTTTGCCACGTAATGGATTGGGACTGGCGAGAAGGTGGCGGCAGGGGAGGCAACGAGTCGTCCTGCGGCAGCCGCGAGCTGCAAATCATGCCTCTTGCCACGAAGTCAAAGTGCAGCTGTCAACCGGCTCATTATCAGTTGATAGTTAAGCCGCACAGTTAGTTAACGTGGCCCAAAAACAAAAGGAGCAGAGCCTGAAAAAATGACTCACTCTCTCGCTCTCTCTCCCTCTCTCGCTCTCACTCGCTTTTGCCAACCTCCAACTGTGGCAGCCACAAAGCCGCAAAGCAAACGTAAAACTTTTCATTCGCGCTGCACGTTGCAAAGTATGAGAGTGGTGCCTCCTTCACGTCTTCTCCTCATCCTGCTCCTACTACTGCCTCCCCTCCCCCCTCCACCCCTTGCTGCTGCAGGAGTTTCACCTGCTTCCAACGTGTTGGCTTCCTGACTCTTGCACGCTTCCTTTCTATAATCATAACATGGCAATTTTATTCAATTTCCTGGCTTTTGTGTGTGCCACAAGCAGCTGAGACCAAAGGCAGTGGCAGCGAAGCCACAGGATGCGAGCTTTTAATAAATCTTTCCGACTGCCAGATGCCCTGTAATTGAAATTGAGCCGCACTCAAGTTTTCCACAATTTTCTAATTGAAATATGATTTAAAGGAAGATAACACTGCCCGCAGGATATGCGTCATGCAATTCCCAATCGTACGGGGGCCGTGGGTATTCCCCTTTGGAGCCTCGAATATTTACGGCGTATTTTTCGCTTATTTAGCTGAAAACGCATCAGCAGCCAGAAAGCCATCAAGTAGGCAAGGACAAATGGGATTCTTAAAGGAAAGCAATCGCTTTTGTATTGAAAACTAGAGAAAAAATAAAAGTGAAACAAAGAAGTTGCACAAGGCGCGTGTTGCCACCGTGTGGCAGCCTTGGACTCAAAGCGCTGCAAACTGCCAACTGAGCGGGAGCAAAGCGGCTTAAATAAGTCGCCAGGTTCGCAATCACTTGCAGGTCCAACTATAAGTCCAAAGATCACACACACACACACACACACACACATGCACACATGCACACACACGCGCACGCACACAGAAGCAGAATGAGAGAATGTGCGGCGTAAGCTGTTTAAATGCCACAAGCCTGCACGATGGTCCTTCAAAGCGACAGCTCAATTGGCAAACACTTCGTAACTCTAATTAAGCCACTTAGCAATTTGTGGCCAGGAGAGGAGCCTAAAAAGGCAACACGCGGCGTATGCGTAATAAATAATAAATGTGCACCAAAGATAATTCGCATCCTTGAACTGAAGCAAAGTTTATGCATTAGATATTCCGCTTTTGAGGAGTCGCCACGATTACGTGCGGATTAAGAGTCAGTGGCAAGTTGCAAGTTGCAAGTTGCAAGTTTCTAGTTTCCACTTTCCAGTTTCCAGCTGCTGCCTGCAGCGACGTGACCCAGTGTCCCTTCAAAGGATACGGCTCCATCGGCTGCCTGCTCGCTGCTCGGTGAATGGGCTTCATTTTCGTTTCCGTTTGACAGCGAATGCAAAGCAATTTATCACGCATTCGCCGCGATGTCTAACCTTGTCGGTAACGGTAAAGAGGATTTAGAATTATGGAATCTTAAGCAGGTCCTCCACTAACGAGTTTCATCCTTAAGCCTCTCCAGGTTCGACGAAAGCTGCGACGTTCGTCAAAGCCGTTTAATACTTGACGTTCCGCTCGCGGCTGCAGTAGAAGTTCGCCGATGTAGTTTGCCAAAGGATAAGCAGCTTTAAGCTGATCCGCTGCCCTGTCCTTATCCCTTATCCTTTTCATCCTTATCAGCCCATCCATCCTTATCCTTCTTATCGTGGCAAAGGTCGAATCATCTCGCAGTTCTTGTTAACCTAACAACGCGTCTTGGCCAAGTTATTGTTGCTTTTGTTTATTCTGTTTTTGTTATTGTTGTTGTTGTTGTTGTTGTTGCTGCTTCTAGTTATTGGCTGCTTGTTATTGTTAGACACGCCGCCCATCAGCAACATCATTGTCAGCCCCATCAACGTTGATGGCCTGTTAAATTGCCTGTTTCGTGTTCGTTGTCTCCGCGTGCCACATGTGCGGCTGTGGCTGCAGCTTTAACTCTGCCTCTGCCTCTGCCTCTGCTTCTACCTTTGCCTCTGTTTCTGTTTCTGTTTCAGTTACTGTCTGTGCCGCTGCCTCTGGCTATAGCCCTCTTCTGGCTTTGGCTTTGCCTCCGACGCTGCCTCTGTCTCTGCCTGTGGCTGTGGCTGTGGCACGTGTAGCCTTTAGTTGCTCAGTCCGTGTGAGCTGCTGTGCAGGTGTGCGTGTCGCTCACATTATGCACATTAGCGTACATTATGAGCGCTGTTTGTTGACCCCTTCATGACACACTTATACACTCACACACTCACAGAGTGTAGAAATAACCACATGGACAGCGGCGACAACTGCAACATTCAAAGTGAACAACATTTGTGTCCACTGGTCACTCGGAGCGGAGCTGGCTCCCTGGAATCGGTTGACTAGTGACCCACTTGGCAAGTGGCCAGTTGACAGGCGTTGACGCTGATGCTAACATTTGATGCGAGGAGTGACGCGAGGCAGTTGATGATTTCTAACTCAAATTAGTTGCATGCCACGCGCGGGCAAGTGTCGCTTGCAGCGTTTAGTCCGTGGACCGTGCGAGTCCAATGAGAAGCTGGTTGAAAAATCAAGTAAATCACGAAGCGCCTCACAAACGCCTCCAACTGTTGGTCAACATTCTGAGTGCGTGCAGATGTGCGTGTGTGTATGTGTATGTGTGTGTGTGTGTGTATGTGTGAGTGTGTTTGTAACAAGGTGTAATTTTTTGGACCCTCTGGCGCTCTTCTGCTAAGTGTTTACGTGTGCCACATGCCTAATGCATGCCTGTCGAGACGAAGCGTCGCCTGCGGACGCTTTGAACCAGAAAAGCCTCACAATGTAGTCCACCGGAGTTGACAGGCTGCAGCTGCAGCTACAGCTACAGTGGCTGCTGAAGGTGCTGTTCCATTTAGGCGAATGCTTCGAGGATGCTCTAAGTGCCTCATAATCTAGAAGCTCGGATGGACAAGCGAACTGTTTGTAGGTTAGTCAGTTACTTGGATGCGGTGGCTAAAACCTAATTTAAGGACAGCTGAGAGCTGAATCTGAACTTAACACTCATTTCAGTAGCTAAAAAAATGATTAAGTTCAGAAATTATTAACCTACATTTTTCAAAGGTAACTGATCTGAATTCCATGTGAATTTTGTAGCTCTTTGTGTATCCTTGGGTCCGGAGTGTCAAATGCCGAAAGACAATCAAACGAATCAGCTCTTTACTGGCTTCTATCGCCGGAGTCCTTTAAGTCTTTTGTAGCTTCTTTAATTTAATATGACTTCAGCTTGCGAAAGGCTTTTTAATTAATATTTAAAGGTTAATCCTTCTGACTGTAGGTATGCAACTTAAGGACCACCGAGTCGATTCTTTTATTTACAATCAAAAAGGATCTTCTGAGGCATCAATGGCTGTAGCCATATATTTTCACTCTGAGTAGTTAATTGCCTTTAATTAAGTCTGCCTTCTGCTCGAGTCGGCTGATCGCCGATGCTGAGTCCTTCAGAGCCGTGTCCTGTTTTTGCGGGTAAACGGATTTATAATTAATCAGAAGTTGCTTGTCTTTCAGTTTGCTGTAGAGTTCGTGCGTTCGAAAAGTCCTTAGGCTAAGCTCATGGCATGCAAGTACTTACCCGATCATTAAGTGTAGCATACTTTTGCGGGCTTGGCCGGAGTTATTATCGGAAATGTTTGGGTATAAAACGTAAAGTTATTTATGAATTGGGAGCGACCCCCAATAATTTATGAGGCAATGATTAATGGCAATGATGTATCAGTTGTAGTTGTTATTGTGTACATTATTCCAAAGGCTTGACTTGACAGCCGTTGATCTTTTTATTGCCCATGCAATCAACCACATACTCACACACACACGCACACACACTAACGCACACAGACACGGACAAGTTAATGACAAAGTGTTGCTGGTTGTCGTTATTGTAATGCATTTATTAAACATCATTTTCACGAATAAATTTAAACCCCATTTGAGGCATAACTTTTTCCATCTTTCGTGTGCAGCTGTTGTTGTCGTTGTTGTTGTTGTAATTGCCAGAATTGCAATTAAAATTCATTGTTATGTGCGGCTCATTTTGACTTTTTCTGTTATTGTTGTTGATGTTGTTGCTGTTGCTTCTTGTTGCTGCTGTTGTTGTTTCAGTTGTTGCTGTTGTTTCAGTTGTTGCTGTTTCGGTTGTCGCCGTTCATGTTGTTGTTGGCGTCCAGGGCAGTGACCAAACGATGTCAACTCCGCCATCGCCTCTGAGCAATTTTCACTCGCATAATTATAAATACTCGTCCGCCCGGCACACGCTTTCTGCAGGCTGGGATCTCGCTATCTGCATAACCATGTCATGCTTAATGGAGAGCCACATTTAAATGCATTTAAGTAGCATTTTAAAATGCCCTCAATCCGCCCATCAGACACCCCGTGCGGCCATGCTGCATGCCACTTTGTTGCAGCTGTTGATTGGCGCTTCTGAAGTGGGCGGCTTAATAAGCGATAATTACATGTAACGCCCTCTGCAAGGGTCGCGGATAATGCGACCAAAGAGAATATTTTGTATGTGAATTCAATTTACGCACACACACACATAGCTAAGCTCCAAATGTGGGTGTGTGTGTGTGTGTGTGTGTTTAACCTAGTTAATAGTTTAGTTTAATTAAGAACTTATAAGGCGATCAGTGGTGCTTTTTTGCCCACCACCACACACGAGGTTTTTGCCCGGCAACTTTTCTAATGGCTTTTCATTTATGAAAATTTTTGCTTTTAACGAAATGCTAAATATATTTAAAATGCAAGGATTAGTCCCGGAATGGAATACTTAGTTATATAGGGAAAAGCTTTGGCCGCTGCATTCCGAAAAGGAATTTCCCAGACTCAAAACTGACCGAATGCATAATGAATAAATCCTTAGAAATTACATAGAAAGGAGAGCCGAAAGATACTCTCAATGTGTGAATAAAATATATACAATAATATTTTATAAATATCCATAATAATTTATATTGTTTATAGTATCTATAAAATAATATAAATAGTTATAAATATCAATAATAAAATTCACTCCAACAGCTAAAAAAATGTAAATTTAATTTCAAAAAATTCAATACCGATTTTAAAATATTTTTCGTTATTTTTTACATATTGAAAATCTCTTGATTTTATGGCGTATTTTCACTCTCAGTTTTCATTTAGTTTTCCCATAAAAAAAAGAACTCCATTTAAATGACTTTTCCCTGAGGAGCAGCCGTTGATTTTCTCTTTGATCGCATACCAAAAGCTAACAATTGGCTTCCGTACCAAAAGCTATTGATTTTGGCTTAAAATGTAGCCGTAAATATAATAACTGCCGTTATGCTGTGTACAGTTGCCATAAAGATCATAATTAGCAATCCGATGCGAATTTTCTAAGCGCTATAAAAGCTCCATTTATAGGGATTTTGCGAGGGGTGGGGGGAAAGTAAAGCCACTAATGCATTTTGTGGCCAACTGGAAATTGTTCTCTAAGTGAACGGCATACATCGACACACTCCCACACACACACACACACACACACATAGCTACACAGACATGAGCACTGACAGCAACATTTTAATAATAAAATTGTTAACAGAATTTTGCTGTGCTTTTGGCCACAAAAACATGTGTTAGCCATGTTTTTGGGAGTATACAAAATACGGGGCCTCTCGACGCTCCAAATATATTTGTTGTTTTTATTATTTCTCTATGTAAATGTGTGTGAGTGTGTGTGTGATCTAATACTGTTGTTGTTGTTGTTGTTGTTGCTGTGCAATCTAAATAAAATGGTGGACGTGTGTACGCACAACTTTTGCCATATTTAATCGTATTTGCAGCGGCAACAGAAGCACGAAAAGTAAAAGGGAATATGGACGATGGGATGGGAGGGCTGTTAGGGTGCGGGGGTGGTGCGGGGTGAGGGGCTGTTTGTAGCTTTGTAGTGCCAATTGTAGCCAAGCGGCTGAAAGTTTTTGGCTTTTGGGCATTTGCTTATTATTGTTAAAGTTTTTGTGCCCACAACACAGGAAGCAGCATAACATTAGAACAGCGACAACAACAACAACAACAACAGCAACAGCAACAGTAACAATAAAATTTACAACAAAAGCAACAACAAGGCACTTTACGTACTTCACAGAGGCCGCTGCATATGTAAAATATTGTATTTTGAATTTTGCAGAGTAAAATTACCTCCGCAGTTGCAATGCAGCTGCAGCTAGAGATGAGAGCCTGTCCTGAGTCCTGCTCACGCGTGACTTGCCAGCTTGAGTGAAAATAATAAAATTCAAAAAATTCAAAAAAAAATTAATAAATATTAATTATAAAATTGAATAATTTATTCTTTAACTTTCTTTTCTTTTCAGCTCTCAAATTGAAAAGGAAAGCTGCAGCATAAAAAAAGTTGAAAGGATAAAAAGTGAAAAGTGCTGAGACTTCAACTGCTGCGGGTAAGTTCCTTTTATTATTCAATTTAACTATAAACTGTTGATGAAATGATGATGAGATTATGTAGATGTAGAGTATAGGAAAGTTTTAGAGGTTTCACTTTAGGCAAAGAATCCCTTTCATTCTCCAAATATCCTTTGCGCTAGTCCATCCCCAAGCACAATTAGAAAATTTGCTTACCTTTTGTGCGGAGGGTCCATTTGCTCATGTTCAGTTGCAGTTTTTAAGCTTGTTTGTGGCTCTGAGGGACAGCTTAGGACATGCAACAGAAACTTCTGCCTCGGAGCCTGCAACTTTCAGACACACACATACACACACACATGCACGTAGGTTGTGGGTGGCGAACATGTGTGCATGGAAAGTGATTAAAAATTGGGTCAAGTGGCATATGCGTGTGGCAAGGATTAGGCAATTTGGCACTGGGAAGGACACAAATCAAAAGATTTGTCCATTTTTATGGCTCGCCTTAGACGACCCCCGATTGGCCGGGTCAAAATGACTTGTAAGCAAGTGAAAGCCCACGCTCAGAGACAGAGACAGAGACAGAGTCGGGGCCCAAAGGTACACGCAATAAAGAATTCCCACTTAATTACGAAGCGTAACCACAAAATATAACCAACAACTTCGAACAACAACAACAACAATTACAAAAACAACAACAGGAAGAGGAAGAGGAAGGAGGGCAACTGTACAACAAGTTAACTGTCGACGAAATCAGCTGCTGGCAATGCCAAACCTCAACGCTTTTGGCCAAATGCAAATTCTATTGGCCAGAAGGCCACTTCCTGCAGTCAATGTGCATACATGTGTATGTGTGTGTGTGTATGCTTGTGTGTGTGTGAGTGGCATCAATGTACCTACAACTGTGTCACGCTGATGTCTCCATACGTGTGTGGACGTGGGCTTTTATGTGTGGGTGTGTGGTTGTGCAGGTGTGTGTGGGTGTGTGGATGTATGGATGTGTGGGTGTTGACGTGGTTGTGCGTAGGCGTAACCGTGTGTGGGTGTGTGGGTGTCAGTAGTTTGTTTTGGCTGCGGTTACTGCAGCGATGCCATCGGCAACATTGACAACATCGCCCAATGCATCGACTTGTTCGCTTGCCACTTGCCACTTGCCACATGCCACATGCCACTTGCCAGTGTTCTCCGCCGATTTGCATCACCATCGCAATGCAACAAATGCCTTAAGCGAAAATATTGAATACATGAAACGAAAGTTGGGGTTGTGAGGAAGTCACTTGATGTGTGGGGATTACATGGAATATTTCCCTTAGCTGAAACATTTATCCTGAGACTGTAATCCTTTTTATGATATTCCACTGAAGAAAGGGCGTCCTTTTTAATTATAAATTTTCTGATAAATTTCTTAAATTTTTTTTATAATTAAATTTAAAGAATTGTTGGAGTTTTCCGAGTCAGAAAATGATCTATGACTCAGTCCTTAAATCTTCTCGGATTTGGGGGTTTTTTATTCAATTTTATAGCTTAATAAGTATATTATTTTTTATTATTAATGTAATTGTGAAATTTATCAATTAATCTTTGTTTACTGCAAAGGATATTCAACTCTCTCTTCTGTAAATATCTAGTCCTTTGGCGGTCAGGCTTACTTAAAGATTCACCTACAGCTGAGTTGGGATTTTCATCTTTCAACAATCCACCAACTCAAAGGTATATGAAATATTGGTTACTTGGATAGAGACTAATTCAAGATCGATTATTTGTCTGTTGTTTTTATTCACTTATCACATCAAAAGGACGAAAATAAACAATACCTGAGTATCTGATTATCTGAATGTCTGAAAATTGTTATTAACATAATTGAGAGCACGGCAATTGGAAATTGGATTAATTTGAATGAATGGCAAATCTACACATTTGACTAATACAAGCGGTGAATGTAACTGTTATTATTTGTCTGCGGGCTGCCCTGGATGTGGCAAATAGATCCTTGTTGCAGGACACTGGCAATGCTTCGGGATGCATTAGGCAATTGCAAACAAGTTTGTCCGTCGTGTGTTTGCATATTTTATAAGGCGGAGGCTGACGGAGATGCGACTGAGAGTCGAGATACCAAAGGCTCGTTACTTGCAACTGGTAGCTGGTAACTGGTAGCTGGTAACTGGTAGCTGGTAGCTGGTAACTGGTAGCTGGTAACTGGTAACTGGTAGCTGGTAGCTGATGACTGTTTCCTGCACAGGATAAACTATATAGGTGACCACAGAGCCGAGTTTCTGTCTCTGGGGTTGCAATGGTTGCTTTGGTGACTGTTTCAGTTGAAGCTTTGATTTTCTAGGCAGAGATACACATAGGTATGTGTGTGTGTGTGTGTGTGTGTGTGCTTAACGTGCCTTAAATCCCATTTGGTCTGTAATCAAGCTAAGCAAATATGGGGTTTGAGTGTCCAAGTGACAAGTTTTCGTTACGTTTGCCAAATTTCAAGTTTGTTCCTCAATTCAAAATGCGTTCTAGCAACGATTTATATGATGTTAAGTATGTGAGTGTGAGTGTGTGTGTGTGTGTGTGTGTGTGTCAGTGTCAGCCACACATGCGTGTAATTGGGTCATCTGATGAGCTTAGATAAAAGTCATACGCAGCCTGATGGACAACGCATACGCATCCTTGGGCCTTGAATAAAACTATGATGATTCCAGCGGAAGCGCAAACTATAAAGTTTGAAGGGGAGAAGGAGAGAAGGGGGGAAGGATGTGGGGAAGAAACTACGATTGAAAAAGTGCTATAAATCGACGTCAGGATTCAATTAACATAAATTGTTTGATTAATGACTGACAAACGCTAAACAGACAGTCGCCGGTCCCCGGAGTAATTGGCGAATAATTTGTATTTCATGCCCTTCGCGCTGCTGATGATAATCAACGATAACGATTACGATTACGATTACGATAACGATAACGATAACAATAATGATGATTATTGTTGCGATAATGATGATAATGAGCCGAGCTTTTCAATTCCCCGCAATTTTGTCAGAAATAATTTTTTAATTCCCACAACGACAGCTCCGCCGGTCATTAATCATGCATTGTTATGAAGGACCGGCCGAAGGATCCATCGACTTGCTGACTTATTCAGACGGTCAATCAAACAATTGAATACATTTCAATCATTTATACGCTCTGTCCAGGCCCCCCCTCCCTCCCGACCCTTTCGTCCCTTAGCCATCTCCATCTCCGTCTGCTCATCGTCTGACACAATTTGATTTGACTTGAGACGAGGGCAAGTCAATGTCTACAGTCCTTTGGCCAAGGATATGGAAATGCCGGCAACACGCACAGGTCCTTGCTTTGATTTCTTATGCGTGTGTGAGTTGTTGGTATGCGACTGTGTGTGTGGGTGTGTGTGAAGGGAGTGTGCGTGTTGCTAATGGCAAACATTCAAATAGCAAGCGCGCAGGATTAAAACTTGGGCAGAAATTAAAAAATTTCAGCTTAATTTCCATGGAGAGTGAAATCTGTATTGATTTTCGCTAAAGAGGTTTGAGTCCTGTTTGAGTCCATCTCCATTCTAGAGTTGCTTATTTTGAAGCATGCAAAAAAGTCCTTGGGTATCCTTGCAATATTGAAGGTGTCACAGCGCTCAAGTACCCAAGGCGTCAAAATGAAATCCAATCAATTAAACGAATAGAGGCCAAGGAATAAAAGGATTAAGGGGAGCTATGGCGTGGGGAGAGGCTGGGGTGTGGGGGCGCGGCTAATAATATTAATTAAACACGTTGAGGAGTCGCTTAATTAATATTTAACCTTCGGTTTGAATGGAGACCTTAATTAGAGTCGACAAACTGCATGAAAAGTTCGATAGTTCACAGAATCGATAAAAATGTTTTATGTTTATTGTTGTTTTGGTTTTTCCATTTTCCCTGCTGCGTTTGCTATTTTCGAATTTCCATTTTCCATTTTCCATTGTTCAATTGTCAATTGCATAAATTAATTTTAATAAGTCTGTTTATATTTAATGTGTGTACTAAAATTTATTCATGTTCATTGAAGGATTGTTAATTTGCGAGCCAAAATGCGATGCTCACAGGACACACCCTTCCCATCCTCAGCCCCAGCCCCATCCCCTCTTCGATTGGGCGCCAATTTATGCGAACTTCGAACTGCAAATGTGTTGCAAGTGTCACGCATAAAATATATGTCTGGGTCCTGGTGGAAAAGTTTTGGACTGGGTCCTGCGAGCGAGGAAGGAACAAGTGACATTGGTAATTAGCGTTGCATTAGTGACTGTAATTATGTTGTTGTCCTTGGGCCTTGGTTCACGCCTTGGGTGGAGAGTGGAGAGTTTTCGCAGTGCCCGCAGGATGTTTTGTGTGAGCTTTTATTCCTTTTTGGATTGTTTCGAAGAATTTGCATAGCTATGCGAATTTTCTGGAAAAGTTGCGGAAAATGTGCGTGGATTGTGGCAGAGATTTGAGACTTGAGATTTTTGCCAACAATCCGGTAAATGCAATCTAACCAAGCGAAGGACCCCCCTCCCCCGCCATGCCATGCTTCTTGTCCTTTTTTGCTCGACCACGATTGCTAACCCTTTCAATCAGCCATCAGAAAACTCGAGCTGAGTTTTTCCTGGGCTTTTCACGCTAATTTTCCTCGGCGCTCTTTTGTCAAATTAAAAAGCACAAGGAATAAGTTTTTCTTTTGCTTTTCTTTCTTGTTTGTTGTTGGTTCATTTATCATGATTTGTTTGTCGAACTTATCGCGTGTGTGTGCGTGCGTGAGTGTGCGAGTGTGCGAGTGTGTGTGTGTGTGTGTGTGAGTGTGTATCAAGTTTGATAGGCGACAAATGTTTGTCTTGTTGCTGCCATTGTAATTCTGAATGCCAGCAGCAAAATGGCAGCTGTTGATGGCATGCGACGACATCATCTTCTGAAACCATCACATCCTTCGCCCACACACACACACACATACTTGCAAGCCCTTTCCCTCTCGTTCTCTTTAAATAGCTCTTTGTCCTTTGTGCCAGCCAATTCCTTGACGCACTTTTTGTTTGTCTTTGGCAGCCTTCGAAAATTGCAAAGTGATTACTTTTGATTAGTTGTAGGGAGAAGTGTAATTTGTTTAACGCTTTCTTCTTCTTCTTGTTGTTGTTTCTGTTTCTGTTTTTATTCCATTTGCCGCCCTGCTATTTACTGTTGTTGTCCTTGTTGCATGTTTGCCTTTGATAAATGTAATTTCACCGAACTCGCTGATTAGAGACAAGTCGAAGTTGTACAATGAACAGAAAACAATCCTTAACGAGCCCCAAAAAATGCAGACAAAGAGTTTTCCCCAAGCAAACAAATCAAACACCGAAACCAAACAAATGAAATGTGAGAGGATAATGTATACATTTTAATGGAAATATCGGTAGTTCAAGGATATTAAGGACAAACACAATTTGATTACCCAAAGAGGAACTTTTCACACTTCACTTCTTGCTTGGGATCCTTATAGTTTCCTTAATGAATCATTTTATATGTGTATTTTTATAGCTAATAGCTTGAGGATTATAACATCATAGTTTGAAGGTCCTTAAGGTCCTTTACTTTAGCTTTCAAATGATAAGTCAACTTCACGTTCTCCTAATGAACAGCAACACGGCCAAAGCATTGACCGAGGCTCCGTTTTAACCCAGTTTCTAAGTACCCAGACAGATCCTTCAGGAAGTGCAAATGGCATTCAAAGGCTCTGCCAAAGCAATGCAGAATTTTCTTAAATTTTTTTTTCCACAATTTTCTAATATTTTTTTTCAGAATTTTCACTTTTCATTATTTTGCCACTTTTTATTGCCAAAGTTGCACAAAGGAGAGTCTCAAATCGAAAGACTTGCCCTGACAAGGCATTCAGAGGAATGTCTCAGCGTCCGCTTAACCTTGACTCCCAAACATAATATGTTATCCTTACAGAATGTATCCTTGCCAGCTATTCAATATTTACGTTGATATCCTTAGCTAAACGAGGAACTTTAGACTCTTGTTAAGTCCTCACAAATCCGAAGCGAAAACGATATCACTTCAAATCCCAAAGCCCAACTTCCTAGTATCCTTCTGCCGTGAGAGAAGAAGATGAACCAGACTGAGAAGGAGAGCTGGAAGTAGAAGTAGAAGTAGAAGTTGAAGTAGAAGTAGAAGTGGAAGTGGAATAAGAAGACAAGGACGAAGAAGAAGAAGAAGGCTTACGACGTGGCCTCGTAGAACAGGAACTTAATCTAACTTGGCTGTGCTTACATTTTTAAGCAGCTGTCGCTGCCTGCATGCAAAATTATTACTTAAAGCGCAGCTGGGGCCGCCCACCCACACACACACTCCTAGCCCACACACACACGCTCAAACGCACAGTTGCATACATCATCGTGCTGGCAACAAAAGGATAACATTGGAGTAAGTTATTCATTGTGCACGCAAACATTACGGAAGTCATATGTTAAAAGCCCAGAGCCTGGCAGAGCTCAAATCAGCAGGTAGGCCGTCGCTGGTGGATGTGCTGGGTGGTGGGTGGTGGGTAGACAGAGCCAAGTTCTGGCAAAGTTGAAAAAAATAAAAACTCATATGAAATATGACTCGAAGTCGAATTGTGAAAACTTGCAGAAAGGTAGGAATAAGCATTCCAGGATCATAAATAAAACAGAGAGCCAGGGAAATTAAATTTTCGACTAGGCATACGTAACCGAGCAGGCACACACACACACACACCACACACACACATATTGAGTGCAGATTGCTAATATACGAAACGCGCTGCTAACTTTGATTTGCGAATAAATTATTTTGTTCATTTTGCTGGGAAATTCTGAGGCAGAGGAACGAAGGACGAAGGACGAAGGCAAAAGGTAACTTGACGCCAACGCGTGCGAAATTTACAATACTTTTTACTCCAAATGTTGTGTATATGTGACTGTGTGTGTGTGTGTGTGTGTGTGTGTGTGACTGTATGTGTGTGTGTGTGTGTGGACTGACTGTTGTATAGCACTTTGTAGGGTCCTTTTTTCTCGCGGCGGACTAACCAGAAAGTTAACTTGAACTTAAAATAAAAGTTTTGCCTTTTTGCTGGCCAAGGCAAAGGGAGTTCAAATCGTTGGGTGTGGCCTGAGGATTGCAGGCGGCGTGGGTGTGGGTGTGCGGCTGGGCTACGGGATGAGGAGTTAGGGGCGTGTACAAAGTCAAACATCATAAAGTTTGCTACGCCTTTTTGCATATTTTATTTGCGCTCATTTTCGAAAAATAAAATAAAAATAAAAAAATAAAAAAAATAAAAAAAAATAAAAAAAAATAAAAAAAATATGTAAAAAATGGAAGCTGGAAAAGTTGAACTCTGGTTTTATGCCATTGCGTTTTTCCTCCCTCCCGCACTTTAGCCCCTCTTCCTCGCTTTCTCTCCCTTTCTCTCTCGCTCTCTCTCCCTCTGGCTGCCAGCCTCTGTGTCCTTCCCCTCTTGGCTGCTGTTGCTGCCGCTTCTGTCAAGGTTTTCTGGGCTCGCGTCTCTTTTGCAACAATTAAATTATTCAACCGAAATTTGTTGAAGTCTCCAAAAGTCACGCGCACTTGACGGCCAAAAAAGCAACAAAAACAACAAAAAGCAACAAAAACAACAAAAGCAACAAAAACCGAGCAAAAAAGTTAAGTTTGTCGTCGGTCTTGTTGTTATTGTTGCTAATGTTGACTGCTGCTGCTGCCGCCGTCGCCGCCGCTGCTGCTCCTGTTATTCTTGTTGTTGTTGTTGTCCTTCTCGTTGTTGTTGCTTTGCCTTTAGTGTCTTTTATGTTCGGTTCAGGTTTTTATTTTCCAAATGAAATGAGTTTGAAGTGCATTTGGCGGCGTCCACGGCAGCTCTATTCCCGTCTCGCTCGCTCTTAAGGCCGCAGGGACGACGCTGCTGCAGTGACGACGTGCGCCTTCTTTTAGAAGTGGGCGTGGCGGCAACTTTGGTCATGGCTACGCCTGCAGCAGCAGCGCGGCTTTTGTTGCTGTTGTTGTAGTTGCTGCTGTTGCTGTTGTTGCTGTTGCTGTTGTTGTTGTAGTTGTTGTTGCTTTAAGCATTTTAATGGAAAAGTTTTGCAGTTGAAGGCGCTTTTCCAAATGATATTTTAAAAGCTTTTCCTTAACAACAGAGAAAAAAACCAACAAAACGGGAGAAAAAACAAAACAAAACAAAAGCAAAAACAAAAGTAAAAATAAATAAAACAAACAAACAGTAAAAGGCAAACAACAACAAATAACTTGATAACCAATTAAACAATTTGTGAGTTTTTATTGCAAATAAAATGATTTCTCATATTTATAATTCCCAACTGCTAAGTTTTCAGCGGCGTAAATTGTGCGTTGCCGGCAGCCTGGGATTATCTGTAAAGTCCTTGCGCGAATCATAAGCTACTTAAAACTATAAACAATTTGAATTAAGTAAGCACAAAAAAATATTATATTTTTTAATGTTCCAAGAAATTTAGTTTCATTTTGAATTTAAAGTAATTTTTTTTAAGGTTCCAAAGGGGCTTAATTTAAACTCTGAAATTAAATTATTGTTTATACATTTTTCCAGAAATTTTTAATTGTTTTTTACCTATTATTATTTATGTTATTTTTAGTTATTATAATTTAATAATTTTAATTTTTTTATTTTATTTTTTTTTTTTTATTTATGCATATTTTATTATTTATTTAATTAAGCTTTAAAGTCTCGAAGTATTTTTTCTATTTTACCCAATTTTTTTCTCTTCTTTTATTTATTTAAAATTTTTTTTTTTTTATTTTTAAAATGTTTATTTTTGTTTATTTTTTAAAAGTATTTAATTTTTTTATTTTATTTTTTTTAAATTTTTGTTGTTATTTTAAAGCCTTGTAGAATTTTTCTTTCAATTTTAATTAATTTCTTAAAGTTTTTCTCTCTTCTTGCGTCGTGGCTTTCTGTGAAAATGTTTTAAAAATAAACTTAGTTTCTTAGAAGCCTCCAGTGTCCTTAACTTGTATCCTTAGCTGCTGCAGGTAAGCCTCTGCTTTGCTTGTTACCATCCTTTTTGTTGTGTGTCTTTCAATACGTTGTTCACAGCTGGTGACCGACAGGACTCAGCATGTGTCACTTCATTCTAGTTGGCTGCACCTGCAACACACCTGTTAACACACACAGGCGGCACACATACACACATACACACATAGACGACGACTGACGCACTTGTGCTCTTATCGTCTTTGCATTTTACTAGTTTTTGCTAGCTTCCAGGATTGACTAATGGTGCAGCGTCCTTTCGGGCTTTTTGCTGCTGTGGAAGCTGCAACTTTAGGCGTCCTTTAAGCCGATCCTTGCATTTCATTCATTTATCTTTGGCACACACTCGCTTCAAAGAGAAGTGAGAGTGCGAATTTAAGTGAGTGTGTGTGTGTGAGTGTGTGTGCCTGTGTGTGTGTGTCGCCTTGGTGTTCATTGGCCGACAAGTGAAATTAAGTTTATTTGCGCGTATTATTTATGCGCTTCATTAAAGCTTTAAGTCTGCTTTATTTATATGAGCAGCGATATTAATATTAATATTAACATTTTTATGCATTGTTGTTTCCTTTTTGTTGTTGTTGTTGTTTGAATGGGAAAGCAGACAATTGGCTCAGCGGCGGCTTTGGTCAGCGACTGGCGGCGGCGTCTGTTGTCATATAAATCGCACTCAATAAAGAAAATGCAGGACATAAATAATATTTTTATATTTTGTTGTGCGTTTTTATTGAACGTTAACATACATCGATGAGTGTGTGTAAAAGTCAACCAAGTGAGTGTGTGTGTGTGTGTGTGTGTGAGAGGAAGGGAGACGTCGAGACTTTACAAAATTAAAGCACTTGAAACTTTAATGCAATTTGAGCCACTCGCCGGCGGCTTCAGGATTTTATGCGCTCTGCCAAACTACAAACAACAGAAGAAGGAAATAGAAGGAAAGGATAGAGAGTGAGAGAGAGAGGGGAAGAAGTACTACAGCAAAGGGTATAACAATAGAAACATTCAGCATTCAACAGTCAACAGTCAAAAGTCCAAAAAATTAATGAGCGCAATAAACATTTTAAGTGGAATTGTTTGTGAAGTTGTTAATTTTTAGTGCAATTTATTTTGGCAAGTGTAATAAAATTGTTAGAAATTGGCAGCAGGAGAAAGATAGAGACAGAGAGAGACAGAGAGAGAGGTAGATAGATACATCCTCCCCCCCGCTCACTCCCTCGACTGGCATCATAAATAATCTGTTTACAAGTAACTTAAGCAGTTAATTTCTTTGTGCCTGCTCCTGTTGGCCTTTTAAACTAATTTCCCAAAGGATCGCCGAAGCCAAAACTCGCTACCATTGTCTGCCCCTCCCACTCCCACAACACGCCCACTCGCCCACTCGTGCCAGTCCCAGGCACGCAGTCAGCCGGCGCCGATGCGTTGCTTATTGTGTAAGCCGAGCACGACACCTGCCCAGAAATTTTTGGTTTCTGGTCTAGTTTTGTGCACAAAATTATTAATATTTGATGTGGCCGCATGCTCCCTCGACCTGCCCCCTGCCCTTCTGCCCTTCTGCCCTCATCGACCTCAGTTACGACCTGCATGACCCGCAACCCTCTGTCCCACTTGTTCAGCTTCGTTGCTGTTGCATACTTGATGGCGCTTTCATCTTGTTAAGTGCTTAAAGCCTTTACTCTTGACCGTGTAGTGGGTGTTGCTGCCTCTCTGTGCGCGCGTGTATGTGTGTGTGAGTGTGTGGACGTATGTATGCGGAAGTTTCCTGTCATAATTGTACAATCTGGTTGGCGTTTATGGCATAAGCGGCTATCAATTTGTGACCGAAGGCACGTGGCAGCCTTCGAAGCAGCAAAGTTTGTCGACGGCGCAACTTGAATTGGGTTTCTCTTAAAGCAACTAAAAACACACACACACAGATATTAAAGCCATATTAAAGTTAAGCACATCAACTAACCACGGATAAGCTCAATTAATTTGACTTTTCATAACTTTGCCAGCAATTGAAGTTGAGCCTGTGATTCGTGAATCCTGCTTATCGCTGGTGCCAGTCACCGTAACCCTTTGGTAATCGCTTCCCTTCACCTTGCGGGCCTTTCCTTGGCCAAGGTTCCACCCAAGAGCGATTAGGCTACGCCCCCTCCACCCGCCGCAGCTACGCGTTGGACTTGCCCTTGAGGTCACACTTTGAGGGAAATGTGTGTGTAAAAATGATAATCGTGAATAAAATAAATGACACATCAAGCACTTGGAACATGTATGCCAAAAACTAAACACATATCCTTCAAGTTTGACACCCAGCGGGTCGTTATCCTTGTGCCTGCCTGCCTCAAGGGGCACGCATGGGTTAGCTGTGGGAGTCCGTTAAGTTCTGCTTTTAAAAACCTGTTTTAAGTTCTTGCTGCGCTCACACTCGCAATGCAGCTCGTTAAGCGGCAACTTGATCCTTATGCCGTTAGCTGGCCCCGTTAGCTGTTTGCCACCTGCTGCCACATTGCCACATTGCCACATCGCTGCGAGGACATTGGGTGCGAGTTCCTGACGCAACAACGGCGTTAGCCTTGGAATTAACACTTTGTCATGTTTGCTAAATGCTTTCTGAACCCGCCTTGTCGCAGTCTTGGCTCACAGCTCCGTGTGTGTGTGTGTGTGGGACTGTTGTGGTTGGCTGTGCATGTGTGTGCGAGTGCCAGCAATTAGTGTGGTGTGTGCTTTGAGGGGGGCAACGAGCGAGGACTTGGATATTACTTAACACAACCTTTGATTTCGCTCCTGATGGATTTTCCTTCGAACTCAATAATATTTATTTATACATTTATTGCTTATCACAGCAATCGATAGGCACAGGCATTCAACTGGGCGGTGGGTGGTGGGTGGTAGGCGGCTGGAGGGACGGCCAATAGGCCACGAATAAATAAGGCTTAATTGTGTGTAAGCCGGGCGCGAGTCCGGGTAATGCTCGATGCTCGATGCTCGAGGCTCGGAGCCCAACGCCTGATTCCCAATTTCTGTTGCCTGATGTGTGTGTGTGTGTGTGTGTGAGAGTGTTGGCCCTTTGCATGCTGTCCGAAAAGGCTGCTTTATTGGTGGCAAATGCGGGCCAAAACCATTTAAAGGTTATCCATGGCATTATTTTATCAGGGGAATTAAGAGGAGGCATAAACAACAACAGAAACTTCGCTTCTGGTTCCCTTATCGTTTGTTGCAGCAGTTAAACGCACGCACGCGCCCGCATTGCGTGTCCCGTGTGCAGCAGTGGCAACGGCAACATCAGAGGCAATAGCAATGGCAACGGCAACAGCACGCATACGCCATGTGAGCCCTGCGAGCTATGCGATTCCACTGAACACTTCGAGCTGAGCGCGCCCTACGTTTTGGCCTGCAATAAAAGCTCAAATAAATATTTGCACCCTCTCGAAACACCATCAGCACACACAGAGTTACACCCACACACACAGATACATACAGTTTCACACACACCCACACACACACACTCACCCACTCACCTGGCAAGACGTTTCAAGAGCTTTGTCTACAGTTTAACCCAAACATAAAAAGTGTTGCCACGAGTGGCATGAACAGCCTTAAGCAAACGGTGCAGCATTTAAGCAAATAAATCCAATTAATCATTCGATAAAAACAATAGAAAGGAAGACAAAAAAACTTTTGTAAAGTCCTAAAACTTATTCGATATTCGGCTTGAAGGTCCTTTTGTAATCCTCGGCCCATTTAACGTATGCTAATCAGTGGAATTCTGTAGTTCAGCTGCGATAATTTATCACGAATAGTGAGAGTCCTTTTTTAGTTGTGTGTCTGTGTGTGTGTGTGCTGGTGCTTAGTTTGTCATAAGCAGACGTCGCCTGCCAGTTGCGTGGGCGTGGCAATCAAGGACCTAGTTGCTAGTGCTACAAATTGATCATAATCTGTATGCCATTTATCTTACGGGGCACGAGATTTTCCCCGTATCGATGGTAGGCGGATGAGTCGCCGGGTCTCGGTAGGTGGATATCTGGTGGTTGGGCGTCCTGGTTGGGTATGTGGATGGCAGGTGGCGGTCCGTTGGGTGGTTGATAGCCATCGAACGCCGGCGTTAGATGAATGGCCACGGAGCCTCGCACGATTGGGCAGTCGTATGAATGACACGCTCTGAATGGATGGCTTTGTTTGTATAGATGAATTGCCTGGCCCGCAGCCACCAGCCAAGGCACAAACCCAACAGATCTGTTTTCCTTTGGGTTTTTTTTCTCCTCCTGTTGTTGATTTTCTTTTATCTGCTGTGGCTTGTAGAACAGTGGCTGGGCGGTGGTGGAGATGCGGATGGAGGTGGAGGTGGGGGCGAGGCGTTGGATATGTGCTAATTTGGCAATTTGTTTATCGATTTTACTTAGTTTGTTGTGGTCAGCGTCACGAAGTGTGAGGGTAGGAGGTGTGCTGTGTGCGGTGTGTGTGGTGTTAGGTGTTAGGTGTGAAGTGTGAGGGCCAAGCGTTAAGTGACCAATAAAAATCACTTAAGCTTAAGTGTTGGTCTCAGAACAGAAGTCCTTTTCGTTGGCTTCCTTTGCTCACACTGCGGCCACCGAGATTGATGGAAACTCAAACCTGCAGCTATTTTCCAGCTCTGAGTTTGGTTTTCTTTAAAGAAGGAAGAAAAATGAAATCACATCGAAAATCGATAGAAACTCTTAACGTGTGTACACACTGTATCCATATGTTTGCGTAATATCTATAATAATGTCATTATTCCGGTACATTTGTTGCACTTGCTGCTTGCTGCCACCGGAGGCTGGTAGTTCGTGTGCCACGGGAAGGGGTGGCTTGGGGGCTGAGGCAGCAGCAGCAGCTTGTGTTTATGCGTGAAGGGTTGAACTGGAAAGGTTTAGAGTTCGAAGCGCTGGCTCAATTTTGCAATTTGCCACTTTAAGCAGCCTCTTGACCCAACTAAGCATGCAGCGCCCCCCTCTCGAGACACCCGGAAAAACAGCCCCCCCTCCCAACAATTTGCCGCAACATTTGTGTGACACACATTTTGCGCAAGAAAACAAAGTAATACACGTCGTGGGCGTCTAGGGAGGAGCTCAGATTTGGCTGCCCGCTGCTCGAGGGTGTGGGTGGCAGTGGTGGCTGCTGGTGGGTGGGGGAGGTTGTGGGGTGGTTGTAGGGGTAACATTTATGAGCACGCTATGCACATATTGATCAAGTGACAGGCTGAGTGACAAACAAACTGGCAACTGGCAAGTGGAAAACAGGCAACTGGCAACTGGAAAACTGGCAAGCTGGCAGCTAGCAAGCTGGTAACTGGCAACTGGTAACTGGCAACTGGTAACTGGCAACTGGCAACTGGCAACTGGCAACTGGGCCTCTGCTTATTATGCAAATATGCAGGGCAAATTGATTCGGGCGACAGGCGCAACTGTGTCAGCAAAGTCGAAAACAAAACGCGGCGTATGCGCAATTTCCACAAAAGGCACCGCAAATATATGCAAATATAACGCGCATACGCCACGTAAACAATATATCTTCGCCCACCACACACACACACACACACACACACACACACACACACATACACCCAAGGTTACAACCGTAGCCAGAGACTCGCGCGCTTGGCGAAAATTGAAAAGAAATTCCCAAAGTATAAAGATGGAAAATTTATATCGTATATGCCGCGAGCCAAATAGAAAGATGAAACTTGAGGCACACCGTCAATTGGCCAACAAATCCACATCAACAACCGCTCCTCCTCTACCGCTACCTCCCCCACCACCACCATCACCTTTCCCTTCACCATCCTCATCCATCCCCTTTGCCCACTTACTTCTACTTTCAAAGCCCGTAAAAATCTCAGCTTAAACTAATTTTTTGCTTGTAGCATTGCGGCTGTGGTTGTTGTTGTTGTTGTTGTTGTTTAGCTTGTTGTTGTTGTTGCTGTTGTTGCTGCTGTTGTAGTTGGCAGGAGAAGGAAGCTGCAGTTGCTTTTGAATATTTAATAAGCCACGAAAGCCAAAAACCGCGAGGAAACTGTCAGAGACCGAAGCGGGCAAAATGAACAGAAATTTGGCATTAAACAGCGACGAAAATGGGTAAACACTGTAAGTGGGAAAACTGCGGAAAATGCTCTATGAAAATAGAATCATTTTGTAATCTGTAAATGTGGTTCCAAAGATGTTTTTCAGACTTACCACAATATCCTTTTCCCCTTGAAAACTATTAAATATTATGTTTCCCCACAACAAGTTGTTCATTTCTAAGCTGGAAGAGCCTTAGAATGTCCTTTATTGCTGAGCGACATGTTTTCGAGGAATAGATGCTCCTTATAACTTGAGTATCTCAAATGGAATACTTTCAAAGGACTCTGAACCACCACGACCAATAAAATGAGCAGAAACTTTCAAGGATTTTTCAATGTAATAGGCAATACTTTGTAACCAGCAAAAGGATATCCAATAACTCTGAACACAGTCGGAAAAGAATTTCTGAAAATAATTAATATCATGTTTCAACTCACACAACAGCTAATTCTCCTTGCTAACCTTTGGCAACAAGCTGTGTCCTGCCGAAGGAACCAATTCCCCGACCTGCAATTTTCCCCTGTCGCACACGCAACCTTAAAGTGCAATAAGACACCATTTAGCAGGAAGACAAATCTCTAACAAAATGTTGCGTAAAGTTCACCCACACACACACAACTCCCATACACACATACCCACACGCGCACAGGTGACACATGCGACGCACACCCACGCAGGACAATTGTCCTGGGGGAAATATGAATGAGCGTGCGGAGCTTGTCAGAAAAGCCAAGCAAGTCTTCACCTGTTAGTCCTGGCATTGTCCTGGCGCTATCCTGCCATTGTCCTGGTACCTATCGCCGGTGTGCAATGCGAGTGCCTCCATGGCCATAAAGGGACACGACGCGACGTCTGCGTTGGGGTTGGTGAAGGAGACGAGTCGGGGAGGGGGGAGTGGGAAATTTGTGCACAAAATTATTGAACGCAAATAAATATATGGCTAAAGTTTGGGCGGCAGAGTCGGCGTCGCGCCACATAAATAAAATTGCGACAAAATAATTATAAAAAAATAAATAACAATAATAGAAGCTGAAACAGGAGCGCCGCGGCAGCAGCAAGGACCAAAGCAAGCCGAAGCAACAAAAGTTAAATGAAAGTTAAAAAGGAACTGCAGTCACTTTTTCGATTACAACTTTTTCGGGTCTGCGCTCGGAAATAGATATAAAATTGCTGCCACGCCCATTTTGCTATTAAAAGTACAGTTGTGCGTGTGTGCATACGTGTGCATAGTATATGTGTCCATGTGTGTGTGTGTGTGTGTGTGTCCGCACGCTGACCACCTACACAATTTCAACTTAATGACACAACAATCACAAATGCCATAAAACATTTTATATTCGTATCCTTGTATCCTTGTGGATGTGCGTGAGGATTCAGTGTGATTTTATTTTGAAAACTATTTTTTTTTTTTTTTTATTTTTTTTTTTTATTTTTTGTTTTTTTGTTGAACAAACGCTGAACAGTTTTTGGCTCGTCCGTTTGGCTTTTCTGCTGTTTGGCTATTTGGCTGTTTGGCTGTTTGGCTGTTTGGCTATTTGGCCATTCGGCTTTTGGCCACTGTTATTGCCATTTGGCTTTTGGCCATTTTCCGTGTAAAGTTTTTCTATTATATTCAAATTAAACTTTTTCGCTCGAATCTCCATTTGTGGCCACCTCAGCGATTAGAATCAAGGAATTGTTGCTTCTGGCTGCACACGTCTCATCCCGCGAGTGTATGTGTGCGCGTGTGTGTGTATGTGTGTTGGCGAGTGTCTGCTGATGTGCGTGTGTGTGTGTTTAATGAATCCGCTTCGGATTTGTGTGTCTGTCTGTCTGGCACGTACTGAGCTCGAGTCGCGTCTTAAATTTGCCACTTGAATTGCGTTCTGGCCGTTTTTTGGCTTTAAAATAATAAATTCTGGCCGCTAAAAGGAATACAAGTTTTTACGTATACACGAATCGGGTAAATTGCAGACTCTGGCGCGTTTAGCAGTTATCAGGCACTTGACTGTAATTCTATTTATTGCTGCATTTGCCATTAAGCTGACTGCGCTTTGGGCCAAAAGGCGCTGCAGTCCGTGTGCTGGCCATTTGAACGAGGCCCAAACCGACTTCCAAATGCCTTCGACTCTCTCTTTGGGCACTGCTTGAAAATGGCTTTTCGGGGAATTATTCAAGCGATTTGGTCACTCAGAATAAGAGTCCAATGGCTTCTTCTTGGGAATATGTGTTTGGGTTCGGTCTTTATGGAGATTCAGGAACTGTTGGGAGGGAAATTTAGATATATAAAAAAATATATATAATAATTGGAGAGATTTAGGAACTGTTCGGAGGGAAATTTAGAGTTATTTTATAATAAATAATTTAGAAAATTTTTATTTAAAATTTAAATTTTGATCTGCAATTCGTAGAACCTTTTAAAAGCGCAAATGCTAATATTTTTTTATATTACCTTAAAAAAAATAACTAAATTATTTAAGCTTATAAAAAAACAAATTCTCAAAATTCATTATTTTTTTCGAATTTTGCATTGATCATAATAATGTTTCTTGTTACCTTGACTTCCATATAAAATTATTTAATTTATTTTGTGTTTCTTCCTTTTTAAGTTTAAAAATATATTTTTTTTGTATTGTCACTTATATATTTGTTTTTAACTTTTAAATGATTAATTTTTAATCATTAATTTTAATTTAGGTTAAATTACCTTTTTTTTTTTAAATTTTATAATTAAATTCAATTCAATAATTTATTATTTATTTTTTTTTTTTGTATATTACAAATTTATTTATATTATATACATACATATATTTTTTTACATCTATATATTTTTTTAAATTATTACTTAGTTTTTTTTTTTTAAATTTTTTTTTAGAAGTACGAAAGTCGAAGGGAATTCCCTTATAGATTTTGTCTTTTGTTTTTTTTTTTAATTGAGTTTCAATTGACTGAATTCAGGCTCAAAGTCAATTGGGAAAGTAAAATGAAAACGTATCCTTGCATAACTCTCGTTAAACCTTCTTTGACCAACTTCAGCCATAAAGCCAAACGCCAAGCTGCTGATCAGCAGAGTGTAGAGCCTCTTCTTTCAGTTGGCCGGGCGGCAACAGCTTTTGGTAACTGTAGCTCATTGGAGTTACCTGCCAGGATATAAAGTTGGCTCAATGGCAGGGCCATGGCCAAGACGCCATTGGCATGAGCTTAAGGACAAGGAATGCTGCTGCGTCTCCAGTTGTTGCAACTGCCGCTGCTGCTGCTGCTGCTGCTGCTGTTGCAGCTGCAATTTTAACTGCCATTTTCTCTAATTTCTGAGCATTTTCCCCATGGCCGTTGGCAATTTTTGTATGGGGGATTCTTAGCACTTGCGCTTTTCTTTAACTACCGCTGTCTAGAGGGGCGGGGGGTGGGACAGACGATTGCCAGCCTCAGAAGTTTATTTAGTTGGCGAGCAATGCTTCTTTAGACACACTCACACTCGCACTCGCACTCGCATTGGCACACACACAGCCAACACACCCGGGTGTGTGTCTCCCTGGGAGAGGGGAACTCACACTGACAGCCGTCGTCCATATTTCTTATTGATTTATCTGTTAATTAAAATTCTTAGCACGTAACTGGGTGTGTGCCCGGAATGAATGGTAACATGGACATGGTAATGGAAACGGAGCTCGACTTGGTAATGGTAATGGGCAAGGAGAAGGGGAAGCAGAGGGAGAGGGAGTAGGAGACGGAGACGTAAACGTAGACGGAGTTGTAAACAGATACGGTGAATGAGACGGAGCTGGAGACGGCGGCGGTGACCGAGACGGAGATGGAGACGGAGCTGGAGACGGCGGCGGAGATAAAGGTACATACGTACAATATGAAGTGCTTGTCGTTTGCCTGTTGATGTTTTTTGGGGGGTGCGGGGCGTGGCTTTTGAATGCAACAAACATACAAAACGAATTGCATCCTGAACTGCATGCGGCAAAAAGACGATAAACATACATTTTGCTCAGTTTAATTTATTCAAAAGGACGAACTACAAACCCACAAATAAGAAAGTGGATGATGCATTTTTTATTTTTTTGATTGATTCCTTAAGAAATGTGGAGGGCATAAAAGTTTCAATGCAACAATAAATAACATGCAAACTTTCAACTGCTGACAAAGCAAATTTTCAGAAACTATTCGCACACACACACACACATATGCACATACACAGGCGCCTGTGTACACAGAAATGTATCTCTTCGAACATCAGTGAAGCTCCCTAAGACATTCCCATAGCCATTTCCGAGAGTCCTGGCGGCAGACAAGCAAACAGACAGAGACATAAGCATATTACAATATTACGCTGTCACCGGAAGTAGCAGCAGGGAAAATAAAAAGAGATGGCGTTGGGGACGTATGAGAGAAAGAGAGAGAGAGGGGGGTGGTACAAGGACGAAGGGAGGCAGAAGCAGATTGTATGCGACAAATGGCTGATAATGTTGCTGGTACCGAGGGATTCGAATTGGGAATAAAGAGGAATAGGGAAAGGGACATGGGAATGGCAATGGGGGTATGGGAATGTGAATGGTACTGAGGCTGGAGGAGGGACTGGGAACGAGCCTGGGAACAGACACTGAGACTGAGACTGAGTATGAGCCTGGGACTGAGACCGAAAGTGTAGCGCTGTATTGGTGAGTGTGGCACTAGGATTTGCCGAGAAGCTGCCAGTGGCTGCCATGATGAGCATGTGGTGCCCCAAGGCCCTAGATTCGAGGTTGTCCCAGTGGCAGTGGTTGAAAGGACACGCTGTTGATGCGGGCGCTGCCCAAATAAAGACGAGCCTGTCTATGGCTGTGGCATTATTTTAACATTTTATGCTGGCACAACGCAAAATCTGACAGTTGACTAGCGCAGAAAATATGTTCAACCGACACACACAAACACAGAGAGAGAGACACACACACACACACATACATACACACACTAAAGCTGACACATGGCAAATATTGTATTACAAAGAGAGAGGAGAGGCCTTCCACTCGGAGACTCGAAAGTGTTAACTGCGAGAGTTGCCCTTTGTGTTGGCCACGCTGCTGGCAGCGTTGATATTCAATCAGTGGCACTCATATATTCATCATCGTCATCATCATGCTTGCCCCCGTCCCCATCCTGCGCCCTCTTCAACCTTCTCTGGCGTTCACCCACGACATCCCGTGGCATGCACCTTTGCCCCAGTAATTGGCCAAGCAACTCACGTAGTGAATCAGTGATGAATGTTTTTATGCTTATTGTTGAGTTCAGTGAGCGAAATGAGTTGTTTGTCTGAGTGTGTGAGTGTGTGTAGTTGTGTATATGAATATCTGTGTTAACGTGTGTATCGTGTGTGTGTGCGTGTGCTGGGCTCACGTTTATGTCAATGTGTTGTGTGTGGCTGACTGATTTTATAAGGTCGCAGCTCTGTCGCCAAGTGTAAAGGTAACGAATAGTCACGGGAGCATAAAATGACAGCAAAGTATCTAAGCACATAAAGAGATACTTTTTCAGAGATACTTTTTTAGCTGAGATACATTTTTAAATATTACTTCGATTTGAGTTACAAAAGCCGCTGAAATATTTATTTAAATGTAATCCCAACAAAGTCTGCTTTCAAATGGCTGTCACTTTGAGGTAACTTTAATAGTTGTTGATTTTGTGGGGAGGTCCTTTGAAGGCTTCCCGTTAACTCATTACTCATTTAGCAAACATTTTGTCAATCAAAAATCATATGTGATTGCCATTGACGTTTCTAAGGACCTCAAAGGTGAAACTAATAGGATTGAACCGCAACAATTGCCACAGCTGCGACGGGAAGAGTTCACAGGAAGTCTGTGTGTGTGTGGGTGAGGGTGTGTGAGGGTGTGCAGGTGTGCGGCTGCTCAGTAAAGTGCATTGGAAATTGCAATTTGTAATTATGTATTAACATTCATATTGAAATTGCGGCAAAGTTGTTGGCATTTGTGGCAAGTGATTGCTGTGGCACGCGTGCCTCTGCCTCTGCCTGTGTGGGTGTGGGTGTGTGCGTGTATTGGTGTGTGCGTGTGGGTGCGGGTAGGTGAGAGCCTGCGGGAGTAGCAATAAATTAGGTTGATTGCCGTGAGGATTGCAGTTCCGCTTACAGCCCCGCCTCCCCCTCCCCCGTCCCCCACGCCCTTGCTCAATTGGCTGCATGTTCCGCCATTTACTGCCTCGATTTACTATTTAAAGTTGATTTTTCTTGGCTCTGCGTTTTCAAAGAGGCGGCCGTAAAAGTCACAAAGCAACTGGAAACGGTAAATGGCAAAGGATAGGGGAGTGAATATGGGCAAAGGAAGCGAATTGAAAGGGTGAGGATGTGGGTGTGGGTGAGGGTGAGGGAAGGGCAGTGGAGGGTGAAAATGGAATTGGTTTGTTTTGCGGGCAAACAAAATTGCTAGAAAAGCGAGTGAACTCTTTTGGAATTTGATTACCGAGCCTTCGTCCTTTGGCCATCATCAATTATTCAAGCGTCATCAACGAGTTGGCCAGACCGGACCGGACCGAGCCGGACCGGGCCGTGCTCTGACTTGGCTTGGCTTGGCCCGGCCTGGCCTGGCCTGGCCCGAGGGGCCAACAATTGCAATAATTAGCGCATGATTTAAAACCGTCAGTAATCATCATTACCGTTGTTCCCGTTATTCCCGTTATTTCAGTTGTCCCGTTCTCCCGTTGTTCCAGTTGTTGTTCCCATTCGTCGTCCTGGCAGCCCTAGACTTGTTGTCCTCGCAGTCAGCGGCGGCATCATTAACAAAGGCGACTGTCCCCACAACGAAACGCCGCAGGCTTTTCATTTCAGCTCGTGAAAATTTCAAGTGAAAATTCACTGCGGTCTCCACTAATGACGATAAATTGCGTCGCGTCGCATCGCATCGCATCGCATCGCATGGCATCGCTTCGGATCGCTGGTCCGGCAATAAATAAGTTGCAGCAGCAGCAGCAGCAGCACTGAGCGAATCCTTTGCCGAAAAGCCCTACCCCTTCGGCACATATAATTTAGGATTCAGGATTCGGAATTGGGGACTCGGGAGTTGGGAGTCGGGATTTCTGGACAACCGCCTGACCGCTGCGACAGTCAAATGCATCACTAAGCGGCTTAAAAAATGCTCTGCAATGCATTTCCCTGTCCTTCCCATAAAGTTTTCATTCGATCCTTAAATTTGGAGTTTTCACAGGACTCACAGAACTCACATTGAAAGATGCAGTGAGTCGAGTTGCGGGTTACGAATGTTGAAAATAGGAAATTCCCATGATTTTTTTTTGGATTTGTAACTTTCAATATTTTTAATGTCCTTCAACAATTTTTAAACTATTTTCAAAACCAAGACAGGGTGTTCCCTGCACCCGATATAAACTTCCTTTGATTTTCTTCTGAATGCTTCTAAACTTAACTTCGAAGGACATTTTAATAATTGAACTTTAAATGTGTGGAGATATTTTTGGCAGCTTTTATGCTTTATATTAAAAATATATAATTAACAAATATTTTATAAGGATACGCGAATAGTTAAAAGGAAGTCCTGATTGAGCTTCTCGGGTTACTTAGAAGAAGTCCTTTCGTTGAGATGTGAGTCTTAGGGCTCTGCTTTTCATTATCTAAACCTCATCCCTTGGGAAATGCTGAGTATCCTTGGGGATAATCCATAATAAATTTTTAAGCAGACGCAACTTTCATTCGCTTCGCCATTGAGTGTCCTTTTCAAGTTCCAAACACAATTAAATTCACTTCTTCGATCGATGTCAAAGCTCACATTTTGTTGCACTTCACTGAGTTGATTTAATTTCATAGAATGTGCCATCCCACCGAATCCCCCACACTCCCGCACATGCGAGCAAAGTTTTCTCAACACACACACACACACACACACACATATAGAGAGACGGGGCATTGGCTAAAAACTTAAGCGGAGGATAAAATTGATACGCTTAAGTCTATTAGCAGGGCATCATCATCGTCCCCTACACGTAGTTCCATAAATCGTTGAGGGAGGCAGGGGCAGGGGCAAGGGGGGGATGTCAGGGGCAGTGGTATGGGGTGAATGGGGGCGGTCGGGCATTTGCCAACTTTATTTAGCTACTCAATCAGGGCCCGCAAACAACACTTCAGTCGCCGGCAGTTGGCCAGTTGGCAAATGGCAAACGGCAAACGGCAAACGGCAAACGGCAAAGTAAATAAATGAAGGCGAGCTTCGCACTTTTGTCACAGCTCCGTTTTGTATGTGGCCCCCACCGCTGGCACTGCTGCCACCGTTGCTGTCGTTGCTTATCCTTTTGCGCCTTACCTTGAACATCAACCCCGCCGGCAGGCGAATCCCAGCCATCGAGCTGCGCTGCTCACCGTCACCGTCACCATCACCATCACCATCACCGTCACCCACTTGGTCAGTCACTTGTGCTGCACATTCAAGTGTCACTGATTTGAGGATAAGCACTTCACAGGCAACTTGATAGCCCTGCTGAATGGGCCCACTCAGGGCGGGACAGTCACTCAACCAGACAGTCAGACAGTCAGACAGTTGGACAGTTGGAGAGTGAGTGAGTGAGTGAGTGAGCGAGTGAGTGAGTGAGTGAGTGAGTAAGTCAGCCAGTCAGTCGAGTGATGGGTTGGTCAGTCAGCCGTAGTTGGAAAATATCGCAGTTGTTGTTGCCGGAGGAGCAGTGGCTTTCATTCGAGTGCCACTCGTGCGAAACGAACTAATTTGAATATATAAAATCAACAACAACTATAACAAACAACAAGAAGCAACTAAGAAGCCCCACAGAATGACACACGGACAGACGAGACAGCGAGACAGACAGACAGACAGACAGACAGATGGACTGAAGCAAAGCAAAATTGATGAAAACAAAAACTGTTTTTGTATCCTCGAGTGTCTTTTGTGTCCATGAATGGGTCAGTTTAATTGCTTAAACCTAAACAGTCGACACACACACACGCCCACACACACACACACACACGCATGCACACAATTAAGTTTATTTAGTTTAAGCTTCAGTTCATTAAACGCACTTCTAAAACTAAAGCCCGAGTCCAGAGGATCCAAACTCAAAAATCATAAATCTGTTACATTTGCACAGGAAATTCAGCAGAAAATCCTGAATATTGTTTGCGTTTAGTTTGTGCAAGGAATTGTCCGAATATTCGAAAATAATAATAAAATAACAGAAAATACTTAAAATTACTTTGATAACTTCCTTTTTCGATATTTTTAAATTAATTTCCAAATAAATTCGGACCAAAAAATCAAATCGAAGCCAGACAAATTTTCGATGTGAGAGACGGCCAGAAGTTGCTCTGTAAATTGAATTGGGGCTGGAAATCATCTGAAGGGTGTTTCCGGCCTAGTTGGGGTCCTTGCTACAGACACGCATACATACCAATAAATATTCACACACACACACAATAGCACTCACACTCACTTAAGTAGCTCTCATTCTGTGTGCTTCGCTTTCAAGGATCAATGCGCTTCTCAGAACAGATGAAGCTCAGTGCAGCGACCTCAACGCTTGCCGATCGAGAAATATATATAGAAAAATAAATATATATTTATCTGCCTATATGAGGACATCAGCATATCCTCTCTAGAGCCCTCGCAAGAGGGTATCGAGTGTAAACAAGCCGTGTTTACAAATATCCTGCAGTTCGGAAGTCAGTGACCCCTTCGATTGACTTTCGGTGCCATTCAAATTATTTGTTTAGGCATTTAAAGAGGCTTAAATAATTGGCAGTCAATGAAAATTAGATAACTATAAAAACAAATATTAATATTAATAATTAAGCGAGCCGCAGCAAAAAATAAAAATGGAAAATAGCAAATGGAAAAGGAATTTTCCGCTTTTCATTAAAGTGCAATTATTTGAACCGATTTTCAATAGTTAATTAACGAGCGTAACTAATTAGGGCAATTAACTAACTGTACATAGAAATGAGCGGGGGCGGGGGTGTACTATTAACGACTGGTTTTTGGGCAAATGCACTAAGCGCGGCCATAAATTGCCAGCATTTGGCCAAATGGCAAACAAAATTGGCAACAGCTAAAAGCCTTTTTGGCCGCGCTCTGCCCACCCGGCGATACACTGCGCGAAATTTATGCCTCGACACGAAGACGCACATGTAAATTAGCGGAAGGCGTACGCAAAAATAAAGGCCAAAACCAGAAGAGTTCGGGTTCCGGGGCTTCGGGGCTTCGAGGCTACGGGTAGCTTCCTCCCAACTTGGCTAATGCGGCTTTGCGGCCTTGGTAACAACTGCTGACAAAATGAAATCAATAAATTTGGCGCAAATCAATTAAAAGCACACATGCTGCGTCTGTACGTGTGTGTGTGTGTGTGTGTGTGAGTGTGTTTGTGTTTGTTATGCAAACTAAAATATTTGTCAATTTGCGGTTTTGACAAAATTAAATTTGTCACACACACACACACACACACACACAGAGAGAGAGAGGAAACATACAGCAAGTGTCGGGAATAGTTTGCCATTTGCATGTCTCGCATTCCCTTTACTTATATCTGTATTGGTGTGTGTGTGTGTGATTTTGCCTGTGTTCTGTGGAAATTTATTTTAATTTATTTATATGGCTTATTAAAATTGTTGTTAAGTGTATTATTTAATTAAATTTTTGTCAAATTTGATTTCCAGAAACATTGCAAATCGCCCAGCGTCCAAGGGGTGAGAGGAATTCGAGTCGAAATTTAAATGTTTACAAAGGCGCATTAATTATTTATTAAGGTAAATCTTATTTGTCTTTAAAATATTTGTGTCCTGTTTAAGGACGATTTGAAATAGCTTCAACTTTAATTGCATTGAACATTTCCATAGCCTTGACTCTTCCTTTGGGGTATAGAAATTTTAATCGATTGGAGTTTTTTTTTTGAATGTCTTGTTTCGTGTCCATTCTAATTAGAAGGTCCTGCGGGACCGCAGCTGCGGCAAAATGTATTAAACGGAAGACAGCAGACAGTAAAAAATAAAAGTAGCTGCACAAGCTGTGCCCCAAGGCTGCAGTGGCAACAACATTCGTGGCATACTTTCAGCTGCAACTCGCGGGGGCTTTCAATTTGAATTTAGCGCCAGCTGCCAACGCGCCACCAATAGAGATAGCGGCAAATGTTGCATGGAGAGGGGAGGGGGGGGGGATTGGGAATTGGGAGCTGTTGCAGTCAACAGCTGATACCTTATTTTTACTTTGTGTGAATGGCTACGTAAGTGTGTCTGTCCGTCCGTCTGTCTGTGTGTGTGTGTGTGTTCTGGCAGTTCAAGTGAGGTTCTGCCTTCTTTGGGTTGAAGAAGAGAGAAAGGTGTGTGTGTGTGTGTGTGTGTGTTCATTATTATAAAATCCTCAACTTGTGCATAATTAGGTAATGCTCTACCTGGACAACTGTACATTTTCAAAACTCACACACACACACATCCACACCCATTCCTCCGCTGACCTCGTCTAATTGAAAAGCCATTAAAAAGCTTTCAGCTTCTCATTATACATTTAAATATCTGTGTGTATTTTTTATTTTCGTAAACCGTACCGCTGCCACGCCTACAACCGAGGATGGCCACTCATTTTGCCTTAACGTTCACCATATGTGTGTACGCCGTGTACTTTTATGAGACCCAAAATAAACCCAGAAAAAGTTACCCATAAATATCCCCAAAAATCCACAAAAAATCAGAAATTTTTAAGCTTAAAATGCAAGCGATGCGTTTTAAAAGCTCTGCGTATGTGTGTGTGTGTGTGTGTAAGTGTGAGTGTGTGTGGGTGACTGTGTTGGTATTACGTATGAATTCATATATCAAAACTGTATATAAATATAAGGATTAAAGTGATTCACGAGCTCCGAATGACGCCCTGCCTCAAAGCCAGATTAGACGCGATTCCAATTTATGAGTACAAAATTTAAATAATTAAGACTCTTAATTAAATTTAATTGATAAGCCAGCGTCATCGATATTGAGCTATCATTTATAAGCAAATTGATGGATGAGGTTTTAACTTTGATTCTTACATTGCATCATTTTCATATTAGATTCGATTAGAAGGACATGCGTTCATTTCGGCTGCCGAAGAGGAAATTGGAAAAAATTTAATTGATTAACTGACGGATTTTCCATTTGGCTTAAGGCAAGTCTTTAATCTGCGATAACTTAAGAGATTCCTACCAGTTATTATCTCAATCCTAATCGAGGACTATCCTTAAGGACTTGACTTCTCAGTTCTTTTAGATTTTTGGAATTTTGTGTTTTGGTGTTTTTCAAATTGAATTCTGTCAAGTTTTTCATAAATTTTCCAACTTAATACGATTTTCCCGACTTGTACCACGCTTTTCACAAGCAACAAGCGTCGAGCGCATTTCCCATCAAATTTTCCATATTTTCCTTCGAAAAGATGCTTCCATTTCGCAACCGCCAATGCGTAAGGCCAATAGCTATGCACACCCAAATGATTAACTCACAATGCATCACGCGAGTGGCAAGTGGCAAGTGGCAAGTGGCAAGTGGTAAGCGGCAAGCGGCAAGCGGCAAGTGGCACGCGGCAAGCGGCAGTCGGAAAGCAAGCAGGAATTTTGGCGAATCGCGAACAGGAAGAAGGACGATGATTGAGGAACGCTATGCATGTGAAAGCTTGTTGGCTAAATGGTGCAGACGGGACTTGGACATCAAGAATTCATGAGCAGCCATGCCGAAAGGGCACACACACACACATGCTCACATATACAACGAAATGCCTTGGATATCCCGCATATGAGTACATAAATGCAGTCGAGGAGCTTTGGTCGTTGAAATGCTTAAATTCGAGTTATGGCACTCGTTACGGAGGTAGTTGCAAGTGGCGTCTACTTGCCCCATGCCCCATGCCCCATGCCGTGCCACTTCAGTCTTCAGTTCTCAGTCGTTGCAGTTGTGCAGTGCTTTTGTCTAAATGCGGTTTGTGCAGCGTCTTAATGCCGAGCAATTTGCGTTAAATGCGAAAGAGATTAAAACAATGTTGCATTTCTAATTGTTTTAAGCAGCCAGCGGCGAAGATGACGACGACGACGACGACGACGACGACGACGACGATGATAGCCGAGACGATGATGATGATGATGATGATGATAATGACAATAATAATGATGAGCATGATGATGGGTAGATGGGTGGAATGAGGGGTTGAAGTGCGTAGGTGATGCCGATGCTGCTGGGGTGTGGGGGGGACGAAGGAGGAAGGCAACTTCTAAGCCACATATGGCGTATGCGCAATGCACGAGCTTTGCCAATTGCAATTTAAGTATTTTCTATTTATTGTAGCCAAGAAAAGCCCCAGCCAGGCAAACTCACAAACACACACACACACACACACACATATACTCATACAGCGGTAGCCCAAAATCGAGTGTTCCCACCGCCCAAGCCGAGCAGCCGAGCAAACCATTGCAGCTGCTCCAACAATTTAACTCAAGACTCAATTTGCGGAGCTTAAGTTTCATAGTTGCAATTATGAGATTATTAAATGCACTCACAACTCCTCAGAGCATCTCTCACTCTACGTGTGTGTGTGTGTGTGTGTGTGTCTGTGTGTGCTGCATCAGAAGCTTCTGGCTTACTGTGGCTTTTGGCGAAACACACAAATTGCTTTTTGATACTAATTCCTCCTTTTAGCTGCACTCGGCATAAGCCGCGTTAGTCGCCACTTATGCAAAAAGTTTGCAAATGCTCGTCACTCGGCGATACATGGGAAAGGGTCCTTAATACAGACCACGACCAGGACACAAAAGTGTCCTTGGCTGGCATTAGTCTTGTAGCTAAGTCGCTTGCATTTTCCCGCCAAGTTGCGGCTTCAATTGAATATGAAGATTTGACTTAATTCAAGCACTGACTTTTCATATATCCTGATTCGCATATCCTTTTTACATACACTTAATTAAAGCCCTTAAATATTTTGTTAAAGCTGCAATTTCAACATTCTATTCATTGGCTTCATTCAATGAACAATTATCGCAAATTAAAGGACCTTCCGTGGGGGGTGAGCCTTTAATTATTGTCTGAATAAAATGATCGAATCTAATTTGACATACACGCGCGAGTTTCCGCACACACACACGCACTCACACATACTCATACACACTCACTCACTCACTCACTCACTCACTCACTCACTGATAGCTGCACTCAGGCAGACCGCAACATTTAGACTTTGGTCAATAACATTTGACCACAAATTTATGAATAGCTACGGTTTTGGACTCATGGCAAGTCCTGCGATGAGTGTAATGAATAAGTTGAATTAATTGAAGCGAATTACATTTTGGAGTTCTTTGTCGGGGCTGAATCGATGTAAATGAGCTAATTACAATGCCGGCTACAAAGGCTGTGTGACCGTTAGTTACTATGATTATCGCAAACACAATCAAGGACTGTGCCAAACTAACCGATTGCTTAGGTGTGAGTCCTGCGGAGGTGCAGATAGCCAGGACGCATACAAACCGGACAACTGATGCGCCTGAGTAAACATTCCTGTGCAAAGACACACACTTGGATAGACTCAAGCACACATCCGCACACATCCATACACATCCATACACATCAATACACACACACACACACAGACACATACACATACACATACAGTCAGTGGATGTCACATGCATGTTGCATGCACATTGAATTGTTTTGGAGACATTTTAATTAAGCAAACCGCCCAAGCAGCCCCATCGACCCCAAAGCTGTCGGCATTGTGCCCATAAACCATTCTTCGTTTAACCAGGAATTGAGGAGCCTGCGAGACGTGTCTTTAATGTGCCACTCCTCCTCATACAGACTCCTGTATACTCTATGAGCCCTTGGGAATGTTGCAAGTCAAAGGGAGAAGCAGAATCTACCTGTGTTTATATACTTCAAGGGTTGGGTTTTTACTGTAGAAAAGTTTTAGGATATTAAGGGGAGGATCCGAGAAAATAGATGTACTAAGAAGTAATTGAGTTTATAGAATAATTGACTGATTTATGGATAGGTGAATGGATAAGGAGTAGGAATGAATAAATGAATGAGTGAATGATGGCTGATTAAGAGTGAAGGATTGCTTAAAGTAGATAAAACAGATGTAGGAAGGACATCGCCTGTAAAGATCTATATCACATGTACACAGCCAAAGAACCAATAGTAACAGACAGTCGGGTGATTCGACTCTATATAAGTCTGAGTTAAGATATAGCTAAGGATCTATTGGGAGACGGATATCAAATCTAAGTTAGTTGAATTATTCAGAGATCAATATAAAGGAAGATTTTGAATGAAAGGATGAATCGATAGCTCGAAGTGCGAATAAGTCACTAAGGATAAGTAGATGTACAGATAAACAGATATAAAAATGATCAGAAGGATATTCAAAACTTAATCAAATTAAATAAAATTATTTATAAAAAATTCAATGCAGATATTTAAGGATATATGATCAATAAGGATATAGGCAAACGAAGATTTAAATAGTTTTGTTCAGCCAAACATCAAGTAAACGTAACTAAGTTTATAAAGAAGAATAGCTGAAATAATAGCTAGATAAAAAGCTGAAATAATAGCTAGGTAAAAAGCTAAAATAATAAGCTAGATAAAAAGCTGAAATAAAAGCTAGATAAAAAGCTGAAATAAAAGCTAGATAAAAAGCTGAAAGAAAAGTTATATAAAAAGCTGAACTAATAAGCTAGATAAAAAGCTGAAATAAAAGCTAGATAAAAAACTGAAATAATAAGCTAGATAAAAAGCTAAAATAAAAGCTAGATAAAAAACTGAAATAAAAGCTAGATAAAAAGCTGAAATAATAGCTAGATAAAAAGCTGAAATAATATGCTAAATAAAAAGCAGAAATAATAGCTAGATAAAAAGGTGAAATAATAAGTAAGATAAAAAGCTGAAATAAAAGCTAGATAAAAAGCTAGATGACACATCAAGAAATTTGATTCCTAGATGTGTCCTTATAACTTATATCCATATATCCTGCTGGAATGGGAGGCATTTGTGATTCAGGTCCCAGTCACAAGTCCCGCCCCCTGCACTGCAACTTGCATTGAGCTGTTCCGAGAGGCGAACATCAATAAACAATTTCCATGAATTATCGACAATTAAATGGGAATTTTTGAGATGCTCATAAAATATGCTAATTCCTGGCCAGAACTTGGATAATAGTTTTAGCCAAAAAAGGAGCTGCCGATGTGCATTTTGGCCCAATGAACTTCCGTCAATTAGCATCGGTTAATAATGTAAAAGAGTTGGTCGAGCAGCGCAAAAGGATTCGAAGGCAGCTCAGAAATGCAATCAGATGTTTAAATTAAATTGAATTTTGAATTTTGATTCCTGGAGGTGAGTGACAGCAAAGGGCAAGGACGCTGGGACGCTGGGACGCATTTCTAGGGCATGTTTCATGTTGGCCACACGAAAAACTTTGATGGAACCAAAATAATGCGGTCCTGCGGCCGAAAATCAAAGGAATATGCCAAACCAAACCCGAAGGATCACAAATGCCCCACACACATGCCTTCGGATATCTGTGTATCCTTGATGCTATTTAATTTTCTCGAGCATAAAATAATGTGGCAAGCAGCAAACTTGCGGCTTCTGCAATTGCCACAGAACTTATTACATTGTTGAGCAGAAGCCAAGTCCTTAGCATCCTGTTCAGATGTGAAAACAAATTATACTACGACCTTTGAATTTGTCTATTGAAAGTTGAATTTTGGTTTTGGGAATGTTGAATGTTGAATGTTGAATATCCTTGAATATCCCTAAAAGGCGATGTATCTAAAACAGAAACCAAAATAGCAAAGGACTTAAAAAAAAACATAATTTTTCAGCACAAGGACCAAACCTTCTATGCTATATATTCTATATAAGTGTATAATTAAATATAGTTTAATTGACAGGACCTCCGAAAGCAGCAGCCAATCGGAAAAACAATCTCTTTAATATAAACTCTTTATTCCGGTCAAAAGAAACCTCACATGTCCTTTGATATTCGTTCCCTACGGGGAACTAATACTTAAGTTAAAACTGAACAATAGCTTAAAAGAGTTTCCTTTAGTTTATGCACCTTTATATGTAATTAGGACACTGCATCCTTTATCATAGCTGAAAGGAGTGCTCCCAATAACTGGCATATCCTTTGCAGCTCGTCCCTTCTCAGCCCCAATCAATTTCTTTACAATGTTTTCAATGGAAAGCCTCTGCCTGTGAATTGCAGCCATTGCTAGGAGCAATTAGAAAATGAAATTTACGTCCTGCACGCAGTCAGTGGGCGTGGCAGGTCTGTGGCCTGTCATTGAGCAATGAAAGCATGGGGCAACTGTCAGTTCCGCAGGCGGGCAATTTGCATAAGGATAATTGCCTTTAATTTAAAAGGCGACAAATGTAAAGAAAGAAATCATAATTGCTTCGAGCACATGTGACTCTGCCACACACACCCACACACACACACACATCCTTTGGTTGAAGTCTCATCTTTTTACCCTTTTGGTATTATTGACCGAATTGAACAGCCCGTGTCCTTGCTGTGGGCAATGACACAATTGGCTGTGCCTCCTGCGTTGGGCGCGATATTAAGGATGACAAAGCTGTCGTCGCCGTGGCTGAGGAATGTCGCTATTATTGTCCTTGTAGCCATTGTTGTTATTATTGCCGCCATTGTCGATTGTCATGTTGGGGATTTAATAATCTGGGCGATTTTCTTCCTTGCTGCCGCGTCTGACACAATTCGAACGCCTTTTTCATTCTGTTGATTTACATTTGCTTATTGTTTTCACGTTCTCCTTCCTGCTTGGGCCATAGGTGAAGGTCCTTTCCTCCTTCTTTCCTTCCTTTGGCCGAGCAAATAACGGAAATGACAGAAATTCATTTTAAATGATTTATTCAACACGAGCCAAGGGCAAATTACACATTGGCTTTCGGCATGAACGGCTGAAGGTCAAAAAGGATTCAGGCAAATGAAAATTGTCAAACATTATCAAAAATACATATCGATAATTGACAGTTGGCGTTGGCAGTGTCAAAAAGGATATGTGAGAGGGCTCAATATGTCGCGCAGTGTCACCAAAAGGATTCCTTGCCCTCATGGCTCGCTGATCCTTTTAAAGATTTAATTGCTTAACAACTCAAGTGACGCAGCAGATTTGATTGAAAAAGGATGCAGCCTTACGCTCGATGAAATTTTCTGTTTGTGCAGTCGCAGGATAATATTTATTTCCCTTTAAAAAGGATTGCAGTTAAAAGCTCCTTTTAGTACTCTTTTTATCGCGCCCACAAGCCTAATAGAAGGTCCTTGCTGGCTTCCATTGCTGCTTGTGGAAATGCAAGTAATGTCCTTTCGGTGCTTCACTTCTGATTCTTTGATTGCATTCGATTTAGATTCATTTTTGATGGTCCTTCCGCTCCTCGAAGTGCATCCATCAAATGTGCCCCCAACTTCTATTTGTCTCTTCCTTCCACAGGATATTTACTGCTTGTTCTGTGCCACTTGCAGCCAGTGTCATTAGCTGCAGCTTCTGCTGCTGTCATGTAGTTGAAGCACAAGTAAATATTTGAAATGTTACAAACATTGGCAGTTCCCCCTACCCCCTCCCCCACCCCTTTCCCTTCCTCCCCTCCTCCCCCGCCATCTTCTGTCTCTGTCTCTCTGTGGAAACTTCTCTATTTGACTGCGTTCGATTTGGCCGGAAATTGCAGTGCACTCCCGGGTATTTCAGCTATGCAACTCTCGGCGCAATTTCAGATGCTTTGGCCTTTAATGGGGCCAACGGCTGTGGCCTGCCGACTACAGTTCAGTTCAGTTCCCTCGACGGACTCAAGGGGCGTATACGCAACAAATTGACATGTAGAGGCCAAGCCCAGAATCGGCTTTATACACTTAAATATTTTGGAATCTCTGGCATGTTCGCGATTTGCCAGTTTTCTACTCAATGATAGAAACCCACACACACACTCACACAGAGACACACACACATACCTATACACAGTTTTGTGGCTTCATCGCAACAAAAAATAAAGATATAAAGGAGAAAAATGCGCGAAGGAAAGGAAACAGAGGACGATTTTAAGTTATTGTTGCAAAAAGTTTACAGTCACTTCTGACAGTTTCGCACTGCCATTGTCAGCGAGTGTAAAGTGTGCTGGTGTGTGTGTGTGTCTGTGTGTGGCAGTTGAAGCCTTGAGCTATGTGGCCTTCACACCTCGCACTCGGAGCAGCCAAAGAAGTTGCAACAACCGAAATGTGTGGCTGTAAACTGAGGCAATATAAATTCTGATTCACTGGATAAACTCTGAATGTAGCAAGTTCCTTCGTTGGTGGAACTAGTTCAAAGAACTAGAACAACTATGAAATAAAGTTGACAACGTGTGTGCCGATGTCCTTGCTGAGGCGCAATCAATCGCAATTACATTCAATTTGCCAGCATATTAAAGCACAAG